>OY482674.1:70801496-71146996 GCA_960531455.1 Urophora cardui
ATGTGGTATCTTAGACTATATTAGCATAGACCTAGGGGGTGAGGAAAATATGCTATGTACCCTAATGTGCATATTGGCACACGGTACTGGTAATATTTGCAGTCGTCAATTTGTATAAAGTCTAGATGATAAGATGATGAGAAAGAGGTTGAGGGTGCGGATGGGTATAAGGATAAAGATATGGATAAAATTGAACATGAGGATGGGGATAAGTATATATATATTTATGTTAAACAACCATACATACATACATATGTATGACAGTAATGAGATATCCGGGAGTAAATGAGAAAGCTGTGGTGCAGTGGGTAGAGTGCTCGCCTGCTGTGCCGGAGGTCTCGGGTTCAAACCGCGGTCCGAGCCAAACACAAAAACCATTTTTCTAATTAGTAAAAATCCAATTATTGGGTTTTTTAAGAGCAGCGGTCACCTCTCGGCAGTGGGCGGCATACCCTCCGAGAGTATTTCTGCCATGAAAAAGCTTCTCACAAAAAATGCATGCGCCGTTCGGAGCCGGCATAAAACTGTAGGTCCACCCAATTAGTAGGAAAAACAAAAAGGAGCACACCTCGAATTGGGAGAGAAGCTCGGCCATAAAACTCGTCAGAGTTATAATAGCGCCATTGTATTATATTATATTATATTATATTATATTATATTATATTATATTATATTATATTATATTATATTATATTATATTAAATGAGAAAGCAAATGGTACAAAAATAAATATATATCCTTATCCCCATCCACACCCTCATCCTCTTTCTCATCATCTTATCATCCAGACTTTATATGTACATACATATTAAAGACTGCAAATATTGCCAGTACCGTGTGCCCGGCAGCATCCAATATGTACATAACTACATATGTACCCAGGACATAGGTTATTACGCGGCTACGCGTGTGATATAAGTGCCGGGTATTACTCGAATTACTCAGGCGCTTGCCTTTCATCAGTCCCAATGCATGCGTATAAAGTTCTGAGGAAAATGATTGCTATTGCAAGCCTTGCAATCAAACATTTTTCAATCAAATTTGATTTACGATGAAAATTTATTACAATACAATTATTGCTATTGAAATTTTTACAATGAAAATGATTTACGTTTGAAGTTCATTGCAATGAAAAATTTTGTAAATTATTGTAATGAAATGATTTACGAGAAAAGTGTATTGCAATGAAATTTTTTTAAATTATTGTAATTGTAATTTTTACAATTAAAATGATTTACGGTCAAAGTTGATTGCAATGAAACTTTTGTAAATTATTGCAATTCTAATTTCTGAAATCAAAATGAACGATGGTGAAAGTTGATTGCAATAACATACTTCTAAATTTTTGAAATTTTTATTTTTACAATCAAAAAATTTACTAGCAATATGATTTACAATCAAAGCTGCTTACAATAATATACACTTTTTATGATTGCAATACAATCTGATTGCAGCTTTTTACAGCTCTGGTATGTATGAATATGTGTGTATACATATGTGCAATGCAATATGTACATATATGTATGAAAGCTCAAAACATGAATAAGAGATAGTTGAGTTAAAGTAAAGAAAATATGTATATAACAATAGCTCAAAGCATTAGTTAGCAATAACGGGCAGAGAAATAAAGGGTGCTTCATGACTGTCCCAACATCCCGGTCCCGTTGAAAGGACCACCTTTCAAGAGATAGGCAAAATCGCTAATTTGTGTATAGGCCGGCAGCAGTTTCCACTTGCAGTTCGAAGATGAGCTACTCTGACATGACCATCCCGCCCTGGCACAGTTGATTCTACTCGCCCAAGCTTCCACTGCTGTGGTGGTAGATTGTTGTCATGTATGAGTACTAGCATCCCTTCTGAGAGATTGGTCGTAGCTGTCGTCCACTTGGTCCGTGAGCGTAATTCGTTTATGTAATCTGATGACCACCGGCGCCAAAAGCGTTGTTTGATGGCAGTCATGATATTGTATCGATCTAGATTTGATATGTTTTTGTCTTCGAGTGAGCGCTCGGGTAAGGCGCGAAGAGAGGAACCAACCAAGAAATGCGCCGGGGTAAGTGCATCGAAGTCGTTTGGATCTGATGACATGGGGCAAAGAGGGCGAGAATTGAGTATGGCCTCTACTTCTACTGCGACTGTGCTTAGTTCTTCGAATGTTAATCTGGTGTTGGTTAATGTGCGGTTTAGCAGCCCCTTTGCGCTTTTGACTGCGGCTTCCCAAAGACCACCAAAGTGAGGAGCTCTGGGAGGAATAAAATCAAAATTAATAAATTCAGATGAACAATACTTATAAATTTTGGTTTGAGTCTCGGCATTGAAAAGAAAGCGCTTGAGTTCCTTCAAATAGTTGGAAGCTCCAACAAAATTTGTAGCGTTGTCGCAAAAAATGTCAGATGGAATTTTTCTGCGACCTCCCATGCGCTTCAAAGCATTAAGAAATGCGTGTGTTGACAGATCGGAGACGAACTCAATATGTATTGCTTTGGTGACAAGGCACACGAACACAGCTAGATATGATTTAATAGGAGCATTTCCTCTTATTCGCAAATACGTGTTTATAGGTCCACAGAAATCAATTCCGCATCGTTCAAATGGACGAGCGGGAGTAAGACGTGTAACTGGTAATTGTCCCATGACCTGTTGAGCCAGAACTGGCTTGTAGCGAACGCAGTGTATGCAGGAACGAACTGTGCGACGTGCCAAGTCTCTGGCGTTGACTATCCAATATTCTAAGCGTATCAAGGCCACCAATGCTTTTGGGCCGGCATGGTAGTTACGAAGATGCAGATGTCGTACATAATTTTTAACGAATTGTGATTGACTAGGCAGCAAAATTGGATGTTTTTGAGAGTCTGGTAGGTCTGCATATTCTAAGCGTCCGCCAACTTTAATGAGTTGAAATCCGGATGAATTGTCCAGAAATGGAGTTAAAAATTTTAAATTGCTTTTTAAGTTTTGATTTTTCTGTAATAAATTTATGTCTTCCAAAAAATGATATTGTTGGATATTGAAAATAATGCAATTAGACGCATGTCGTAATTCATCAGGGGATGGCGTTGTGGCGCTCGATGTTGGTTTCTTCCTACATTTGTTACTAAATCGAAACAACCAAGCGACTAGGAGCAGACAGTGCATATAAGAGCTGATACCATCGAGCACTTCAAGCAAGTAATTTGATTCCTTGACTGCAGCAAATGTCTTGTTCCCCTTCTCTGTATTGACCACATCCATGTCGATGTCAGCGAGTCCTGTCTTCTTAGGCCATTTTGACTCCACTTCTCTGAGGAAGGTAGGTCCCGTAAACCAAATCGATCTTTTTAGCTCAGTAGCCGTGCAACCACGCGATATGAGATCCGCTGGATTTTCCTTCGTCGGCACGTATCTCCATTGTGAGCTTGCTGTCAGCTCTTGAATATCGGAGACTCTATTGCCCACGAGCGTTGAGAGGGTGGCTGAATGTTGCTGTAGCCAATGCAGGACTAGTGTCGAATCAGTCCAAAAGAAAGTAGTTATGGAACTATCAGTAAATATTTCCTTCACCTTAGCGTACAGACGAGATAGGAGGTGAGCGCCGCACAGTTCAAGTTTTGGCAGCGACTGTTTCTTTACCGGAGCAACTCTTGATTTGGACGTGAGTAACTGGACGGAAACATATCCTCCGGAGTCTTCAGTACGCACGTAAATCGAACATCCGCATGCGCGAATTGATGCGTCGCAAAATCCGTGGACTTGCATATTGCGAGCGTTTGGTGATTTACAGTAGCGGGGTACACTGAGTGGCGAGAGTGAATTGAATGATGCCAAGCAGTTAGTCCAGGCTTGATGCAGATGTTGAAGCACCGACTCATCCCAATTGAGCTTAAGCAACCACAGTTCTTGCAAAATTATTATAGGTATAATAACGAGAGGCGACAGTAATCCGAGAGGGTCAAAAAGTGATGAGGCGATTGACAAAATGGTGCGCTTAGTGACTGAATTGTGTACTTTCTTCGATGTAAATGAGAATAATAATGAGTCGCTTTTTTGATGCCATGTCACGCCCAATGCGCTGGTCACAAAATCATCGGTGATGTTCAATTCTTTCGCCGTTTGGCTTTCCATGATATCGGGATGATTGCTGCGCCATTTGGAGAGCGGAAATTGACCACGACGGAGCACCTCAGTAACTTGTGACTTTAGGGTGTGTAACGTGTTTACATCATCTGCGCCGCACAGCAAATCATCAACGTAAAATGAAGTTTTCACCGCCGTAGCGCCTATTGGAAAGTCAGCCATGCACTGATCTGCTATGTAATGAAGGCTGCGTACTGCGAGGAATGGGGCGGAAGCTGTGCCGTAGGTGACCGTGTTAAGCTGATACGTCTGTAGATCTAGATGCGGAGAAGCTCGCCAAAGAATGTATTGAAATTTACAGTCATGTTTACTCATGAGTACTTGCCTGTACATTTTGGTAACATCTGCAGTGATAGCATAGCGATACAAGCGGAAGCGCAACAGCAGCATGTATAACTCAGGTTGAATTGTAGGGCCTACTAACAGCAACTCGTTCAATGATGTTTGTGTTGTGGTGCGACACGAAGCATCGAAGACTACCCGAAGTTTTGTTGATATGCTGCTAGGTTTTAGTACGCAATGATGTGGTATGTAGTAGTGTGGTTCTTCTAGGTTTGGCGCTGCTACCAAAGACATGTGACCAAGTTTTTCGTATTCAGTCATAAACGCCACATATTGATTACGAATGTCAGATGATTGTAAGAGTTGTCGTTCAATAGCGAGAAATCGTCGACGAGCGATGTCAAATGAGTTTCCTAGTGAAACGTGATTTTCCTTGAATGGCAATTTTACAACTATGCGCCCAGTGTCGTCTTGACGTGTCGTAGCTATGAAATGGTCTTCACAGAGTTGATGATCGGGTTGCATAGCTTTGACCGGTGGATCGATACCCAGCAAAACCCGTGTGATGGAAACTAACACATGCAAAAGTTTCACACTAATACATTGACACACTTTTTTATCATATGTGAGAGGACAGGGTTGATTCGTTTAAAAAAAAAGCTAGTTGATCGCGTTCTTTCGTGTGCTAAAAATATAGTTTAATAGTGAATAAAGATAAGAAAAAATAATAATTAATAATCGTTTTTTAAAGTATAAAGATAAGTACATACATATTTAAGTCAAACCAGCTTTATTATGTAGTACATTTACATATATATTTTTTTTCACTTCAATTTCAGATGTCTTCCAAGAAGTCGACTCCATAGAATTCGAGAGAGGCGTATGCAAGACTGTCGAGCTTAGCCATCACCGCGAGCAGTAAAAAGTATATTTTTGGTGTTAAAAATCTAATTTTATTTCATATACATATGTTAATAATATCTGTGTAATGAATATAATAAATATAGACTATGATAGATTTGTTTGTGGCTCATTTGTGAAAGGTTCAGGCATCAAATTTGATGGCTCAGCTGTGATAGATTCGTATATCAAGTGTGATGGATCATATGTGACTGGTATTTACATCAACATTGATGGGTATAAAGTGAGAGAGGAAAGAGTTCAGCTATATATAGAAAATCATATGATTACGCATAAGTGGGAGCGAGATGCAAACTCACACGTATACACTTCACTCCATCACATTTTTCATATTGCCCTTAATAATGTGATAGGAATTCTTGATGGAGAGTGATGGATCACATGTGATCATCAATTGATTGGTCAAATGATTATCACGGCGCTTGCAGGGTAGCTTCTAGATCCCAGAGGCGTTGCATATGAACATCGATGGAGTCTTCGCTGGACAGAAAATAAGTCGCAGAGGGGGTGGGTTGCTGGCGCTGGTATCGGCCAGAAACAACCCAGCCAAAAAATGTTTTTTGAAGAGTGGGAAGATTTGGACCAAGACGAATTTGACCTACAGCGAGCGCGTCGAAGAATGCCTCTGTTCCAAGTAACAAGTCGATGCGACGGGGTTTAAAAAATGTTTCGTCGGCCAATTTCGTATTAGCTGGCAAATTCCAGGCTGACGTATCAATTTCAGCATCAGGTTGGTATGCGATGTGCGATGTAATTCCAAACTGAAGCGAAAGTTGAAAGGCTGACGTCCGCGATTTTATGGTTGTAGTTGTGCGTGACTTGAGATTGGTGAGTGATTCGCCGATACTGCGAATGCCGACATGATGCCTTTCTCGACGGAGATGAAGTCTTTGAGCAAAGTCATCAGTTATGAAGTTCACTTGGGAGCACGAGTCAAGTAGCGCTCTTCCAAGATTAAACACGCCTGTGGAATCCTTGACGAGGACCAAGGCCGTGACCAGAATGATTTGTCCACAATCCAATGCCTCCATGTGCGAATGTGTAGCAACTTGCTGGGTGTGTGTCTGAGATCCCCCTGTTGAATTCGATGAGGATGACAGTATCTACCATGAAGTTCGGGGTGCTTGCGTCGTGTGAGCACTATTGGCTTGCGGTTGAGTGATGGTGGCAATTTGTGATAAGTTATCGTGATGTAGAAGAGTATGATGCGATTGATTACAGGTGCGACACCGATGTTTCGATTGACATTGAACCAGTCTATGACCATCACTCAGACAATTGATGCACAAGTCGTACTTCTTGGCAAGTTCGAAGCGTTTCTTTGTATTCATTTCCTTGAATTGAGGACAAGCAATGAGTTTGTGTTTGGAGCTAGAATAAAGAGCACAATTTTTATTAGTTAATGAAAATGAGGAACTTTGATTGCGATTATTTGCTCGATTTTGCTTGCCAGACTCTGGTTTGTGTTGCAGTGATGACCCCGATGAGTGCAAAAACTGGCAGTGGCGTTCAAGAACCTGAGTGCAGTGGGACCAGTTGGGAACAGGGCCGCGGAGATGGGGGGGCAGCCAGGGCAATCGCCCTGGGGCCCGGAAAGGCAAAGCAGTATTGACAGTACTCGAACTAGGATTTCATAGATACATACATAGGTATTTTGTTGCTACGAAAAATTGTTTTATAATTGAAGTGTTTAACTTAACCAAATCACCAAACTAAAATTATAAGCATCCAATCAAATATTTACCTTGTTTATACATGGGCAAATCCTAGAAAAGTGAGTTGAAATTGAGAAAAATCGACTTTGATTTAGAGTTTCCAAAGTACCACGATTGGTAAGGTGGTGAACCAAGCTTCTCAGAAATATTTACTTTTCAAATGAAAAATGTTGATAATCCTGTTTAAATTGATTTCAAAGAGTAAAGTATGTAATAAAAAATAAAAAAATATTAAAAACAGTACCATTTTCTATCCACTATTATTTCCATGATTTTATAGTTAGATACTAGAGTTATTACCAGGAAAAAGTGCCAGAAGGATTGAATAAATATTCTGTACCTAAGATTTGATTACTGCTTAGCTGTAATAAATATACATAATTTCTTGCTGAAAATCTAAATAGGAAAATAAAACGTAAGTGAGGCAAAAACCTAGAAAAGTTATCTTAATTTCAAAACCGATCTTTCAAATTAGCTCATATCTTGAAGTTTCTTTAAAATTTACCTGTCAAACAAATCTGTATCATTTTAAACTTTAAAATTAAGACATTTTTTCAATTAATGCCATTTAAAAAGTGAAATAGAGGTGGGAAACTATCGATGGCACTACCGATAGTATCGATATTTTATTTTTTTGAACACTATCGAAGACCATCGATGGCTTTTTCAAAACTACACTCAGAAAAAAAATCATCAACACGATTCAAGTAAAATTAACACGATCGATCTTTACACATAGAACAGCAACAATTTTTTTTTCAAATTACACGATGTTTGAAACATGATTTTGGTTTTGTAACTGTCATCTGAAAATTTGGTAAATTCAACCAAATTTTATTGTTGATACCAGGGATGGAAAATAATTGTTATTTTTGAAATTTCAACTCAAAAAGTCAAAGGGAAAGGGTTAATATTTTTAACATTTATATATACCATTGTGATGCTCGTGGGCCACAGATGGTCAATCCGATGTGATTTTTATTTCTTTGACTTTTATCGAAAAAATCAAAAAATAACTATTAAACTTTGACTTTTATTTTTTACGTCAGAAAATAACGATTAAATTTTGATTTTTATTTTTTACGTCAAAAATAAAAATCAAAATGGCGTAGATCAATGAATATTGGTATCTGGGTCATATTTGGTATATAGGTCGATGCGTATACCAATACAGAAGCGAATGCGAATACCGAATATCGAATACGAATACCGCGTACCGAGAACCGAATATGCATACGAATATGCATATGAATATGTATGAATATGAGTATGAAAAGTGTGTGAAGGGGAATACGGATACCAGTATGAACACGTACATATACCGAATACCGACTACGAATACTGCATATCGAAACGAATACGTATAGCGAATTCGAGTCCCGATTTCAAATACCGACTAGTACCGAATATTAATCTGAAAAGTAGGTGAATGCAAATACATATTCATATGTATCATGACATCACATTATGACATCACATCATCACATAATCACATCACATCACATCATGACATCACATACATCACATCATGACATCACATCACCACATCACACCATGACATAACATCACATCATGACATCAAATCATGACATCACATCATGACATCACATGGTATTCGCATCCTCCTACTTTTCAGATTAATATTCGGTACTAGTCGGTATTTGAATTCGGGACTCGAATTCGCTATACGTATTCGTTTCGATATGCAGTATTCGTGGTCGGTATTCGGTATACGTACGTGTTCATACTGGCATCCGTATTCCCCTTCACACAATTTTCATACTCATATTCATACATATTCATATGCATATTCGTATGCATATTCGGTTCTCAGTACTCGGTATTCGCATTCGCTTCTGTATTGGTATACGCATCGACCTATATACCAAATATGACCCAGATGCCAATATTCATTGACCTACGCCATTTTGATTTTTATTTTTGACGTAAAAAATAAAAATCTAAGTTTAATCGTTATTTTCTGACGTAAAAAATAAAAGTCAAAATTTAATAGTTATTTTTTGACGTTTTCGATAAAAGTCATAATCGTTACGATCCCTGGTTGATACAACATGAAGAAATTTTAAAATATACAAGATGATTCAAATATAAAATCTTATTCCTAAATGTCATTTGGAATTTGGTTTATTTAACATGATGATAGTGTCAATATAAACTAAAAAAAATGTTAGAAAAATGACGTCCCAATTTTAGTGTTAATACAACATGAAAACAAACGTGAAAACAACAAGAACCACAATTAACAATAAAATTTGGTTGATATAACACGAAACAATGTTCAAACATAAACGTCATTTGTTATTTTGGTTTATTCAACACGATCATAGTATCAATGTAATCTAAAAAAAAGTGTTAAAAAAGAACGTCAAAACTATTTTGAAACATACATAATTTTTTTGATCATTTGAAGTCTGATTTTCGTGCAAAACGCAAATTATTTAAAAAAAAAAATTAAAGCGTGAATAACGGGTATTCATGAACATTGATGTGTAAACAGTTTCGAAATCGGATATTTATTCCCTCTCCTTTTTTCCTGGTTTTCTATGGATTAGAAGGCGACTATCGTTTTTGTAATTTTTTTTTGTCATTGTGACTGCTACTATTTTGTTGTTTTTGTTTGTTTTGGTTTTTGGTTTTTGACTTTTGATTTTTTATTTTGTTTTGTTTTGTATTGCTCAGAAACATGCAAGATCATCCGAGTCCACGATTGACCCATATTTGGGGACCCGACCTAGGACTCATCATGAATAGAGCTCTATGTGAAAGCCCTGCTCAACGCCTTTCAGTTGATACCAATATTGCTCAGAAACATTCAAGGATCATTCGGTCCTCATTTTGGCCCATATCTCGGTACCCGACATAGGAATCACAAAGAGTAGAGCTCCGTGTAGAATTGCTGCTCAGAACCTTTAATTTGATACCAATATTGCTCAGAAACATGCAAGATCATCCGGGTCCTCGTATTGATCCATATCTCCGGACCCGACCTAGGAACCATGAAGAATAGAGCTCCCTGTAGAAGGCCTGCTCAAGATCTTTCATTTGATACCAATTTTGCTCAGAAACATTCAAGGATCATCCGGGTTCTCCTTTTGACCCATATCTGGAGACCCGGCCTAGGGCTAACAATGAAAAGAGCTTCATATCGAAGTCCTGCTCAAAACTTTTCATTTCAATATTGCTCTGAAAATTAGATAGGTAGATGTAGGTATGCATATCCATACATTTGCATACATGTTCAAACAGGTTTGTTTTTTTTTATTTTGCCTATTTGTCGCATTGTTGCAGAAAACAATAACAACAACAACTTCACTTCCCTTCGTTGCTGTTGCTGTTGTTGTTGATATTTGCATTTGCACGGCTATGCATGCAAGCATTTGTAAGTACATGCCTATCTACCTACCTACCACTGACAATGCCAAGCGATTCACACGGACGCAGCAGCGCACTAACACAAAGGTCATTTACTGTTTACGCGTAAACTTTACCTGTTTTTCGAAATTACTCGTAGCTACAGCAAAGATGTTTACACATCAAAAAAAAAGGAAAATTTTGTGCCGTGGCAGTGATGCGAGTTTAGCATCATTGTCAGTTCGCGATAGTGGGTTTTCGATTTATATTTTCAGTTTGCAGGTGAGTTAAAAGAGGATTACATTTTTGTTTCTAAAAGTATTTAATTCCCAATATTTTATTTTTCCTCTTCATAGGTTGCAATATCACGAGGTTTTTTAGCGAATGGGGGTTTGCGTGCAGCATGCGGTTGTTGCATTAGCGGCCAAACATTACTCGGTGCAAGTGATAGTACCATCGCCCATGTATAAACTATCGCCGGTACATCTGTGTTCGTATGAGAAGGACGCCTTCAATTTGGTCAGTTGTGCGGGTGATGTACGAATGTGCTTAATTGAAGTGATGATTATATATTTTATGTTTTATATGTTTTTTTATTTAAAAAATAAATTGTACAATCAACAAGACTTTCTAGTTAATTTAACAATAAGTTTAATGTAAAATCAAAAAGATGTTATTGTTAATTCAACAGGACCATTTCGTGTTAATTTAACCAGCTTTTATTGTAACATTAACTAGTTAAAATTGTAAAATCAACAGGAAGACTCAATAAATTTTATTGTTAATTCTACAGTTGTCATCCTGTTAAACTAAGACTTGACAGTAGTGTTAAATTTACACGATTACATGATGGCATACATTAAGTATCGTGTTGAAAAAAATTAACCACAAAATTTGTTGATTTTTGGTTGGTTTCACACTATTTTTTTTCTGGGTGTATCAGAAATTATCGATGGTAATGTGTACTCTCGATAGTTTTACAACTTTTACATCCCCATATTGCATCATAATATTTCAGATTCTGTAGAGGTTTTATATTAGTATATGTACAAAAAAATTTAAACGACATTATAGAAGATTTTTTTTTTTGTTTCGACTTCAAACCTTCACTTCCGTGTACTAAAATATACTGGACTGAACGTAAATAAAAATAGGTAAAAAAACTTTTTAAATTAAACGGGTTTATGTTATACATACATTGCAATGTTTAAGATAAATGTACTAAAAACCAAAAAATAATAAAATAGATACAGTCGTGGGAATTATAAACATTTGCATAGACTAGACTAAAATAAAACCGTGGGGCACGTCAATTGTCTACAATCGTTGATTAAAATGTTTGTTTTGTAATGTTACACTATAATTAGGCAGTTGTTCAACCGATAACGATGGACGTGTGATAAGTAGGGCTAGAATGTGGAAAAAAGCTAGCAAGCTCGATTATACGCGAGTTTTAGGGTTTCATAGTGGTAGCGAGTAGTACTTTTATCATATGTTTTGTCGATTAAAGACAAACTACGAGCAGTGAAACGATTCCTCGTGTGAATGTCCAACGATAAACTAGTTGAAACATCTCTTTTATTAACATGGAGTGTATAACTATTGGAATTTCCATGAGCAAGAAAATAGTAAGTAATTTCCTCACCGTCTGCGGGCCAACTGCCTAACGACGAATTAAACGATTCTTCTATCGCACATTAAGTCGATAATTTGTAGACAATTGACGTGCCCCCCGGTTTTATTTTAGTCTAGTCTATGCAAATGTTTATAATTCCCACGACTGTATCTATTTTATTATTTTTTGGTTTTTAGTACATTTATCTTAAACATTGCAATGTATGTATAACATAAAACCGTTTAACTTAAAAAGTTTTTTTTACCTATTTTTATTTTCTAGTTTTTAGTTTTTATTTCACATTTTTAAGAAAATATTTCTTTTCAAGGTAATACAAAGTAATACATGTTCCGAATTTCAGCCAAATCGGACCATAAATGCGATTTTTGTAAATATAGCGACCCACGCGCCACCTATCGGAAGTTTTTTTTAGGAAAATATTTCCTTTCAAGGTAGTAATACATGTTCCGAATTTCAGCCAAATCGGACCATAAATGCGATTTTTGTAAATATAGCGACCCACGCGCCACCTAGCGGAAGTTTGTTTTAAGAAAATATTTCTTTTCAAGGTAGTAATACATGTTCCGAATTTCAGCCAAATCGGACCATAAATGCGATTTTTGTAAATATAGCGACCCACGCGCCACCTAGCGGAATTTTTTTTAAAGAAAATATTTCTTTTCAAGGTAGTAATACATGTTCCGAATTTCAGCCAAATCGGACCATAAATGCGATTTTTGTAAATATAGCGACCCACGCGCCACCTATCGGATATTTTTTTTTCTTAATATTGCATTGTCATCAGGGTTATACATGCGTACAAAATTTCAGATTAATCGGTTGACAGGAAGAGGGTGAAATTTGAATTACTAAATTTGACCCAAGAATAAATAATAAATAATAAAACAAACGGGGTGAGCTAAATAAAACCGTTTAAAAATTGAGATTTTGATGTTTTTCTGAATTTTTCAAATTTTCGGCGATAGTTCTATCGATAGTACTATCGATGGTTTTTTTTTTGAAGGCTATCAATAATTTTTTCTAAACTATCAAAAACTATCGATGGTGGCACTATCGATAGTGTCCCACCTCTAAAGTGAAACGTAAGTGACGCCAGGTAAAAATAGTGTTAATTTTTTTGACGATCGAGTAGCCAATTGTAAAAAAACTTCTGCTGCAATAATGAAAACATAAAGGGAAAGCATAATGCTGGATACCGAACGTGAGAGGATCTTCAAGCCAAAAACACCCAAAACCCCACACAGTAAAAATTTTAGTTTGATTTTAATACCATTTTGGTATTTATATATAACAATGCCAAAAAGTATAAAATTAAAACCATTTTGGTTTAAATAAAAGAAGAGAATATGAGAGACTGAAATTATTCTTGGTGTCAAATTAATACTTTTTTGGAATTAAATCAAAACCAAATTTTAATTATTTTTAAAATATTTTTGGTATTAAAAATAGTTGAAATGGTATAAGATCTATCCGAAAATTTGAATAAATACTATACTTTTTGGCATTAAATCAAAACCAAATTTTGATTATTTTTACAATATTTTTGGTATTAAAAAAAAAAAACGGGGTGAGCTAAATAAAACCGTTTAAAAATAGTAAAATGGAATGAATTCTATACCTTTTTGGAATTAAATCAAAACCAAAGATATGTACATATGTACATGGAAATGTTTATTTTATTTGAAATAATATTATATTACAACGACATGAGTTATCACATAAAGTCTTTGTTGTTTTATATGTTAATAGAGCTTTTTGGCCGGTCGAAAGAAAAGCAAACGAAAAGTTTCTTTTATTCTCCTACGCGTTTCGGCGTTGTCATCGCCTTCCTCAGGGAGTCTAATTTATTTGAAATTGTAAAAATTAAAAAGTACACAACACATTAATATTTAAATAATTACAATTAAAATTGCTTGATAAAATACATACATACATATAGTGTAATTTAGAAAACATTAAGACGACATTTAAAATGACTTACATTTAAAATATTTAAAATACACTTCACATCACAACTATAATCAACATACGTCTACTACATAAATATTGCACTTTTTATCTCCTATTGTCATTCGTTCTCGTTATTGTTGCTCTGTAGGCGCCACTTATGTTGTCAACGTCTTCCTTAAAGTTCATTGCGTTTCTTATTCGTTCTTGTATGCGCAGACTTTCCAGTGTCAATCTTGTTTTTGTTCGTCCCTCTATGTCCAATATTCTTGCATTGTCAAAGTCTGCTGTATGTCCCGTATTCGTTAAGTGTTGCGCTAATGCTGTTGTTGATTTTTTGTTTCTTACGTCTGTTTTATGTTCTCCTATTCTAACACCTAGTGCACGTTTTGTAGTACCTATGTACGTTTGGTTACAAATCTCATCTTTATTACCTTTGCATCTAATTTCATATACTACGTTGTGTTGTTGTTCTTTATTAATTTTGTCTTTTGTCCTACTAAATATTTTATTTAGTGTGTGTAAAGGCTTGTGTGCAAATATAAGTTTATCGTTTGGTATACATTTCTTTAAGTTTTTGTTGTCTGTTAACCCCTGTATATATGTCACTCCTCTAAATATTTTGTTTGTGTGTTTGTTCGTTGTTTCTACGTCTATTGTGTTCGTTGTTTGCATACGTTTTGTTGTTGTTATCCATCTCGCTATTATTTTTGTTGGATAACCATTATTGTGTAGAATGTTTTTGATTTTCTTTTCATTGTCATTTATGAACGCCTGGTCGCTCAGTGCGTAAACCTTCTTTATAAAGTTTATTGATGTGTTTTCTTTTTGGGTCCAGGGGTCCGAAAAATTAAAACGTTGTCTTCAAGAGAAATGGCCGAGCTTTCAATAGCTTTAATCAATTTTTAAAATAAGTAAGTAATTTAAAAGATATTGAGGAGTGAATATAGGCAAAAAACGTGTTTTTCGCCTCTTTGGGCATGAATATCTAAAAAACTGTACGTATTACAGAAAATCTGACTTCAGATTCGGATTCAGCGCACCGAAATCCTTTAGAAAAGTAGAATTTTATTTCTGTAACAAAAATTTGTTGAAATTTTGTCGACCAGTGTAATACAAGAAAACTAGAATGGGCTGCTCCCTTGTTGAATTTAACGCGTTCACTGCCAGTGGATCACCGATGATTACGATGAAAACCACCCCAGGTGCCAGTGTACCACCGGTTATACACGCCTAGGCGCTTAAAATTTAGATAGAATTATAAAATTAAAAAGCAGATGCTCGCCAGGTTGTCACAGCTTAAAAACTTGCTCAGACGCGTCGGATGCGTGGCTTTTATTCTTGGTAAAAATCCCGTTATAATACAAAAGCAAAAAGTAATTTTTGTCCTGGTACCTGGAGCTAGGTTTTTGTCGTGATCACCGGTTATAAACTTGCAGCTAACGTGTTAAACACACTACCTTCAATTTATTTTAACTTTACCACATAAATTTCGACACTGTCGCGGTATTGTAGGGATATTGAGGTATCTAGGGAGACCATCAGCTGACGTAAGACTGAAAAAATAAAATAAAATAAAACAATATTTACCCTCATAATATTTAATTAATCTCATGTATTACTCACTTGATTCAATTGTTTCGTCAGCCATGAACAATTCGCTTTGCTTTGATAAATTTTATTTCTCCATCGTCTTCCACTTTAAGAAACATTTTGTATTTATTTATTTTGACATTTTTTTTTTATATTTTTTTGGTTTTGATTTCAAACGAAAAGTGAGAAAGAGAAAGTTTGTATACTTTCCAGGATTTTTTCTTAAAGTATAAGTAAGTAAACCTCTCGAGAGAGAATTTTAATACTTTTCAAGGCTTTATTTTGAAACTATTGTGGATTAAACAAAACTGTAAAACTTCTCATAGTTTCAAAATAAGACTTTTTGGCATTAAAATTTATATTTAATTCCAAGAATGATTAAATTAAGTACCAAATGGTATTAGAAATAAACTATCATTTTTTACTGTGCAATATAACACAGAAGCAGTATAAAGAATAAGCCCTCTCTGGGTTAAGAGGTGGCAAAAGTGAAATACGTATTATATTTGTGCTTGAAAAGAGGAAGAGCTAAAAAGATATACCTTTTCATACAATATTGAAAAATATAAGTGTTTGCATATGAAGATGCTGAATTTTTCAATATAAGTAACTTATTAAGGGACATTTGTTGGAAATTTTAACTGAAATACCATTTATTTTTTAGGGGGGCCCGTAAACGCGAACTGTCCCAGGGGCCCGGCTCGGCTCTCTGCGGGCCTGGGTGGGAAGTGATTTATAATCGAGTGCTTCGTTCCATTTCTTGCGTGCTTGCTGGTCGCATTTGCTTATAACAATGTAAATAAGCATTGCCTGTACAATGTCGGTGCTTGTTCCCAATGGTTCCAATGAGCTGAAAATAGCTGAAGCCTTGTCTACTAAACTGCGAAGTTGCTGAGGGTTAGGCGTATCAACTGATTGCAGGGTAAATAGTGAAGCAATGCCCTCCAAGAATATCAGAGTTGGGTTGTCAAATCGTTCCTTCAATCTATCTATTGCCTTAGGGTAATTCTCGCTTGTGACCTGAAACGCTTTGACGGTTTCTAGTTCCGCACCCTTCAAGCAAGATAACAGATAGTTGAATTTTTCTATATTTGATAGCTTAGGCTCACGAGCAATTATTTGTGTAAACGAAGTTATAAAATTTTTGTACTCGCCGTAATTTCCGCTAAATGTAGGTAGAGATAATCTGGGGAGATGTGAAACCGTAGGCGTGCATGTTGCAGCTGTTGAATTGGAAAACCCCATGGTGTTGTTCATATCATCTCCCAGCTGAGCTTGAATGCATAGCTTGATTGAAATATAGCTGTCCTCCAAATCTGCACGTCCATTGTCGGCTGGGTCCAAGTCCTCTATTTCAGCTTGCACAGACAGAGCTTGCTTGAAGTATGACTCCAATATGCCCAATCGACACTTTAACTCAGCATGTGAAGGTGTTTCATCAGAGTCCTTTGTTCCCTCAACAAACGATTTAATGCGTGAAATATTACGTTTTATATTTGTGCGCTTGCGTTTGCACTTTTCTAGTGTCGCCATTACTTTTTATCGGGTACACGTAATTTACTGCTGGGTTAGCGAAATAGAGTGCTAGGTAAATAACGAAACTGTAGCCGACACAACTGCAATGTATGCGACAGCAAATCAAGTGAGAGCAGCGTATGTAGGCAGGCGGCGAATTATGCGACGGTGACAAGTGACGGCAGATGGGCGACGCCAGTTATAGCAGAGAGCAGCGCGTCGGCGATTAACGTTGGCAGCGCAACGGTTCGTACAAGCAAGGAATGCGAGTTAACGTTTGCTTTGGATTTCTTTGTACAAAACCAAATGGTACGACTTACAAAATATGTAGGTGAATATGAATATGGTAAATTTCCATAAAATGCGTTTTGGAAATTTTCCCTATGCAGCAATAATCAGCAAATGAAGTTCCTTCGAGCGTGTTGATTGTTGTAATTTCATCAAACGTGACGAATAACAGAACGATTAAATTCGCTATTTATGTTACGATTTGCAAATATACAATGCCCCACGTTGGGCGCCAAAATGTTTGATCCAAGAAGCGTTTTCCTTGCTCTGAAAAAAAAAACGTTGTAAATACAAAGACTTTTGCCGTTAAATGAACAACTTTCCGCAGTTGAAATGTGCCCAACAACGCTCCGTTGTTGTTTCAAAGATGCGAGCGTTTTTGATTTAAATACTTTTCGTATTTAAGTTAACAACGGAAACTGTTGAATGAAATACTTTTACATTTAAGTTAACAGTTTTTACTTTTGAATTAACAGCAAAAATTTTTAGTCCAAATGCGAGCACTGTTGATTCAAATACTGTTCGTATTCAAGCTAACAACTTTTGCTTTTGAATTAACCGTAAAAGTTTTTGGTCCAAAAACGGGCACCATTAAAGCAAATACTTACGCATTTAAGTTAATCTCAAAAAAATTGTAAACAATAGTAATTTTTTTTTTAATATAATAGATATTATTTTATTTAGTTTTTTTTTATATAATATATGTTTACATAGTAATATTAATACTAAGGCCCGGTTTCACCAAACAAACTTTTTCCATTCAGTGATGGTCATTTCATGCATCATTTGAACAACGCGATGTGTGGAAAGAGACACGGCCACAAAGGTTTGCATCACATTTTCACACCGCCAATATTAAGATTATGGAAACTTGTAGGCAGTAGTGGCACAAATATCCATCAATCCTGCACCTCAAATGATATATCAAATGACTATCACTGTCTGTAGGGCTTTTTACACACACAAACACATAAACACAACTGATTTTATTTTATTATTTCATAACACATTCTTTATATTAACTTACATTGTTTTCCGACCGCCAGATTTGTAGGTTTCTGCGCAATCATCGCCGACAAGTTTTACCTCGATTGCTCGCTATCGGAAAATGGGATAATCTAGCATATTTATTCTGAAAATACAAAATATATGTATGTATTCTTAAACGTACAAATGTATGTACATATAATATTAATATATTATAATAATATATAAATATTATTATTGTGACTTACCTTTATTTGTAATTATATATTGCATATACATACATATGTATATGTATGTATATATTTTTCCCGAAAATTTAAGTTTGAAAAAAATTTTTTCTATTTTTTGTTTACTTCAAAATTTTTCAACAGCAAGGGAGTTTTTGAATCAAAAACGCCCGTCTTTGAATTAACTATGGAAAGTTGTTGAATCAAAAACTTTGCCGTTAAAGCAAATACTTTTGATGTTGAATCAAAGACGGAGGTTCAACAGCGGAAAGTTGTTGATTTAACTACGGGTATTTTTTTCAGAGTGGCAATAAAATATTTATGAAATGGGGTTGTATATTGCAGCAATATTCTCCGTGTACTTATGTACGTACACCAAATTCAACTTAAATGAAAAAGCGATCCGATTTTTGCAAGCGACAAATTGTACTGATTTATTCAAGTCTATGCCAATTATGTATAACTCTAAAAATATGACAAAGAGCGACAGAATGAGTGCAATAATATGTATGTATGAATATGTGTGTATACATATGTGCAATGCAATATGTACATATACATATGTATGAAAGCTCAAAACATGAAAAAGAGATAGTTGAGTTAAAGTAAAGAAAATATGTATATAACAATAGCTCAAAGCATTATGGTTCCAACAGTCATCAACGCCCGCACATACCCGTGTCAGCTGATACGATCTATCTTATGGGAGTTGCATGTAAACGAAATCTCACCGACGCTGACATAAACGCCCATAGCCGCCCGTATCGAAGAAATCAAACGAGTTTTGATTTTTCCCATAACAACGAGTCAGCTGATTGGTTTTGCTCAACGCGATGTTGCCGAACGAACTTTTTTAGCCACTAAAACATTTGAACGGTATTTTTCATTGTATTATTAAACGAAATCAATGCGAGTGTAAAATGTAATGGAATATATCTTTGTTCATAGGAAAAACCGCTTAAGTTGACTTAAGCGAAATATGAATTAGATAATTGTTTAGCTCATTTATTGAAAATAATTATCATTTCTGTATATGTTATTAATTCACATGTAACCATTTTTAATGCGTTTATTTTAGAGTCAAATAAACTTAAAATCGATATTATCCAGAACTGGAGCATAACTTCGCACAGGATTAAATAAAAAAGTTGCATAAATGATGTTATATTTGAAAAATTTAAATGTTTGAATGAAATAATAGTTATTTCATATCCCTGCTACATAGTAAACGGATAGCGTATTTTTCAAATAAATGAGAAATTAGGCAATGAAAAGAAAAGTAACGAGTAATTTACGATAAATAAAAGCGATGTATTGTGGAACTATCCTCCGTCATCCCTTGTCAAGTTTGGTTTGGAGACAAACCGGTTTCGGCTAATATGCGCCATCTTCAGTGTCTTTTTTCGTTCTGAGTTATTTTTTGTAAATTCGATAGTACTTATAGTAACTAACTTCCATCGTTTGGTCACGTACTTCGTGTTCGTGTGATGTGTTCGTGTATTCGTGCGTTCGGGCGACGTGCATGCGTGTGTGTGTGTGAGTCTGTGCGTTTAGGTATGTAAATCTATTTTTGTATCCTCATTAAACAGGCAGGTAAAAGTCCGTTATTGTCCTCTTGTGTGTTGTTTTGTTTATGTCGGTTTTAGGTTTTCTGTCCTCTTTTCGTTATAATAGCTTAAGCGGTTCAAATAATGTATCTGATACGGTGTTTATTTGTTCATTTATTATTTTACCTACGAATGTCTTCTGTTTGTATATCTCCATATTTTCTAATACGTTAAGGCGTGTTAAAAAAGTCAGTTCATTGCAAAGGAAAAAGTCACATTTTCAATTAGTTGTTATTGAAAATAAAGTAGTTTATTAAATGATTTAAAATTAATTAAATTTCCTACAGGGTATGTACATACATATGTATGTATGTTTGTAATTATACTAAATGGTACGCCGCACAGTGGTTCAGCCGCGGAAAAAATTCATTTTTTCAATACCTAATTTTCAGATTCTAATGATGTAGTCTTATAAAAAAATGTCCAAATATGAACAATTCATGACTACTTTGCAAAAAGTTGATTTTTTTTTTTACAAAATAATGGTATCAGAAGTCAGAAAAATTTTATCCAACAAAAACTGCTTAAAATTTTTGCTAACTTTAGCTATAAATTTTCCTTATAACTTATATGTCTATTGTCCCTGTTGTAAGTTTAAAAGAAAATATAGCACTTCCTTGACTAATTAAAGAAAAAATCAGTGCAATCGGCCAAATATTAAAAAAAATATAGGCCAGCAAAAATGGTACTTCAAAAATGCTACCTTTTCTAATTTCGATGGACAAAAAGTTTGTGTGCTACAGCGTGTTACACTCGCCAACTGTAATAAAATGAAAGTTTGGAATGTCGTCTATCGATTTCTGTTAAAAAATGTTTCCCATATTTTCCCCAATCGATGTAAACTTGATTTAAATGTCGAAAGTCTCATCAATTTTTTATAAATGTAGCATGCTTTTAGGCTCATGCGTATATATTAACGTTTACATCTTATTTGACATTTTTTTGTTTACGAATATGAAGGCACAGAGAGGATTAGATAAAAATGCAGATTGGTAAATTATACACCTAATTTGTTAGAATCAATGGTAATGCAAACAAAAATAACGATAAACACATTCGTCATAACATTGCGGTTTGCAAACAACAATAGCAACAAACACATTTGTTTAAACATTTTACCAGCTTATTTTAAGGTATTAGAGAAAAAAAATGTTATCCCGACGAAATTGTAGTAACAGAAACATACATACATATGCTGCTGTTAATTTGCAAAGTTTACTTGATCACACAACAAGAAGACTTATTGATACTTTCTCAGCAGAAAAGTTGAACTCCTTATCATGTTCTGAGTTAACCTTTACTAAAAAAAAATGGGGCTTATGATTTCTAGGCTTATGTTTTCTAGGAAAAGTGATAGAATTTCTACCAATACAGATGTTATTAATCGATTACTGGCAAGTTCTGGTCATTATATAAAGTCCATAACGCGACAACCCAACAAAAAGTGTGTGGAATTGGATTTTGTTGTCAAGGATATGCTAAATCATTCAACATTTTTCTTATATTTGCTTTTTTCTTTCCATATATACATACATAGTTATATTTTCGATTATATGTATTATAAATATAATCATTAAGTACATCAAATTTTTATAATTGCTCTTTTCAGTTACTGAAAATGTATATCTTCATTTGTTTATGAATAAAAGGTGTAGGAAAAGTAGGCGTGGTTGTTTGCCAATCACGCCTATATTTGGTATTGTTGATATCTTTCATCACAGTAACTTATGCGCCAAGTTTCATGAAGATATCTTAATTTTTTGAGCTGAAATTAAAATTTTTCTTTAAAAATTTTAACTATAGGTCCAGGGGAGGTACCCCTACACTCAGAGAAAATCCGCATCGTAAAAATGACTATGAAAATATTCAGCTTTACTATTCGCTTTTTTACTATGAAAACACGGAAATATGACTATGAAACAACTTAATCTGAATATAAACGTATTATTGCAACCGTTCAAGTATGAAAGATATTCAACTTGAATATGAAAAACTTTGAGTTGACTAGTAAATACTAATCCAACTGGACAAGTATTAACACCTGTCATTATAAAATTTGTAATAGTCATCTTCAAGTGGAAATATATTTATTTTAACTACTGTTTATGCTTCAACTTCAATATGATTCATAGTAAACTTAAATATTTAGCACAGTAAAAGCAATTTATGCTGCGTAGATTTTCGTTCCTTCATTTGAATGCGGCTTTTCAAATTTACGTAACTCTTAGATGGTTTATACATTGTTCGAGCTATATAGCATGATTGATCAACTCAAATATAACTCATTTTCCACAAGGGAAATGAGTTGGCTTATTTAAAGCCATTTTTCATACCCCAGAGGTTGGCACTCTCGCCGAACCTTGGAGCTACAGCGCTCCCCCCACGTGAATACATAAAAGGGTTTAAAAAACACATATGTATACATATATATGTATGTGCATATGTACACACAAAGTTTAGAAGCATAGTTAAATTCAATATGAAATATATTTAAAACAAATACGCTGTCTCTTAGACTTGAATAAAAACATATTGAACTTCAATGTGAATCATAGTAAACTTAAGAATATGTCATAGTCAGCTTCAATATGAACATTTTTTAAAACAACTATGTTGTAACTTTAACTTGACTATAAAATAATCTATTTGAGTATGCTGCATTTTTCAACATATTTAGGACAACTTTCTCATTACACCCAAGTCAATAAGGTGCATGACGTCGAAAGGAATTTGAGAAATCATTTTTATATTGATGGTCTCCAAAGGGGTCAAGACATTCAAAAACCTTGGTAAATGCTTATGCGGATATTTACGTTCAAAAAAATCCTCATTTGACAAAAGCATTCCGACTTAGTGCTGTGAGTTAAAACACCGTCTATTTTTTTTCCAACCTGATGACATTTCGGACAACCGTGTCGGGAAGTATGGCCTGGTATACCACAAATGAAAGACTTTGCTTGAGCATCGCAAATAAACGTCCTGATATCAAACGCAATGCACCGACCATTGCAATCAACTCCATTTTGTTGTAATTCTTTTACCTCCTCAACAAAATCATTAAAAAATTCTGATATTGAATCTGGATTTCTTCTTCCCAGATAAATACCAGTAGGGAACACAGACGTATTTGGAACATTGACTATACGCATTAATATTGGCCACAGTTGCATCCTGGAGCTTCAATATAACGGCAATCCATCAATATTTACATCTACAACTATTTTTTCGTAATCCAAAAGACTGTCGACAATTTTTTGTAACTGCGTTTTAATGCCAATATTAATATATAATCCTGGACTTAAATTCTGCACAATAACCTTACTTTTTTTCTTCAAAAGGGTTTCTGAACTTCTGGGCCCATTAATGTTCTCATCTGCTAAGAGATTTAACAATTGGGAAACCGCTTTATGACTTATTTTGTTGGTTATTGCCCAGATTCTAAGTTTTCCACAAAACGGAATATCCACAACATTTGGAACGGCAGATTGAACACCTTCGTCAATATCAGAACTTTGAGCAATTGTAGCAGACGTGGAGGGCACCGTTCTTGCGCACGTTCTTAGCGTTTCACGATTTTGCCTTATTTCCCTAGCAACTAATTGTTTGTTTCCTTTTTAGCAAATCAATTTCCTAAATAAACTAGATAATTATCGTACTTTTTTTATACTTAAAAATTTTCAACCTTTCGGCACTTTCGGCGGGAACAGGGTGAAATCAGAATCGGAACGTAACGACACGACATTACGACAACGACCATAGTGTAAAACCTCCTTACACAATGACACCGACAGCCTGTCAAAATGAAAACCCATGCATTCGTATGAAAGCAATTATAATAAAGACGACGCACAGTGCTTCGTCCCATAGGCAAAATTAAGATAAAATAAACTGCGTAATTTATTCAAGTAATATATATTTTTCTGACTCTAATATATCACCTGAAATAAATGTATAAATAGAATTTATAATCTCATGCTTTTGTTGCCAATAGAGGTCGCTAAAATCAGTACAATGTTGAAGCAAAACTGTTTTAAGGTAATACGATTTTTACTGTGTTACAAAAAAAATTGCCAAAAATTCATTTTAAATCGTATTACTCTGAAACTTACCACATTTGCTTACCATTATATGCCCAAATAGCTGAAATAACTTTTGATAAATTATTTATTTCAGAAAGGTGACTAGTTCCATAGAAACATTTGCGACTTTTTTATTGGAGTTCAAAAAATTACTAAAGTTTGGTGGAGTCAAACAAAAAATAAAAAAAGAACGCCTATTTTTTTATTTGCGAATTCGGTTAACTTTGAAGTGGTCTAGTAGAATCTGTAAACAAATTGCACTGTTTTTTGCCGGAAATGTAAAAATTGTACAATTTTGTAAAGCCATATTTTCAAAATTTTAGAAAATTCTACAGCACCTTATATATACGGTATGGAAAAAATTTACCAAAATTAATATATGGAACTATTTTTTCTCTTATACTATAGGAAATTAGCCTAATTAGGCTAAAATATACAGTTTTTATAAATATGTGACACATACTGACAAAAAACATACATGTAATACTAACTTTTTTAGGTGAGACACAAAAAATTTTACAAAGTTTGACAAAATTAAAAAAAAACAAGAAAAAACGACTATTTTTTTATTTTAATTTTCGATTCTATGCTATGAGGTCTTGCTACCAAAAAAGAAAAAGGTTCAAAAATTATGCCGGAAGTCGCTAATTTGGTACTTTAATTAACATCCCAAAAATTTTATTTTTTACATGGAAAAATTTTATAATAAAAAATTATTTCTATGTTAACTCTAATAATATTGCGCTTTTAAAAGTTACAATTTGATATGTGCTAAAATCATATTGACATTTTGCAACAAAATACTGCATTAAACTATAACAACCAACATATTTTCTGAACAAATTTAAAAGTAATTTTCTTTAGAAACATTTTTTGCAATAACTAACGGGAGTAGTCCATTCTTGATTCTAAAAGGATAATTATATATGTTATAGTTCGTTTTTAATGTATTGTGATTACATGTTAATCTAAAAATTACTTTTTGTAAAAAAGGATGTATGGGAGGTAGTCATGTCCTTGCACTTAAAGGGACGAAACTTGTCACCTAGTTTAAAAACATAATTCTATAAATATACACCAAATTTCATTTCATTCTGTTTGAAATTGAAATCACAACTTTAAAATCGGGGACATATGGGAGGTAGTCATGTCCTTGCATCGATTTAGTCAAAACTTCGTTTTTTTCTTATCTCTAGTATTTTATTTCTGTACACAAAATTTCATTGTTCTGCGAGTACTCCCCTAATTTTGCCGATTCACTATATGGAGACGAAGCACTGTGCGACGCGGCACGACGTTGTCCACCGACAAAATAACGTTGTCGTCAACTTAGGCCGATTTCTAATTTTGGTGACGACGACGAGCGGACGATGCATTATAAAATATGAAAATTTTGACAACTCAATAAATCTAACGAAACTTTATAAAAAAAGCAGAAGTATTTATACACAACCAAATATAATAACAGTTTAAAGCATTCAATTAATAAATTTAACTATTTAATTTATTATTTTACATTAAAAAATTACGATCTGAACCAAAAAATTTTTAGCTGTGAATGAAAAACTGTAATCTGGCAGCAACGAGCCTTCTGTAGGGGTGGTCGTTGCCGCATTTATTATGTTTCAGTCGCTGGCTTCGCACCGACATTTTACGTCAAGGTACTGTCGTTGTCGCAATGTCGTGTCGTTACGTACCGACTGTTTTCACCCCAATTATAGCGAAAATAGAGATGATAATGTACTTTGAAGGTTCGATTATAATTTATTGTGACGAATATAATCGGTTCAACTCACATCACTAATAATGACTGAACACCCCTCTAATGAAACTGCCAGAACTAGAAGAAAAGACCACATAATTTCCAGTGTTGTCAGAATTTTTCAGATTGCGTTTGGCAGACTATATAAAGCGGCGAGCAGGCGCTCTGCAGTCAGTCGTAACTTAACCGTAGAAGTGTTAACATCAAGTCAAGTAAAACAAGTGTAAACTTTTTAGTCGTGAAATAAAGCAGTGTGAATTAAGAAGTAAATAAAGACTTTTATTTAACAATTTCGTGATACGAACCCGATAGAAATAATCGAGCTATCGACAACTACGTAACAGTATATTACTTTTCTATCGATAGTTGTAAAAATATCGATGCAACCACCAGAGCCCTATTCCACAAGAAGCAAAATCCGAAACAGGACGTTATTGAAACAATTTTTCAAATAGGGCGTTTTTGAAACAATTTTTATAATAGGGCGATCTTATACTCAGCCGTCGATATGAAGTTCACTTAATGTTTATTTACGAAAATACTATATTATAATGATAATAAACAAAATAGCAAGTGATACAAATAAAATTATTTGCATGTATAGGCAATAAATTGTTTTACTTACGAATGTTCGACTCTTCCATAGCTCAAACTACACTGAAATAAATATTGGTTTAAATTTTAAACTTTTTTGGTCGATATATAGGAGACGACCGATAAATTCTTAAAATTTAAACTTTGAAAAGTTTAAAACATTTTTAAACTTTTAAGGTTAAATTTTATTCTAAATTAAGATTTATTTTAAGACTTTCAAAAGTTTAAAATTTAAACCTTTTTTTGGTTTAAATTAAAACAATGTCTGTTCCCAAATCCTCTTCATGCTTTTCCCCATTGTATCTTCTTTCCTATCTTATTTTTCTCCTTTTCTTCGATATTGTTCTCCCCCAACATCCCCTTCATCCTTTTCCATATTTCATCTTTTTCCTATCCTCCTTTTCTCCTTTTATTCCTTCTTCATTTTATCTGTTTCCATAATTATTTTGTATTTGTTTTTTTCTCCATTCAAACAACGCCACATAGTCGTTCATTCAAATTGTCTAATAACTATAAGTGAGCCTTTTATATTGTTCATTTCTCGAAAAACCAAGTTGGAATTTCAAATCAAAAAATTACAATTTTTTCATTGAAATAAAATCTTACGACCAATAAAAGTTTAAAATTTAAACCTTAAAAGTTGTTACGTGCTGCGAACAACTGAACTCACTACTTCCCTCTTCTAACTCCCCTAGGTGTGTCGGGATGTGCCATGGTACGCTTGCGTTTAAGCACGAGCTAGCTCGCCGGACTCTGGGTGGTTCTTGGGCACCCCGACTCTTACCCTCAGCACCATACAAAAAAATAAATCGTACCATACTTAACATTTTTCCTCTGGAACACCTCGCCCCTTCCTTCTCCCCGCCCCTGGTCATCCCCCAACCCCCCTCGTCCGCCACAGATGCCCGCCCTCGGCCATGGTGACATTTGGCCGGCCACTCTTGACCAGGCCCGTAGCTAGGGGGGGGGGGCATTGTGGGGCAATGCCCTACCTTAAAATTAGAATGCCCTACCTTAAAAAGGCCAACAAGTGAGATGAATTATTATAATTAAATTTTTTGTCATAGTTTGAGATAAAAAATTATTGCGGTTTCAATGTATGATATGGAGAATCAAAATAGTTTTGAAGTTCTTTTTTTAACATTTTTTTTGTTTATATTGACACTATCATCATGTTAAAGAAACCAAATTCCAAATGGCATTTAAGAATAAAATTTTATATTTAATTCATAGCGTATATTTTAAAATTGCTCTATGTTGCATCAACACTAAAATTTGGTTGCATTTACCAAAATGTTAAATGATGTTTAAAAAGCTAAAATCACCTTTGAAAAATCGTGTAATTTGAAAAAAATTGTTGCTATTCTATGTGTAAAGATCGATCATGTTAATCTTACATGAAATAAAATTTGCATATACGCGAATGAAATAGTAAAGGCAATGGTATCCGTATATTCCCTTTTCTATATTTCTGGAAAAATGTATTAACAGAACAGTACGAGAAAGAGCAACCCTGCTTATACGAAAATGTTCAAAAGGAAATAAAAAAATTTAAATTCAAACGGCCATTTTGATGGTGAAACCCCAACAAACATTTAGGTTAGATATCGGTTTGAGAATGACTCGAGAACTAGCCCTTTTCTCAAATCTCTAACGTTAGAGGACGACTCGAAGAGCTGTCGAGAATCATATCGATCTCAAAAAAAAAATGGGACATAACTCTCAAATGGAGAAAATTATAATTTCCGAATTGAAATCCAATGTAGTTTTCTAATGAAATTCTAATGAGAATTTGCAAATATTTCTTTTTCTAATCAGTCTCCAATTGATTTCTAGTGTGGTTTTCTACCTTCGCTTTGGATTAGAGATAAGTTTGAGAATTACACTCTCTAACACTCTCAGATTGTGTTCGCTGATAAAACGCTGTACCAATTCATACTTTTTGATTAATGCCTGGATGCCTTCGAATTAAATAAGACCATCGAATTTTTGTAGTTTGGTTAAAGGAATGGTTCATTCCGGCACTTTTCTGACAAAAACTAATCTCACTGTGAGCGAACAACACCAAAAGCGCGGAATCGATTTATAAAGCTGTGTGCTAATCTAAAACATTTTGCTCGATGGAAAAATCAGGTGTCTAAATTTTCTATGGTTATCGTTTAATCATTTTCGAGAGTTTTTTTCTCACCTTGACTTGCGTGCATACCTACACTGAGGGAAATAACGCATAGTAAAAATGAATTTTTTTTATTTGATTATCACCTGAAAATGTTCGTATTTAAAAATAATATTTTCAGATCAAAATTTAGCGTGGACGTATTTAAAACACCGAGAGAGCGATTGAAAGCGTAAGTGTGCATACATTTGTATAGCAACCACATTCACCTGCGTATGTATGTACCTACATACTTACATACATATGTACATAAAACTTGTACTTGTTTCTCTTGTATGTATGTATGCCTCTCTCATGCTCACGAGCAGTGTGGCCAGGTGATGCAAAAAAGTGAAGCTAAATTGGCAAAAAAAAGTTAGAAAACGCTGGAATTAAAAAAGTCAGTATTTTTTTAAGAAATCCCCTTAAATTTTTTTTATTTGAGTTTTGTTCATTTAAATATAAAAATTATAAACGTAACTTAAAGGAACTATTCTTGTTTGAACACATATCAGACACATTTTCTCGACTAGTACGACTTTTTTTTTTTTTAAACAAAAGGGCATATGTATATTTGGTATATGCAGTAAGTAAATACTAAGACCGGTATTCATAAAAAATAAAATGTCGAGTTATTTAAAAAAAAAAATTGGAAGGTTGAAAGCTTTTCTCAATTTTGACGTTGATTAGGCACTGACACCAAATCTCTAACAGAGAATAAAAATCGAAAAAGTGTAAAATAACATTTGAGTAAAAAAGGCTAGAAAAAAGGCCACGAAGCTAAAACGAAAATTATGAGAACATCTTGACGAGCTGACGGGTAATTATACAAATTAGTCAAAAATATTAGTTATAAAGTGTATAATATTGAATGTTGCAGTGGCTGGCATTGAATTTCGCCATTTACACTATTAGAACGAAGCAGACCTCGCTGACGCTGTAAAAAAAGTTGGATTAATGGTTCCAACAGTCATCAACGCCCGCACATACCCGTGTCAGCTGATACGATCTATCTTATGGGAGTTGCATGTAAACGAAATCTCACCGACGCTGACATAAACGCCCATAGCCGCCCGTATCGAAGAAATCAAACGAGTTTTGATTTTTCCCATAACAACGAGTCAGCTGATTGGTTTTGCTCAACGCGATGTTGCCGAACGAACTTTTTTAGCCACTAAAACATTTGAACGGTATTTTTCATTGTATTATTAAACGAAATCAATGCGAGTGTAAAATGTAATGGAATATATCTTTGTTCATAGGAAAAACCGCTTAAGTTGACTTAAGCGAAATATGAATTAGATAATTGTTTAGCTCATTTATTGAAAATAATTATCATTTCTGTATATGTTATTAATTCACATGTAACCATTTTTAATGCGTTTATTTTAGAGTCAAATAAACTTAAAATCGATATTATCCAGAACTGGAGCATAACTTCGCACAGGATTAAATAAAAAAGTTGCATAAATGATGTTATATTTGAAAAATTTAAATGTTTGAATGAAATAATAGTTATTTCATATCCCTGCTACATAGTAAACGGATAGCGTATTTTTCAAATAAATGAGAAATTAGGCAATGAAAAGAAAAGTAACGAGTAATTTACGATAAATAAAAGCGATGTATTGTGGAACTATCCTCCGTCATCCCTTGTCAAGTTTGGTTTGGAGACAAACCGGTTTCGGCTAATATGCGCCATCTTCAGTGTCTTTTTTCGTTCTGAGTTATTTTTTGTAAATTCGATAGTACTTATAGTAACTAACTTCCATCGTTTGGTCACGTACTTCGTGTTCGTGTGATGTGTTCGTGTATTCGTGCGTTCGGGCGACGTGCATGCGTGTGTGTGTGTGAGTCTGTGCGTTTAGGTATGTAAATCTATTTTTGTATCCTCATTAAACAGGCAGGTAAAAGTCCGTTATTGTCCTCTTGTGTGTTGTTTTGTTTATGTCGGTTTTAGGTTTTCTGTCCTCTTTTCGTTATAATAGCTTAAGCGGTTCAAATAATGTATCTGATACGGTGTTTATTTGTTCATTTATTATTTTACCTACGAATGTCTTCTGTTTGTATATCTCCATATTTTCTAATACGTTAAGGCGTGTTAAAAAAGTCAGTTCATTGCAAAGGAAAAAGTCACATTTTCAATTAGTTGTTATTGAAAATAAAGTAGTTTATTAAATGATTTAAAATTAATTAAATTTCCTACAGGGTATGTACATACATATGTATGTATGTTTGTAATTATACTAAATGGTACGCCGCACAGTGGTTCAGCCGCGGAAAAAATTCATTTTTTCAATACCTAATTTTCAGATTCTAATGATGTAGTCTTATAAAAAAATGTCCAAATATGAACAATTCATGACTACTTTGCAAAAAGTTGATTTTTTTTTTTACAAAATAATGGTATCAGAAGTCAGAAAAATTTTATCCAACAAAAACTGCTTAAAATTTTTGCTAACTTTAGCTATAAATTTTCCTTATAACTTATATGTCTATTGTCCCTGTTGTAAGTTTAAAAGAAAATATAGCACTTCCTTGACTAATTAAAGAAAAAATCAGTGCAATCGGCCAAATATTAAAAAAAATATAGGCCAGCAAAAATGGTACTTCAAAAATGCTACCTTTTCTAATTTCGATGGACAAAAAGTTTGTGTGCTACAGCGTGTTACACTCGCCAACTGTAATAAAATGAAAGTTTGGAATGTCTTCTATCGATTTCTGTTAAAAAATTTTTCCCATATTTTCCCCAATCGATGTAAACTTGATTTAAATGTCGAAAGTCTCATCAATTTTTTATAAATGTAGCATGCTTTTAGGCTCATGCGTATATATTAACGTTTACATCTTATTTGACATTTTTTTGTTTACGAATATGAAGGCACAGAGAGGATTAGATAAAAATGCAGATTGGTAAATTATACACCTAATTTGTTAGAATCAATGGTAATGCAAACAAAAATAACGATAAACACATTCGTCATAACATTGCGGTTTGCAAACAACAATAGCAACAAACACATTTGTTTAAACATTTTACCAGCTTATTTTAAGGTATTAGAGAAAAAAAATGTTATCCCGACGAAATTGTAGTAACAGAAACATACATACATATGCTGCTGTTAATTTGCAAAGTTTACTTGATCACACAACAAGAAGACTTATTGATACTTTCTCAGCAGAAAAGTTGAACTCCTTATCATGTTCTGAGTTAACCCTTACTAAAAAAAAATGGGGCTTATGATTTCTAGGCTTATGTTTTCTAGGAAAAGTGATAGAATTTCTACCAATACAGATGTTATTAATCGATTACTGGCAAGTTCTGGTCATTATATAAAGTCCATAACGCGACAACCCAACAAAAAGTGTGTGGAATTGGATTTTGTTGTCAAGGATATGCTAAATCATTCAACATTTTTCTTATATTTGCTTTTTTCTTTCCATATATACATACATAGTTATATTTTCGATTATATGTATTATAAATATAATCATTAAGTACATCAAATTTTTATAATTGCTCTTTTCAGTTACTGAAAATGTATATCTTCATTTGTTTATGAATAAAAGGTGTAGGAAAAGTAGGCGTGGTTGTTTGCCAATCACGCCTATATTTGGTATTGTTGATATCTTTCATCACAGTAACTTATGCGCCAAGTTTCATGAAGATATCTTAATTTTTTGAGCTGAAATTAAAATTTTTCTTTAAAAATTTTAACTATAGGTCCAGGGGAGGTACCCCTACACTCAGAGAAAATCCGCATCGTAAAAATGACTATGAAAATATTCAGCTTTACTATTCGCTTTTTTACTATGAAAACACGGAAATATGACTATGAAACAACTTAATCTGAATATAAACGTATTATTGCAACCGTTCAAGTATGAAAGATATTCAACTTGAATATGAAAAACTTTGAGTTGACTAGTAAATACTAATCCAACTGGTCAAGTATTAACACCTGTCATTATAAAATTTGTAATAGTCATCTTCAAGTGGAAACATATTTATTTTAACTACTGTTTATGCTTCAACTTCAATATGATTCATAGTAAACTTAAATATTTAGCACAGTAAAAGCAATTTATGCTGCGTAGATTTTCGTTCCTTCATTTGAATGCGGCTTTTCAAATTTACGTAACTCTTAGATGGTTTATACATTGTTCGAGCTATATAGCATGATTGATCAACTCAAATATAACTCATTTTCCACAAGGGAAATGAGTTGGCTTATTTAAAGCCATTTTTCATACCCCAGAGGTTGGCACTCTCGCCGAACCTTGGAGCTACAGCGCTCCCCCCACGTGAATACATAAAAGGGTTTAAAAAACACATATGTATACATATATATGTATGTGCATATGTACACACAAAGTTTAGAAACATAGTTAAATTCAATATGAAATATATTTAAAACAAATACGCTGTCTCTTAGACTTGAATAAAAACATATTGAACTTCAATGTGAATCATAGTAAACTTAAGAATATGTCATAGTCAGCTTCAATATGAACATTTTTTAAAACAACTATGTTGTAACTTTAACTTGACTATAAAATAATCTATTTGAGTATGCTGCATTTTTCAACATATTTAGGACAACTATTTTTCATAGTTGTTTTTACTATGAGAACACTTCAAGTCGAGTATGGTTAATTTTCATTTTAACTACTCAATATTTATTATGATGGTATGAAGTGCAACGTAGTCAGAATCACTATTTTCATCCTAGGCGCAAAACCATTGGTAAAAATAGTCAAATCAAGGTGTAAATAGTCAGATTTACGTGCGTTTTTTGCTGAGTGTATACGTTATAAACTTTTGAGGCTGAATATATCTAAAAGGGTTGGAGGAGGGGCCTGAAAACCATTATGGAGGTTAGTGAAAATAGCTAATACTCAGTGAAAATAAATATCCGGAACAGAAAACTAAAAATGTTTTGTATCGTGCAGCCTTAAATTGAATACTAAAATTATGTATTTTTGAAGTTGTATACACAATGAAGTAGTGAAAAATCGTTAATTTTCTATTAAAAATAATACCGGTGTAGTAACAATTTTTGAAATGAAATTAATAAAAAAAAAAAACTATTTTGGGCAGAACGAAGTTTGCCGGGTCAGCTAGTGTATAATAAACATGGAAAATTGCAATACCTGCTTTCCATTCCACCAGATTGCAGGCATACCGGCGCACAGTGGTTCGGCTCCATACATTTTGCGGAAAAAAATAGAAGGAGTGGTCCTAGGCCATTGAAATTTTGCACAGAGGTTATATGTGAGCTAATTAAGAAATTTTCAAAAAATGGTTGAAATCGGTCAACCCCTAGGGGTACCTCCCTTGGACCTATAAAAAAATGATTTAAATACAAATTTTAGTTTCAGCTAAAAAAAAAATTAAGATATCTTCACGAAACTTGGTACATGAGTTACCCTCATTAAAGGCATTGACAACACCAAAAATTGTTGAAATCGGCCACTTCCTACACTCAGCAAAAAACGCACGTAAATCTGACTATTTACACCTTGATTTGACTATTTTTACGAATGGTTTTGCGCCTAGGATGAAAATAGTGATTCTGACTACGTTGCACTTCATACCATCATAATAAATATTGAGTAGTTAAAAGGAAAATTAACCATACTCGACTTGAAGTGTTCTCATAGTAAAAACAACTATGAAAAAAAAAAAATAGTTGTCCTAAATATGTTGAAAAATGCAGCATACTCAAATTGATTATTTTATAGTCAAGTTAAAGTTACAACATAGTTGTTTTAAAAAATGTTCATATTGAAGCTGACTATGACATATTCTTAAGTTTACTATGATTCATATTGAAGTTCAATATGTTTTTATTCAAGTCTAAGAGACAGCGTATTTGTTTTAAATATATTTCATATTGAATTTAACTATGTGTCTAAACTTTGTGTGTACATATGCACATACATATATATGTATACATATGTGTTTTTTAAACCCTTTTATGTATTCACGTGGGGGGAGCGCTGTAGCTCCAAGGTTCGGCGAGAGTGCCAACCTCTGGGGTATGAAAAATGGCTTTAAATAAGCCAACTCATTTCCCTTGTGGAAAATGAGTTATATTTGAGTTGATCAATCATGATATAGCTCGAACAATGTATAAACCATCTAAGAGTTACGTAAATTTGAAAAGCCGCATTCAAATGAAGGAACGAAAATCTACGCAGCATAAATTGCTTTTACTGTGCTAAATATTTAAGTTTACTATGAATCATATTGAAGTTGAAGCATAAACAGTAGTTAAAATAAATATGTTTCCACTTGAAGATGACTATTTCAAATTTTATAATGACAGGTGTTAATACTTGTCCAGTTGGATTAGTATTTACTAGTCAACTCAAAGTTTTTCATATTCAAGTTGAATATCTTTCATACTTGAACGGTTGCAATAATACGTTTATATTCAGATTAAGTTGTTTCATAGTCATATTTCCGTGTTTTCATAGTAAAAAAGCGAATAGTAAAGCTGAATATTTTCATAGTCATTTTTACGTTGCGGGTTTTCTCTGAGTGTAGGGGTACCTCCCCTGGACCTATAGTTAAAATTTTTAAAGAAAAATTTTAATTTCAGCTCAAAAAATTAAGATATCTTCACGAAACTTGGCGCATAAGTTACTGTGATGAAAGATATCAACAATACCAAATATAGGCGTGATTGGCAAACAACCACGCCTACTTTTCCTACACCTTTTATTCATAAACAAATGAAGATATACATTTTCAGTAACTGAAAAGAGCAATTATAAAAATTTTATGTACTTAATGATTATATTTATAATACATATAATCGAAAATATAACTATGTATATATATATGGAAAGAAAAAAGCAAATATAAGAAAAATGTTGAATGATTTAGCATATCCTTGACAACAAAATCCAATTCCACACACTTTTTGTTGGGTTGTCGCGTTATGGACTTTATATAATGACCAGAACTTGCCAGTAATCGATTAATAACATCTGTATTGGTAGAAATTCTATCACTTTTCCTAGAAAACATAAGCCTAGAAATCATAAGCCCCATTTTTTTTAGTAAGGGTTAACTCAGAACATGATAAGGAGTTCAACTTTTCTGCTGAGAAAGTATCAATAAGTCTTCTTGTTGTGTGATCAAGTAAACTTTGCAAATTAACAGCAGCATATGTATGTATGTTTCTGTTACTACAATTTCGTCGGGATAACATTTTTTTTTCTCTAATACCTTAAAATAAGCTGGTAAAATGTTTAAACAAATGTGTTTGTTGCTATTGTTGTTTGCAAACCGCAATGTTATGACGAATGTGTTTATCGTTATTTTTGTTTGCATTACCATTGATTCTAACAAATTAGGTGTATAATTTACCAATCTGCATTTTTATCTAATCCTCTCTGTGCCTTCATATTCGTAAACAAAAAAATGTCAAATAAGATGTAAACGTTAATATATACGCATGAGCCTAAAAGCATGCTACATTTATAAAAAATTGATGAGACTTTCGACATTTAAATCAAGTTTACATCGATTGGGGAAAATATGGGAAACAATTTTTAACAGAAATCGATAGAAGACATTCCAAACTTTCATTTTATTACAGTTGGCGAGTGTAACACGCTGTAGCACACAAACTTTTCAAACTTTTTGTCCATCGAAATTAGAAAAGGTAGCATTTTTGAAGTACCATTTTTGCTGGCCTATATTTTTTTTAATATTTGGCCGATTGCACTGATTTTTTCTTTTATTAGTCAAGGAAGTGCTATATTTTCTTTTAAACTTACAACAGGGACAATAGACATATAAGTTATAAGGAAAATTTATAGCTAAAGTTAGCAAAAATTTTAAGCAGTTTTTGTTGAATAAAATTTTTCTGACTTCTGATACCATTATTTTGTAAAAAAAAAAATCAACTTTTTGCAAAGTAGTCATGAATTGTTCATATTTGGACATTTTTTTATAAGACTACATCATTAGAATCTGAAAATTAGGTATTGAAAAAATGAATTTTTTCCGCGGCTGAACCACTGTGCGGCGTACCATTTAGTATAATTACAAACATACATACATATGTATGTACATACCCTGTAGGAAATTTAATTAATTTTAAATCATTTAATAAACTACTTTATTTTCAATAACAACTAATTGAAAATGTGACTTTTTCCTTTGCAATGAACTGACATATTTCCGTGTTTTCATAGTAAAAAAGCGAATAGTAAAGCTGAATATTTTCATAGTCATTTTTACGATGCGGGTTTTCTCTGAGTGTAGGAGGTGCAATGCCCCATTTTTCGATAAATCTTTTTTTTGGGTGAACATGGTATTGATATCGTATATCTGCATAGTGATTTCTATGTACGTGCCATGAACGCTTTTAAGGATATTCAGCTTGAAAAATTACGTTTGTATGGGAGATGCCACGCCCCCTTTTCCGATAACCTACACTTTTATGCGCAAAAATTTTTTTCATATCATATAGCTCTGTACCAATTTCCAGGCAAGTCGACTTAAATCCTTTTAAATATATTCAGCTTAAAAAATTAAGTGTTGTTGGGAAGTGCCACGCCCCCTTTTCGTATAACTCCTATTATTTTGCGTTAATATGGAATTGTTATCGTTTATCTCCACACCAATTTCCAAGCCCCTAGCGTAAACAATTTTAGAGATATTCAGCATGAAAAATTAAGTTTGTATGGGATTCTGGGATACAATCTTCCACCGTATACTAGCCGTTTAAAACTCCTTAATCTTCCGACTCTTGCAAGTCGACGAGAAATGTTAGGGGTAATATTTATCGTTAAGCTTTTGAATGGCTTAATTCTTTCTCCTTTCTTGCTAGCTGAAATAAACTTTAACACTCCTTCTCGTTCAACAAGACACTTCAACCCTATCTATTTAAAGCAGTGTAAATCAAACTTTGAATTAAATGAACCTTTCCGGGGTTTATGTAAGAGCTTTAATTCCTATTCCAGCTTTTTAGATATTTCGGACTCACTTTTCATTATAAGGGAAAAAATACTGTCTTATCTTAACACATAGTAGCGATTATTCTGTTATAATTCTCAAGACTAACTTCAAATGTACTATACTCAGCTGATGATTTTATTTCTCTGTAGCTGAGCAGTTTAAGATCTCGACGCTTAACAAACTCCTGCCACTCAACACCTCGGCGTTTTATGTAAATAAAAAATATCCGTACGTCATGCGGGTGGGCCTCTCGTGCGGTCGGACGGGATTGGAGGGCGTGGGTTATTATTATTATTATTATTATTATTATTATTATTATTATTATTATTATTATTATTATTATTATTATTATTATTATTATTATTATTATTATTATTATTATTATTATTATTATTATTATTATTATTATTATTATTATTATTATTATTATTATTATTATTATTATTATTATTATTATTATTATTATTATTATTATTATTATTATTATTATTATTATGGGAGGTGCCACGCCCCTTTTTCCGATAACCCCCAATTTTATGCGTGGGAATGGTTTTGATATCTTTTAGCTCAATACCAATTTTCAGCTCCCTACCTTGAACTGTTTTAGAGATAATCAGCTTTAAAAATTAAGGTTGTATGGGAGCTGCCACGCCCCCTTTTCTGATAACCCCCACTTTTCTGCGTGAGAAGGGGTTTGATATCACCTACCTCTATACCAATTTTCAGCTCCCTACCTTGAACTGTTTTAGAGATAATCAGCTATAAAAATTAAGGTTGTATGGGAGATGCCACGCCCCCTTTTCTGATAACCCCCACTTTTCTGAGTGAGAAGGGGTTTGATATCACCTACCTCTATGCCAATTTTCAGCTCCCTACCTTGAACTGTTTTAGAGATAATTAGCTTTAAAAATTAAGGTTGTATGGGAGGTGCCACGCCCCCTTTTCTGATAACCCCCACTTTTCTGAGTGAGAAGGGGTTTGATATCACCGACCTCTATACCAATTTTCAGCTCCCTACCTTGAACTGTTTTAGAGATAATCAGCTTTAAAAATTAAGGTTGTATGGGAGGTGCCACGCCCCCTATCATTTTTTAATTTTTTCTTCGACTAAACAACAAACAAACCCCCCTAAGGAAGTATTTGGTTTGGTTCAGCCGTTTTCAAGTTTTAGCGTTACAATTAAATACCAAATCATTTTTATATATATAGATTATTGAATCTTTTGTTTAACATTTTTTTGCATATACATATGTACACATGTAACGACTTCTTTTTATAGATTAGGTAGTCGCCTTTTATTTAATTTTAAGTGAGAGGCTGTACAATCCAATACCAAAATAATAAATTCGTTATTTTTAATAAAGCCGAACTCTAAGTATTTATATATATAAGGATGAAAGTTTGTTTGTTTGTTTGTTTGTTTGTTTGTTTGTTTGTATGTTTGTTCCCTATGGACGCCGAAACTACCGGGCCGATCACATTCAAATTTTGACACAATGATCACCTGGTATTAGATTGAAATTATGACCACATTTAATTCTGGTATCTCAACCCCTTCCCGAGATATAGGCCAAAATATGGACCCAGATTCCTCCGAAATATTTTTCTGAATTATTGGTATCAAATTAAAGATATCAATCAGAGCTTCAACAGAGAGTTCATTCCGTTCCAATTTTCCAGTCGGTTCTCCAGATTGAGACCAAAACGTGGACCCGGATGACCCCAAATATTTTTTCGTAATATTGGTATCAAATTAAAGGTATCAATCAGAGCTTCAATAGGGAGTTCATTCCATTCCAATTTTCCAGTCGGTTCTCTAGATAGAGACCAAAACTTGGACCCGGATGACCGCAAATATTTTTTCGTAATCTATATATATCAACATCTATATATATAAGGATGAAAGTTTGTTTGTTTGTTTGTTTGTTTGTTTGTATGTTTGTTCCCTATGGACGCCGAAACTACCGGGCCGATCACATTCAAATTTTGACACAATGATCACCTGGTATTAGATTGAATTATGACCACATTTAATTCCGGTATCTCAACCCCTTCCCGAGATATAGGCCAAAATATGGACCCAGATTCCTCCGAAATATTTTTGGGCATTGTTGGCATCAAATTAAAGGTATAAATCCGACCTTCAATAGAGAGTTCATTCCATTCCAATTTTCCAATCGGTTCTCCAGATAGAGACCAAAACGTGGACCCGGATGACCCCAAATATTTTTTCGCAATATTGGTATCAAATTAAAGGTATCAATCAGAACTTCAATAGGGAGTTCATTCCATTCCAATTTTCCAGTCGGTTCTCTAGATAGAGACCAAAACGTGGACCGTGATGACCCCAAATATTTTTTCGCAATATTGGTATCAAATTAAAGGTGCTGATCAGGGTATCCATATATATTTTACACTATACGGATATCTCAATCGGTTCCCGGTATTGAGGCCGAAACATGGACCTAAATAGCCCCCGAAATATTTTTGGGCATTGTTGGTATTAAATTAAAGGTATCAATCAGAGCCTCAATAGAGAGTTCATTCCATTCCAATTTTCCAATCGGTTCTCCAGATAGAGACCAAAACATGGACCCGGATGACCCCAAAAATTTTTTCGTAATATTGGTATCAAATTAAAGGTGCTGATCAGGGTAGCCATATATATTTTACACTGTACGGATATCTCAATCGGTTCCCGGGATTGAGGCCGAAACATGGACCTAAATAGCCCCTGAAATATTTTTGGGCATTGTTGGTATTAAATTAAAGGTATCAATCAGAGCCTCAATAGAGAGTTCATTCCATTCCAATTTTCCAGTCGGTTCTCCAGATAGAGACCAAAACATGGACCCGGATGACCCCAAATATTTTTTCGTAATATTGGTATCAAATTAAAGGTGCTGATCAGGGTAGCCATATATATTTTACACTACACGGATAGCTCAATCGGTTCCCGGTATTGAGGCCGAAACATGGACGTCAATAGCCCCCGAAATATTTTTGGGCATTGTTGGCATCAAATTAAAGGTATAAATCAGAGCTTGAATAGAGAGTTCATTCCATTCCAATTTTCCAGTCGGTTCTCTAGATAGAGATCAAAACGTGGACCCGGATGACCCCAAATATTTTTTTGCAATATTGGTATCAAATTCAAGGTATCAATCAGAACTTCAATAGGGAGTTCATTCCATTCAAATTTTCCAGTCGGTTCTCTAGATAGAGACCAAAACGTGGACCCGGATGACCCCAAATATTTTTTCGTAATATTGGTATCAAATTAAAGATGCTTATCAAGGTATCATATATTTTACACTATACGGATATCTCAATCGGTTTCCGGGATTGAGGCCGAAACATGGACCTAAATAGCCCCCGAAATATTTTTGGGCATTGTTGGTATTAAATTAAAGGTATCAAGCAGAGCCTCAATAGAGAGTTCATTCCATTCCAATTTTCCAGTCGGTTCTCCAGATAGAGACCAAAACATGGACCCGGATGACCCCAAATATTTTTTCGTAATATTGGTATCAAATTAAAGGTGCTTATCAAGGTATCATATATTTTACACTATACGGATATCTCAATCGGTTTCCGGGATTGAGGCCGAAACATGGACCTAAATAGCCCCCGAAATATTTTTGGGCATTGTTGGTATTAAATTAAAGGTATCAAGCAGAGCCTCAATAGAGAGTTCATTCCATTCCAATTTTCCAGTCGGTTCTCCAGATAGAGACCAAAACGTGGACCCGGATGACCCCAAATATTTTTTCGTAATATTGGTATCAAATTAAAGGTGCTGATCAGGGTAGCCATATATATTTTACACTATACGGATATCTCAATCGGTTCCCGGGATTGAGGCCGAAACATGGACGTAAATAGCCCCCGAAATATTTTTGGGCATTGTTGGCATCAAATTAAAGGTATAAATCCGACCTTCAATAGAAAGTTCATTCCATTCCAATTTTCCAGTCGGTTCTCCAGATAGAGACCAAAACGTGGACCCGGATGCCCCAAATAATTTTTCGCAATATTGGTATCAAATTAAAGGTGCTGATCAGGGTAGCCATATATATTTTACACTATACGGATATCTCAATCGTTTCCCGGGATTGAGGCCGAAACATGGACCTAAATAGCCCCTGAAATATTTTTGGGCATTGTTGGTATTAAATTAAAGGTATCAATCAGAGCCTCAATAGAGAGTTCATTCCATTCCAATTTTCCAGTCGGTTCTCCAGATAGAGACCAAAACATGGACCCGGATGACCCCAAATATTTTTTCGTAATATTGGTATCAAATTAAAGGTGCTGATCAGGGTAGCCATATATATTTTACACTATACGGATATCTCAATCGTTTACCGGGATTGAGGCCGAAACATGGACCTAAATAGCCCCTGAAATATTTTTGGGCATTGTTGGTATTAAATTAAAGGTATCAATCAGAGCCTCAATAGAGAGTTCATTCCATTCCAATTTTCCAGTCGGTTCTCCAGATAGAGACCAAAACATGGACCCGGATGACCCCAAATATTTTTTCGTAATATTGGTATCAAATTAAATGTGCTGATCAGGGTAGCCATATATATTTTACACTATACGGATATCTCAATCGGTTCCCGGGATTGAGGCCGAAATATGGACGTAAATAGCCCCCGAAATATTTTTGGGCATTGTTGGCATCAAATTAAAGGTATAAATCAGAGCTTCAATAGAGAGTTTATTCCATTCCAATTTTCCAGTCGGTTCTCCAGATAGAGACCAAAACGTGGACCCGCATGACCCCAAATATTTTTTCGCAATATTGGTATCAAATTAAAGGTATCAATCAGAACTTCATTAGGGAGTTCATTCCATTCCAATTTTCCTGTCGGTTCTCTAGATAGAGACCAAAACGTGGACCCGGATGACCCCAAATATTTTTTCGTAATATTGGTATCAAATTAAAGGTGCTGATCAGGGTATCCATATATATTTTACACTATACGGATATCTCAATCGGTTCCCGGGATTGAGGCCGAAACATGGACCTAAATAGCCCCCGCAATATTTTGGGGCATTGTTGGTATTAAATTAAAGGTATCAAGCAGAGCCTCAATAGAGAGTTCATTCCATTCCAATTTTCCAGTCGGTTCTCTAGATAGAGACCAAAACGTGGACCCGGATGACCCCAAATATTTTTTCGTAATATTGGTATCAAATTAAAGGTGCTGATCAGGGTAGCCATATATATTTTAAACTATACGGATATCTCAATCGGTTCCCGGGATTGAGGCCGAAACATGGACGTAAATAGCCCCCGAAATATTTTTGGGCATTGTTGGCATCAAATTAAAGGTATAAATCAGAGCTTCAATAGAGAGTTCATTCCATTCCAATTTTCCAGTCGGTTCTCCAGATAGAGACCAAAACGTGGACCCGGATGGCCCCAAATAATTTTTCGCAATATTGGTATCAAATTAAAGGTACTGATCAGGGTATCCATATATATTTTACACTATACGGATACCTCAATTGGTTCTCGGTATTGAGGCCGAAACATGGGCCTAAATAGCCCCCGAAATATTTTTGGGCATTGTTGGTATCAATCAGAGCTTCAATAGAGAGTTCATTCCATTCCAATTTTCAAGTCGGTTATCCAAAATATATTAGTAATCATGATGTACACCGATATGTGCAACGGATGGTCAGGGAAAGTTGTTGATAAGGAACGTGAGACGGGGAGAGAGAGAGAGGGAGAGAGTAGTATAAGAGGAGGAAGAGATAGGGGGAACGGGAAATGCTGACTGGTGGGGAGACCAATAGGGAAGCGAGTGGCATAGTGTGATTTGTCGCAGCGAAGTGTGACGTGTATTTGCTAGTTAAAAATAATAATATAAAATAGTTATGGACATAGGTATATACCTGCGTACTACTAAGATTAACTATGATATGTTAATATGTATGTAAGTACATACATATGTACATATATATGCATGTATAAGAATTGCAGAAATATGCAAAGCCGAGGGCAAATGAACTGGTGCCTCTTTGACACATTTTCGCCAGTTCTGAACCAGAAATTCTGCTCTCTAGTTACTTATTAACTTCCTGCAGAGTATGTAAAAAAATTCAGATACATACATGCCTTAATAATTAAATACCTATATTAATATGTATGTACATAAATATGTAAGTAACGAATCTAACATCAAAGTATATTTTAATACATATATTATGTATTAGCTAAATAATTAAAAATAAAATTCCTGTCCATACCTGCTAAGTTACAAAATTGGTTATTTTAAATACAGTCATACTACGAATACAAATTTTCTTCCATTTGTACACATGCGTATGCGCACGAACGTACATGCATATCTACATATGCAAACATATTTTTCGGCAACACTTTTCTTTATCCCTCTGTTTTTAACTGTTATCAAAAAAAAAATAAAAGTGTCATTGAAACCGTCACTTGCTGAGGAATATTTTTGAGTGTTGAAAAATAACTCTTAAATGGCAACAGAAAAAAGATCGTTGAGAGAGGTTGCCCACGGAGAGAAACACTTTGAGTGTAAGAGTTTTCTGTTTCAGTCAGTGGGAAACACTTTGCGCTCAGCGTTTTTGTGTTTCCGTCAGACTGAAATGGAATGAAAATAAGTGTTAACTGTTAAAGTTGGTCTCTGCATAAAATAAATACTTATGAATAGATTTATTATGTGTATGGGAATATTTTTGTTTTTCCTAGGGTATGTTCATATGTATGTATGTATGTAATTTTATTTCATATTCGTTCATTATGTTATTCATTTATGTCATAATTTATGTATGTATTTTTGCCGTCGGAATGGAATGGAATTTCAAGCAGCTGATTGTATAGTATTAAAAGTTCGTACGGCCTGACAGGACAGGCTTATCGATGACACACATTAGGAAGTGCTGTTGCAGTTTCGTATTGGAAGGAATTTCAATAAGCTGCGTGTATGAACTTAGGAGTTTTTACGGCCTAATGGGATAGGCTCGTACGGAACACAATCATATGTTATACATATATATTAGTAAATACTATGCTTTCTGAATGGAAGGAATTTCAGTAAGCTGCTGTTCTGTAATTTGGAGGTTTTTACGGCCTAATAGGATAAGCTCCTCCAAGTTTAAATTTTAGTGGCTCTAGGCTTGGTCACAATTTTCTCTTTAATCGCCTGGGGTACGTCTGTTCTAACATACTTTTAACCAGTATGTTTGGGTGATTGCCTAGTCTTGTGGCGTCGTCAGTTTTCATATGTCTTGCTTCTTCAACAACTGTGTTAATGTATTGTGGAACGAATTTCCGTCATCCCTTGTCCAGTTTGATTTGGTTATAAACCGGTTTCGGCTATGTGCCATCTTCATTATCTGATCAAAACAGAATATGAAAATAGGATGTTGTAGGATAACTAAGCTGATAGATTTCCAAAACAGAATTAAGTCCTTGACAGCCACATCTTCTACAGACTACTCATTGTGGCGGTCACTGAAAAATTTCAAAAGGCCAGTTTTGCAGGACCCTCCAGTACGAATTGAAAACGGTGACTTTGCTCGAAGTGACCAGGAGAAAGGAACTGCATTTGCAGACCATCTTTCGAGGGTATTTACTCCTAATCCAGGGAGCAATTTCCTCCCAGAACATGCCCTTCGCTTACCAACAGCCTCTCTCCAATTCAATATAAATGACCTGAATAGTGTTATTTGTAACGACATTCAGAAAAATAAGGCACCAGAACACGACAGAATAACCGGTGAAATGGTAAAACAACTCCCTCAAGTTGCTACTAAGCTACGTATAACGTTTTCAATAGTCTCTTGCGACTAAACTACTTTCCTGAATCTTGGATGGTTATGATTCCAAAACCAGGAAAAAACCCAACCCTGTTAAACTCTTACAGGCCAATTAGCTTAATTTCAATATTTTCCAAACTATTCGAAAAGTTGTTGCTGAAAAAAATGCAGCCCATCCTAGACACACGCGGGGCAATACCAAGTCACCAGTTTGCTTTCAGGGAGAAACACGGTACGATAGAGCAAGTGCATAGAATAGTAACTCAAATACGGTCGGCTTTTGAAACCAAAAAGTATTGCACTGCAATGTTCTTAGACGTAGCACAAGCTTTCGACAAGGTATGGCTAGAAGGACTATTATTTAAATTAAGACGTACACTTCCGTACAATATATGCCTTATTTTAGAAAACTTTCTAACGGGAAGAAAGTTTCGAGTAAGGCTAAAAAGTTATACCACCGAAAGCTATCCCATTTTCGCCGGAGTTCCACAAGGTAGTGTTTTGGGACCCATTCTATATTTAATATTCACAAGTGACTTGCCCACCAATGAAAATCTCGTTACTTCAACATTTGCGGATGACACAGCAATACTTAGTGTGCACTCAAATCCCTCAACGGCTGCCAGACGGTTGCAAAGCCATCTAAGAATTGTAGAACAATGGCTTTCAGACTGAAGAATTAAAGTTAATGGATCTAAGTGTGTACAAGTCACTTTTACTCTAAAAAAAGATACCTGTCCCACTGTCTCAATTAATGGCAAAATAGTGTTACATGCAACCTGTCAAGTCAAATAGCTCTACAGCTCTGTTACCACACTATACCATCATGTGGCATACCCCGAGTGCCGCACAGGTACGCTTGCTTTATGCACGATCTAACTCGCCGGACTGTGGGGTGGTTCTTGCGGTCTCGGGGCCGCCGTTGCACCATACAAACGATTTCGTACCTGAAAATACATACAAAGCCTCGGAAATATCTCACTGTCATTCCCTTTCCCTAGTGTATTCCCACTCCCAACATTTTGTCCTAACCCCACGCCCCCTTACCTAGTCCGTCCCCCGATTCACGCCCCGGCCAATGGTGGTATCTGGCCGGCCACTCTTCACCCTCCCTTCCATGGTCGGCAGTGGCTAAATTTGGTTGCCGACCCCAATATAAACCCCCTTTAATACCCCTTAACCCATCCTGGAATCCCGCCCAGTCATCCCCAAGTCCGTCCGTCTCCACCGCATCTGAAAGGAAGAGTCACTAAATTTTAGAAAAATTAACAAAACATAACAATTTATTTCAGTTCATCAAAAATAGTTCTTAAGCCTAAGCTTAAAGGTATTGTAAACTCGCATTAGGGTATATGGCTCTTATTTACTAATACACCATAAGGTGCAAATGGATGGAGGTGTCTCACTTATACTAGCAAATGGGATCTATATATATATGAACTAATTATATGAACTAATATATAAAATAGTAATATACTATTACAGTATTATTGTTTATATGCGCATGTATAACGTCGGCGCCCTCGCTGGCAGAGCTAGAAAAAATACAAAAAAATATTCGAGTAATAATCTACAATCAGATTTAGGCATCTGTAGGCCAAGACCCACATCCGTGTATATATAACCATGTATGTCATCAATCCAAACACCTATCTCTATCAATCTTCGAATCCATTAATCTTAATCTCAACGTTATCTGTTCTCGACAAATACAAAAAGCAGTGTATCCGCATACCTGCACTTATAAATCAAAGGAAAAATCCATATATCTATATCTTATATAAATATCTATGTCACTATGTATTCCTGCGCGTTAATCCATATCCTCGATCTCGCATACGGAGATCCGTTTATATAAATTCAAAAAAAAATTATACCAGTAACTGGTAACACAGCCTACACTCGGGTATATCAACTAATTATCCCCATCTATAAAGGTCTTTTAGTTCACGAGTATCATTTTACTAATTAGCTCAGATATCCAAACTATATGCACCTCATTGCATTTCAAAAACCAAAAAAAAATTCCAATATTAAGTTTCCCGCAAGCGGGTATATTCAAAATGAACTACGTTATAATCTATATCAAGCTTAAAATCTGCGAGCGCTGCGGCAAGTTCAAGAAAAATACAATTACCACAACATACATACGATAATTCTCGCAAGCGGGTATCAAAATCCTATATATATAGAATCAACAAAATTCAGTTAGTGGCGAACACAGAGTTTCTAGTTTATATATCATCTGAGTATATAACTAGACTATATTACCTTATGCTTATATGCGTTAATATTCATATTCATACATGTATGTACCTATATACATGTTCACATGGATGGCAAAGTTGCATGCCCCATAGCCATAATTCGGTAATTCATGAGTACATATGTTTATGTTAAAGTTTTTGAATATCGCTTATATATGCATACTTATCTATGTACGTGCATATGCACCTCTAGGGATATTCATGTACATAAGTATATATTATGCATATATGCATACATATATTTTATCAAAAGAAAAAAATTTCATGTTTGTTTGGTATTTAAAATCGAGAAGAATGTCAAATAGTTGTGGTCGGATTTCGACCCACCCTAATAGCACGTATTTGCCGATTCAAATTTCAAAAAAAAAATATACCATCATTTGGTGTCGCCAAACTGAAGCTTAGCCGGCCGTTTTTTTATTACCTCACCACACTCCCCAAGACGTCTTGTTTAGTTAGTGGGATGCAACCATTAATCCCGGATTGCAACAAAACCAAAAATTATTTAAAACCTGGTCGGGTAATTATTGCCACCGAATTTCCTTGCTACTGATACGTGCCACTCAGGAGGCTTTAGTACCTATATGTATGTTCATACCTACGTATGTATGTATGATGATGCACAAAACTCCACGGTCGTAGTGACATTTTAGGTACAATCGAAACAAGCGAATTCACCACTAGAGTTGGGAAACTATCGATGGCACTATCGATAGTATCGATATTTTATTTTTTTCAGACTATCGAAGACCATCGATGGTTTTTTCAAAACTATCAAAAACTATCGATGGTAATGTGTACTATCGATAGTTTTACAACCTTTACACACCTCCATATTGCACATTGCTATTTCAGAGTACCAGCTATTGAAAGTTGTATGAATTTAGTGTGTACATATTTACAAAATGTTTTGATTTATACATTTGCAGACTGAATAAAAGGCGGTTCCAGTTTTGTAGATTTTTTGAAAGAAACAGTTTTCGAAATATTTTAAAGTTTCAGTTTTTGAGCTAAGAAAAAAAAAAAATACGCCTACAAGTCTGTCAATTTCTTCGCTATTACCAGTTTTTATGTTACGTTTGCAGAGGATGAAATATCATTTCCACCAAAGCAAAAATAATTAAAATCGACGTTAAAGTGACGGAGTTATGGCGAACCAAACATTTTTTTTGTAATTTTTTATTAATTATTTTTCCGGCATTCATCTTCTTTTTTCATTATTTTAACGAAATATTAAATATCATCCTGATTTTACACTGTGATTTAATAGCTGTTTTCAGTAGAAAAATGACAATGTTATAAGAGATTCAGTGAACAAATCTATCACCCCTATTGCGAGTGTCGACTGTGATAGATAATCGACTGTTGATCGATCAAAGAGCATGTAAATATAATGCTCCTGGATCGATGAACAGTCGATTATCTATCACATTCGACACTCGCAATAGGGGTGTATATTTATTTCAATACGATAGTACTATCGATAGTGCTATCGATGGTTTATTTTTTTAAGACTATCGAACACTATCAATAGTTTTTTTAAAACTATCAAAAACTATCGATGGTGGGACTATCGATAGTTTCCCACCTCTATTCACCACACCAATTATGCAGTCACTTAAGGGGGCTACACTTTAGCACACCACTCCATCAATAGGAGATGCTATATAATATTTATACACTGGTTAAAATTCGCTTGTTTTTTCTTTGTTGCATACATACGCATACATAGAGTGCTTCCCACTCCCCTAAATACATACGTGCATATATATCCTTATGGAACCATACATAAATTATACTACAAAAACCTGGGTCCTGGAACTGCTGCTGCTGCTGGTGACGGTTTTGCTGCGGTCGTTGCCTACATTCCCATTGGTAAGGGGTAATGTAGGGTATATATACTGGATGTCGGGGTTATATAGTGAATCCAGTGTCGCCGGAGTCAACTCGTTTCGATGAAAGACGATTTTATATGGTGATTTTACCTGGTAGCAGTCGTATTGTGTTTAGGTGGTCTTTACCTAATGTTGGTCATATCATGGTGAGGTGGTTATATTTTCCGTGCTTCTGGCGACTCAAATTGTGGCCTGTTTTCTGGCGTGAGCGAGGCAAAACAGTGATCGGAATACAAACGCTCGTGGTGCAAAAGATGTTGATATTTTTGTCAGACAGTAGTGGTTGTGAGGCGGTGTGTTGGTGCCAAATGCCGCCAGCACACAAGATGTTGGTAGTGGCTATAGCGGCTTCAATTGGGCACTTAGTGGCAAATTGGTTTTGACCAGCTCGTGCCCCGTTTCTTGACGCTGGCCACTTGTACAAAGGCTCTGGGACGATTTGGGATACGCCTTTTGTAGTCCAATTTGCCCATAACGATGTAGGTACTAATTTTTTGATTTTTGTACCTAATATGAGAACAAAATTCACAAGTATTACTAACCTTTCTACCATCACACCTTTACTACACTACTTACCTCGTGTGATTCCTTATGGCGAAATTCTGCTGATTTGGAAAAAATCCTCTTATGTAGCCGAGGGTGTGGTCGCAATATAAAAATAATCTTAAAAACTTTGTGGCCACTTTTGGCCTTACTATGTTTAAGGTTTTCCTAGCCCGAATGTAAAAAAGAATTAAAGATTGAGGCAGATTTACCTGGATAACAAAATTTTTCGTCCACACTCCTCGGCAGCCAATTATGAAAAGGCTGACGGAAGTCGCCATTGCATACAGTTGGCTGCGATTTTTATTTTGTCACTTTTGACATTTGTAGATGTGTTCGGCTAGAATTCTATATTCCTATCAGGGTTGTATTTTGTTATCGCTAATGTGTGAACCACAATGTGACCGCAACAGGGCGAACGCCGCAGTTCTCGTCTTCGTTGGACTAGGCGTTCGAAAAGCTGGTCGCCCAATGACCCCACCTCGGCTAACGTCGTATGTCTTTCGCGTGATAGATCCCCACGGAGCGTCCAGCCGAGTCTCCAAGCTCGTACAACGCATTCCCCTTAACCGCCAGAATCATGGACCTCAAGTACTTGGGTGCGAGTTTCGCATTATATCCATCGGCTGCCTTGCTCAGTTTGAAGTTCTTTCGGTAAACAATTTCGCCCTCTCTGTACCTGACTGGACGAGCCCGGGTATTATATGTATCTTGGCCCTTTTTGTATGCTTCCTCAACGTTACGGATTAAGGTTTCTCGCGTCAGCCTTAGGCGGTCTGGTCTCGATAGAACCTCCACGTCATCACCTTTCAGCAATCCCAGTCGTCGCAGGGTTTCATAGGCACTACCATGTTGAACATAGGCTCTAACCATGCCCGTCATTCCGGGCCAGAAATACTTCGTCCGCAATCTATACAGAGTTTTAGCGGTGCCTCCATTACCCGCTGACGGATCCCCGTGACCCTTTTCCAAGAGACTCTGTTGCAGACCCTCCGGGACCCAGATCCTCCAAGTTGACTCTTCGGACTCCTCCGCACATCTCGGCTTTACCCTTTTGAAAACAACGCCGTCTACTACTTGTAGGTCGGGAAGCTGTGCTGCATTTTGTTCCACGTACCGTTTGAGAGAGGCATAGGTGTCACTGCTGAATTCCGGTGATGTAAAGTCCAAGTCGCCCATATTCTCCAGCTCGCTTACTCTTCCATATATATGCGACTCAGCGTATCTGGAACGACATTTGCGAACCCTTACGATGTTCGATTTCGAAATCGAACTTGCAGCTTCAGGCTCCATCTGGCCAACCGACCCGACAAATCCTTTTGGCCCATGAGCCACTTCAGGCTCATGTGGTCCGTAATTATTGTGAATGGAAGTCCTTCTACGTAGGCACGGAACTTTTTGACGCTAACGACAGCAGCTAGACATTCCAGTTCGGTGATGGTATAATTGCGCTGAGCCGAGTTCAGTTTTTGCGACATGAACGCAATAGGTCGCTCGTTTCCTTCATCGTCCTTCTGGAAAAGGACACTACCTATCCCCTGCGTTGACGCGTCGCATTGTATGTAAAAATGCCTAGAGAAGTCCGGGTTTACCAAAACGTCGGTCGAAGTAAGAGCCTCCTTGAGTTTGTTGAACGCGGCTATCGCCTCCTTGGTCATCGCGAAAGTCTTTGCCTTACGCAGGCACTCGGTCATCGGCGCGGCTATGGTGGCAAAATTGGATATAAAGCGCCGATACCACCCACACATACCCAAGAATCTCCGCAACTGCTTAATGGTTGTCGGCACCGGGAACTCAACTATTGACCGCACCTTCTCTGGGTCCGTCTTAAGCTCTCCTTGGCCAACAATGAATCCCAGATACTTGAGTTCTTTTTGACAAAACTTTGATTTTCCTAGATTTATCGTTAAGCCAGCATTGGCTAGGCATTCGGCTACCTCCGCTAGATGGACAAGGTGGGTCTCAAAATCCGGCGAACAAACTAAGAGATCGTCAATATAAACGAACACGTTCTCTCTCAGTCGTGCCGGAATCACCTTGTCCATTAAGCGACACAGCCGCTGTGGTGCATTGCATAGCCCAAAAGGCATCACTTTAAAGTGATACAGCGGCCGCCCGGGCACGGTAAACGCCGTTTTCTCTCTCGAAGCTTCCTCCAAGGGAATTTGCCAAAAAAGCGTCTTTAAGGTCAATTCCCGATATATAGTGAGTTTCCCGGAGCCGTGACAAGATACCTTCGATATGTGGGGTGGGATACGCGTCCTTTTTGGTGCGTTCGTTAAGTTTTCGCATATCAACGCACAGGCGCTTCTTACCCGGCTTTTCCACCAACACTATCGGCGAACTCCACGCGCTGTTGCTCTCTTCGATGACATCAAGTTGCAACATACGGTCTATTTCGTCGTACGCATATTTTTGTTTCACCGGCGACATCGGGTAATGACGTTGCTTTATGGGAATGGTTTCGTCGGTTACTTCGATGGTGTGTTCTGTTATATGAGTTCTGCCGAGGCCAAGTTCTGAGAAGGATGGGAACAACTTCTTGACGTGCTCCAATTCGCGGCTTTGGCCGAGTGTCAGCTCCAGCTGTCCCTGGGTATCAAGTTCCGAGACCACCATCGGTGCCACTCCGAAGGTGTCCCAGAAATCGATTCCCAGGTACAGCTCTTGCTTCAAACTCGGCACGAGATATAATGTCATCGGCTTTGTCATTCCACGCCAAGTGACGTCAGCGTTCACTCTGCCGATTACCGCTTGCGCCTTCCCATCCGCCGTTCTCAGATTGTCTTTCAGCTTGTGCAGCTTCGTCGCCAACCTTTCCTCCCAGACACGCGCTACCGAACCGAAACAGCTTATTGAGGCACCACTATCTAACCAGCCTTGCATTCTTGTACCTTCCACATCGACTTGCGCATAAGGCCTCTTGTCCACAGCGTCGCGTATAACAGCTTCCTCCAATGTTTTCGCTTCGCGCCGCAATTCCTGTGAGCGTCGGCGCAGCTTCAATATCTTTCGCCACTTCCTTCGCGAAGTGAAATCCGCCAGGCTCGACACGTTGGTCCTCGATGGGTGTTGCTGTTCAGGCGCTCCAAATATTCTTCGCCGGACAGCGTCATATCGATCTTGTCGCTCCTGCAGCGAAAGTAATGGCGAAGCTCTGCGCGCTGGCTCTGCTCGACGCTCATTCGTGTAAATCATGTTGTTTGGTTGTAAATCAAGGTCTTTGTTAACGTTGGTTAAAATAGTCTTAGCTGGTTCTTTTTGTGTTTCTTCCCTCTCTGTCGATACGGCTACTTCTCCGGGGCTGAACGTCGCTGGCAAGGCTCCCCGGTCTTCCCGCCATTCTCTCTGTTTCCCGACTGGCACCCTTCGCACAATTGCCTACTTGGCTTGTTGCACTTGTAGCAAATCATGCTATGGAGCTTGCCATCGCAACCAGAAACCTCTTGCTTTTCAGCCGTCTCGTTTGGCGTATCTCGGCGCGTCGGTCTTTCCCTAGCAGGTCGGTGATGGAAAGCCTCCAGCGCGTCTGGTATCTCCTCCTCATGCTCGGACTCCAGCTCCTCCAAAGCCTTTTTGTGATACGGCTTGGATTCGTATTCGGCCAGATGCTTCTCCGCCCTGCGACATTCCCGACGAAGATCCTCCAACGATTCTATAGTGCAGCCAAAAATCAAATTCTTCATTCGGGGCTTCAGATTTCTTCGCATCAAGTTGACTAGACTGCGCTCCGGCAATCGGGTACGCATGGTGAGCTCCATGCCCCTGACTTCGGCGTAAAACTCCTTGAATTTCTCCCCATATCCATGTTTGCGCTCGTTCATAGCCTGACGAATTTCCTCGTCGCAGTCCGCTTTGCGAAAATGTTCCACCATTGCTGTCCTGAAGGCTTGGAAGTCTACCACGCTGTCATCTGGATGCTCCTCCGTATACAGCCAGTACCATTCTTGCGCCAATCCTTCCAGCAATAGGTGGAAATTCGCATATAGGTCCTGCGACGAGACGCTATGCTTCTTTCGTAGCGTTTCCACTCGAAAAAGGAAGCGCTCTATGGGAATTGCTTTAGGACCGCCGTCAAACTTTAAATGCCAACCTCTTATTGCCTTCGTGGCGCTCCTCTCGTGCCACGCGCTAGACTCTCCCCTACGCTCCTGCGCCGGTGACGCGCGTTGCCAATTTGCGCTCCCTCCACCGTCGCGCTCAAACGCGCTAGCCGCCTTTGGACGCGCGCCAGGTGTGCGCGCGTTGTTACTTGGATCCCGCTCATCAGCGCTCACGCTTGCGCCTGCCGCTCTAGCACCCGCGTCTGCTTGCCACTCGCCGCGCGCTGGGTTGCGATGACCCCGATCGCTTACGTACTCCAGATCAGACATTTCATTTCATTTCATTTCAATCCACTTATGTCTGCTCCGATACTTTATCCGAATTGGACGCGCTCCTCCGCATTATCACCTTCCGGTTCGCGTTCCTGCTCAATCTCATCGTCCGCGCTGCCGCCGGCCGCGAGGTCCTTAGCATTTCTAAGACCTGGTCTAACCATGTCGGAGGCGCGATGGTCAAGTCTCTGGAACCTTTTACAATCGGCGCGATGTCAAGGCCAAACAAGCTGGGTTCACCGATAGGCGTGACTCAATGGTATTGTGACGTCGCGCGCGTCGTTTCAACTAGTACGCGCGTCAATTTCGTTGCCAGACGCACTGGCAATATCAAAAAAAAATGTATATAAGTTTCAAAAAGTGCTGTTATAGATTATAAAAAAAAAGTCAACGTTGTCATCCATCCGGTGAATAAACTCCGCTTCGGATGGCTATTTGGGGCAGTGCCAAGTGATGGCTTGGTTTTCAGATATATACGTATGTCAAGTTGGACAATGGAAAGAAAAGGTAAGACTTTGAAGATCTTTGGTAAGTCTCGTTCCGATGAGGACGGAATCCGAAGCACTCACTGTTTCCTATGCGCGATTATGCAATTCGTTAAGAAACCAAAAAAAACGAGAAACCCCTTCTTTCCTCCTCCGTAGAAGGATCCGCAAATTGTATGGGAAATTTGAAATATACGTGTTTACAAGATTATAAACGTGGTTGAAATAAACAAATAATATATGAAATTAACGTGGTAAAATAATAGACCATATTATAAGGATAAATCAGAATCAGACCAAAAATTAAATAAAGAGAATCAAAAATAATAATGAACTAAAATCGTGACCCCCGTATCCAGATGCAGTGCTGTCGCCCTAACGTCGTCCGTATACTTCTGTCCGCCCCACTAAAGTGTAATCCCCCCATCCAACTCCTCCAGCAGTAGGTAGTATTAGCTGGCCTCTGCTTATCCACCTAAGCTACCTAAACCGCCAAAATCTCCCCATCGGAATTCCCCACGAACACTATCGTCCGCTCTAGGAATGGCAAAACGAGCTACCCGTGGCGAAAACCATCATGGGTGGTGGTTTTCATCTACCACTATCGTCCAGCTGACATACACACGCCAAAACAAGCTGGCAGACAATTAACCCTCCACCCACTCTCCCCCCTGCATCGACACTATTGATCGGCTTAGCAGCCAAGTCAAGTTGCCTGATGCCAACCCACTGTGAAACGAAATTTGAAAAATTAAGAAACCCAAAAAAAAATTCCTATAGAACGTTGGAAAATTTCCAATATCCTCCCCCAATGTACCCAAAAATTGCAGCGAAATACCCCGAGGCGTGTCCGGTTCCAAAGAGACAATTACAAAAGAAAAAAAAATTTTTACTCAGGCTCCACTCGATGGCTTGTTGTTATTAAGTCGCCAAATATCCTTAGTGGGCCCCACGTTGGGCGCCATTTTGTTACGTGCAACCTGTCAAGTCAAATAGCTCTACAGCTCTGTTACCACACTATACCATCATGTGGCATACCCCGAGTGCCGCACAGGTACGCTTGCTTTATGCACGATCTAGCTCGCCGGACTGTGGGGTGGTTCTTGAGGTCTCGGGGCCGCCGTTGCACCATACAAACGATTTCGTACCTGAAAATACATACAAAGCCTCGAAAATATCTCACTGTCATTCCCTTTCCCTAGTGTATTCCCACTCCCAACATTTTGTCCTAACCCCACGCCCCCTTACCTAGTCCGTCCCCCGATTCCCACCCCGGCCAATGGTGGTATCTGGCCGGCCACTCTTCACCTTCCCTTCCATGGTCGGCAGTGGCTAAATTTGGTTGCCGACCCCAATATAAACCCCCTTTAATACCCCTTAACCCATCCTGGAATCCCTCCCAGTCATCCCCAAGTCCGTCCGTCTCCACCGCATCTGAAAGGAAGAGTCACTAAATTTTAGAAAAATTAACAAAACATAACAATTTATTTCAGTTCATCAAAAATAGTTCTTAAGCCTAAAATTAAAGGTATTGTAAACCCGCATTAGGGTATATGGCTCTTATTTACTAATACACCATAAGGTGCAAATGGATGGAGGTGTCTCACTTATACTAGCAAATGGGATCTATATATATATGAACTAATTATATGAACTAATATATAAAATAGTAATATACTATTGCAGTATTATTGTTTATATGCGCATGTATAACGTCGGCGCCCTCGCTGGCAGAGCTAGAAAAAATACAAAAAAATATTCGAGTAATAATCTACAATCAGATTTAGGCATCTGTAGGCCAAGACCCACATCCGTGTATATATAACCATGTATGTCATCAATCCAAACACCTATCTCTATCAATCTTCGAATCCATTAATCTTAATCTCAACGTTATCTGTTCTCGAGAAATACAAAAAGCAGTGTATCCGCATACCTGCACTTATAAATCAAAGGAAAAATTCATATATCTATATCTTATATAAATATCTATGTCACTATGTATTCCTACGCGTTAATCCATATCCTCGATCTCACATACGGAGATCCGTTTATATAAATTCAAAAAAAAATTATACCAGTAACTGGTAACACAGCCTACACTCGGGTATATCAACTAATTATCCCCATCTATAAATGTCTTTTAGTTCACGAGTATCATTTTACTAATTAGCTCAGATATCCAAACTATATGCACCTCATTGCATTTCAAAAACCAAAAAAAAATTCTAATATTAAGTTTCCCGCAAGCGGGTATATTCAAAATGAACTACGTTATAATCTATATCAAGCTTAAAATCTGCGAGCGCTGCGGCAAGTTCAAGAAAAATACAATTACCACAACATACATACGATAATTCTCGCAAGCGGGTATCAAAATCCTATATATATACAGCCTTATTCATAAAAAAATCCTATAACACATTATAAACGCTCAATAGTAAAAACTCTTTTTAACTTTATAAAGCCGTTATAATGCACATTATTCATAAACGATTTATAAAGGTTTTATTACTATCATTGATTTATAAGTTTTTTGCTGTCCAAAAACAAAATAAATGTGGCAATGTTGGTTACAAAAAATGTCAACCTGACAAAAAATTACAATTTTAAAATAAACATATATGTAAATAAATGTATTCAAATCCGAAAAACAAAAGCGAATGCGGAAAATAAAAGGTTAGTGCAGAAGAAAAGGCGAGTAGAGGAGACAACTGAACTTGCTTAGCAAGTGCCACCGCTACCCTCATACAATTTAAACATCTGCGAAGTACGATTTGCCTCTTCTATATTTGCAAATACTCTTTGCATTGTACAATACTCACAGCACACTTCAAATGCCGCTACGAATAAATCCCCTATTCTTCATTTGGAGTACAAATACCATCTGTATTTGTTCTGATGGATCAAATAGTGTACACTAAGATCGCGCCACGCTACAAGTAGAGAAAATAATCTGGCCTACTTGGAGTGTTTACGCAATTCCTCGAAGAATCGCGAGCAGTGTACACTATACAACCTTTTTCGCTGAAAATAAATACTGTGGTAGTGCGTTTATTAGTGAAAGACAAGTGCAAGTAGATAATATATGTAATATATGACGGCCGCAAATACAAATACGGCATACAGTAGTCTGACTTAGCCCGTGGAGATCACCTGCGTCGTCTTGAATCTGTTCGGATTATAGAATACATGCAAACATAGATACTTAGCAGTTCAAATGAATTTTAATTACACACATATCTCACTTCTTTTCGACCCCAACATCGCAAAGCCACTAGCACCTGCAATATCGCTGAAGTCCCTAAACCTCGTTTATCCATTGAGATATAAGCTTTTACTAAATTAACTATTCTTTTACGCTGTGCTTGATAAAACAACAAGAATGCGCCAGTCCTTACACGATACCTTTCACATATCTCACTTCTTTTCGACCCCAACATCGCAAAGCCACTAGCACCTGCAATATCGCTGAAGTCCCTAAACCTCGTTTATCCATTGAGATATAAGCTTTTACTAAATTAACTATTCTTTTACGCTGTGCTTGATAAAACAACAAGAATGCGCCAGTCCTTACACGATACCTTTTTGTTTTCTTGCGAAAGGTGCTCCGAGTCATGTTTACTGCAAGATCTAAGCAGTATTCGAAGAAAGGAGTTGCATATTCAGTAGAATATTCAGTATGAAAAATACCATTGCCAGAAAAATTAACTGCTATTGAATTTTTCCCTGAAATGTACTAGCTTTTTGCTATGGAATTTCTCCCTGTGCCTTCAGGCCTTTTTTCATACAGAAACTCTCCCTTCCCTTCGGCAGTTTTTACGTCGAAAGGGAAAGTTCGGATTTTGGAACTACATCTCTACTGAATAATAAAATAATTGAGCTTCTCTCGTAATTCATGGTGTGCTCCTTAACTTTAGGGTTTCCTACTAATTGGGTGGATCTACAGTTTTATGCCGGCTCCGAACGGCGAACTCATTTTTTGTGAGTCATGGCAGAAATACACTCGGATGGTATCCCGCCCACTGCCGAGAGGTGACCGCTATTTCTAAAAACTCAATAATTGGATTTTAATTAATTACAAAAATTTTTTGGTGTTTGTCCGGACTGGGGTTAGAACCCGAGACCTGTGGTATGGCAGGCGAGCATTCTACTCACTGCACCACAGTGGCCATCTCTACTGAATATTCAGTAGGACATATGTGCTGATTTCCATCTGACCAATACTGGGCGTTTCGGTTTTTTTTTTTTTGTTTGAATTTGAAATTTTTCTTTATTTTTTTAAGTAATTGTTTTATAAATAGCTTATACAAGGGTAAAGCTTGTTATAAATACGTTTCCATTTTATCTGATTTTTAAGAGCATTTTAAATATATAAATTGTTTATCAATAATGTTTTTGCTTATTTGATTGATAAACTATTTATAAACCTTTGATATGTTTTTATGAATAAGGCTGATAGAATCAACAGAATTCAGTTAGTGGCGAACACAGAGTTTCTAGTTTATATATCATCTGAGTAGGTGTATAGACTTATAACTAGACTATATTACCTTATGCTTATATGCGTTAATATTCATATTCATACATGTATGTACCTATATACATGTTCACATGGATGGCAAAGTTGCATGCCCCATAGCCATAATTCGGTAATTCATGAGTACATATGTTTATGTTAAAGTTTTTGAATATCGCTTATATATGCATACTTATCTATGTACGTGCATATGCACCTCTAGGGATATTCATGTACATAAGTATATATTATGCATATATGCATACATATATTTTATCAAAAGAAAAAAATTTCATGTTTGTTTGGTATTTAAAATCGAGAAGAATGTCAAATAGTTGTGGTCGGATTTCGACCCACCCTAATAGCACGTATTTGCCGATTCAAATTTCAAAAAAAAATATACCATCATTTGGTGTCGCCAAACTGAAGCTTAGCCGGCCGTTTTTTTATTACCTCACCACACTCCCCAAGACGTCTTGTTTAGTTAGTGGGATGCAACCATTAATCCCGGATTGCAACAACAACAAAATTTAAAACCTGGTCGGGTAATTATTGCCACCGAATTTCCTTGCTACTGATACGTGCCACTCAGGAGGCTTTAGTACCTATATGTATGTTCATACCTACGTATGTATGTATGATGGTGCACAAAACTCCACGGTCGTAGTGACATTTTAGGTACAATCGAAACAAGCGAATTCACCACACCAATTATGCAGTCACTTAAGGGGGCTACACTTTAGCACACCACTCCATCAATAGGAGATGCTATATAATATTTATACACTGGTTAAAATTCGCTTGTTTTTTCTTTGTTGCATACATACGCATACATAGAGTGCTTCCCACTCCCCTAAATACATACGTGCATATATATCCTCATGCAACCATACATAAATTATACTACAAAAACCTGGGTCCTGGAACTGCTGCGGCTGCTGGTGACGGTTTTGCTGCGGTCGTTGCCTGCATTCCCATTGGTAAGGGGTAATGTAGGGTATATATACTGGATGTCGGGGTTATATAGTGAATCCAGTGTCGCCGGAGTCAACTCGTTTCGATGAAAGACGATTTTATATGGTGATTTTACCTGGTAGCAGTCGTATTGTGTTTAGGTGGTCTTTACCTAATGTTGGTCATATCATGGTGAGGTGGTTATATTTTCCGTGCTTCTGGCGACTCAAATTGTGGCCTGTTTTCTGGCGTGAGCGAGGCAAAACAGTGATCGGAATACAAACGCTCGTGGTGCAAAAGATGTTGATATTTTTGTCAGACAGTAGTGGTTGTGAGGCGGTGTGTTGGTGCCAAATGCCGCCAGCACACAAGATGTTGGTAGTGGCTATAGCGGCTTCAATTGGGCACTTAGTGGCAAATTGGTTTTGACCAGCTCGTGCCCCGTTTCTTGACGCTGGCCACTTGTACAAAGGCTCTGAGACGATTTGGGATACGCCTTTTGTAGTCCAATTTGCCAATAACGATGTAGGTACTAATTTTTTGATTTTTGTACCTAATATGAGAACAAAATTCACAAGTATTACTAACCTTTCTACCATCACACCTTTACTACACTACTTACCTCGTGTGATTCCTTATGGCGAAATTCTGCTGATTTGGAAAAAATCCTCTTATGTGGGCGAGGGTGTGGTCGCAATATAAAAATAATCTTAAAAACTTTGTGGCCACTTTTGGCCTTACTATGTTTAAGGTTTTCCTAGCCCGAATGTAAAAAAGGATTAAAGATTGAGGCAGATTTACCTGGATAACAAAATTTTTCGTCCACACTCCTCGGCAGCCATTTATGAAAAGGCTGACGGAAGTCGCCATTGCATACAGTTGGCTGCGATTTTTATTTTGTCACTTTTGACATTTGTAGATGTGTTCGGCGAGAATTCTATATTCCTATCAGGGTTGTATTTTGTTATCGCTAATGTGTGAACCACAATGTGACCGCAACAATAGTAACCCAAAAAGATTACGTCACCTACCTTGGTGTTACCTTAGATAGAAGGCTTACTTGGAAATATCATATTGATAATAAGATAATGCAAGCAAAGCTGAAAATAAGCAATTTGCAATGGATCATTGGCCCGAAATCTAAATTATGCCTAGACAACAAAATACTTTTATCTAATATGGTGATAAAAACATCGTGGATATATAAAATACAGCTTTGGGGTTCAGCATCCAAATCCAGTCTAGAAAGAATCAGGCCCGATTAGAGGGGGGAGGAGGCTGAGGGGGTCAATTACCCCGGGCCCAGGAATCTCAAAATGATATCCAAGTTTTTGCTTACAGAAAATAAACAAACAACACCTTTAATCACCTTTCGTAGATAGCAATTATTTTAAATTTCAACAAATTTTATAATTCTCTTAACGTGTCTGCACTCCACTTAAGGAATTGTTGGTTTTTGGCGTCGACTTTGCAGCATAAATTTGAATTCGTTTTCTGTTGCAAAAGAAAAATTCGGTATGATGCAAATTCTTATACAGCGATATGGGTATTTCCTGGGCGTTTCGGACGGTATATTCGCACGATTTTTTGAACTTTCGAGGCAGAAATATCGCGAAATATTGTATCGTTTTATGTTAGCGACAGAAATTTAGTTTAATGCCTCTGTTTTAGCCACTTAAACTGCGTTCCGGACGCTACAAAAACACGCCCGTTTTTTTTTTAAGTGGCTAAAACAGAGGCATTAAATTAAATTTTTGTCGCTAACATACTTTAATCATTAGCCGTGGCCCAAATCTTTCCCTTTATCATAAAACTATACAATATTTCGCGATATTTCTGCCTCAAAAGTTCAAAAAATCGTGCGAACATACCTACCGAAACGCCCAGGAAATGCCCATATATGTACGTGTATGTATGTATGTAAACAGCGATAGCCCGAAAACAAACGCAGCTTGCGAAGCTAAAATTTGCTTTGGTGCTTCGTACAGTTGAATTCGATTGCTGTTTCACTAAAGCGTTCAGCAGAAAAGACTGATTTGATGTACCAAATTCCTACCACCAAATATTTGTATGTATTCCAATTTAAAGAAATTTATTTCTTACAAATAAAGCAATATATATTTAAACAGAATTCATTCAGACCTATGGTCCCATGGACAATATTAATCAGTATGACCTATGGATTCAGAAACTGGATGTGCCTTTTGAACAATACATTTGACCCACCCTAATATGTATATTTCTATGTAAACATATTTATACTATGTTCACGTTGAAGAGTTAACTTGAGTTAAGGGTTTTGAGTTAATGGATAACTGTCAAGTGTTCACGTTGAGGCGTTTATGTAACTCAGAGTTTAATTTGACATATGCTTGTTTGTTTACATATACATATAAGCAAAATGGCACCGAATATAAAGATATTTTTATTTGCTGTGGAAATTTATTCAAAATTGCTTCTAAAACAATCCCAATTGGATAATATTTGCGCGAAAAAGATGTCTTTTTATCTCGACAGAAGAAGGCATTCATTAGAGATGATGTGGTTTTGCTTGAATCAACAATGCATGATAATAAAACTTCTACAAAAAACTATGTCACCAAGTTCAAGAATGCATTGGAAATTGGTATGTCTGAATTATTTACGGGTGCCCATTTTAAATTAAATGCTTTGTGTCTTTGTAGACTCGGATGGGAAGATTTTGGGAGGTGGACTGCCAAATAAATGGTGAAGAATTCTTTAGAAGCAATTTTCGTATGAAACGAAGTAGCTTCTATAAATTATGTGGCCTTCTTTCGACTATGGAAAAGAAAGACACAAATTTTCATAAAGCCATAGATCTTGAGAAGCGTGTGGCTATTGCATTATATTGCATGGGATCGTCTGCCGAATACCGTAGCGTTAGTAATATATTCGGAGTTGGAAAATCGACTGTGTGCTCAATTGTTTTGGATTTTTGTAAAACAGCGTGGAATGTGCTGCAGCCTATTTATCTAAACCATTTTCCTCTCAATAGGGAAATAATTACAGAGTGTATTGCAGGATTTAATAAAATTGGATTTCCTCAATGCATCGGTGCAATTGGTAAGTTAATACACATACAATACACATATTCCTTCCTCAAAGATTTCATTTACTTTTCCATAAGATGGGTGTCACATAGAAATACGTCCGAAACGTGAGGAAGCTGTCGATTACTTCAATTATAAAGGCTGGTATTCCACCGTACTTTTGGCTTTAGTTGACGCCAGGTATCTAAATTTTTTATCTCTTATATCTTATTAAAAAAAAGTATAGCTCCTATTGCATTGTAGATATCGGTTTCTTTACATCAATATTGGTAGTCCAGGGAGGTGCAACAACTCCTACATATACGAGCGGTCCTTGCTAAAGAAAGAAATAGAAAATTGTACTTTGTTAAACGACATGAGCGTCCAATTGGAATCAACCAATATTCCAGTTTTAATACTTGCAGACTCCGCATTTCGTTTATCCACAAACATAATGAAACCATTTCCATTTAGCCTGAGCCTTAACACTGAACAGAAGGCATTCAACTATCGGCTGTCTAAATGTCGTAGAGTAGTTGAAAACGCGTTCGGTCATTTGAAAGCACGGTAAAAAAATTAAATGTCAATATTTTAAGAAATATGGCTTTTTCAGGGGAGTAGGGGCTCTCACAGTTTCAAACCCGTTATTAAAACTTGCCGGAGGCTTATATTTTACGAGATATTTGTTGATAAAATTGGATGTGCCCATAAATATTACGTCAGAAAGAGAATTCTGCCGGCTGAGGGTAATTTTTTTAAAGCACAGCCGAAGGCCGCCGACGCAAAAAGGTGTTCTACACACTTATATGCATGTGCAAATATCTCGTAAAATATAAGCCTCCGGCGAGTTTTAATAACGGTTTTGGATCTGTGAGAGCCCTCCGTACACCTCTGAAAAAGTGATTTTTCTCGGACCGTGGTTCCTTTATGTAAAGCCGACCCAGATAATTAGATAATCAAATATTTTATTGATAGATTCCGCAGGATTGGGAAAGGAATCGACAATAACATTCAAAATGCTAATTCTGTTGTAAAAGCATGCTGTGTTTTACATAACTTTTTAGTGGAAGAAAAGGACGACATTCAGAGTAACTGGCTACGCGAGCAAGCTAGCATTGACCGAAACCGGGATTACCCTAACCACTCTACAAATGTGGCATACAATAGGAATGTAGGAGAAGACATAAGAAACGCCCTCAGCTTACATTTCGGTGAGTTCAGAGTTCCTCTTATACATAACATTCTAAATACATATGGCATCGGTTAATTTCCAAGCGCTGGGAAGAATCATGTAGTCTCTGAATATCATAACCCAATTTGCCTAAATCACCTGGAACAAATGAAAAAACTCGCAAATAGGTGACCACCAAAGTGTCGCACTAGGTACATGCGAGTACTAAAGAACTTTATGTACTATGTATGTATAGTACTCTACATATCGTCGTTTAAAGTGCAAAACCGCGTATCGACCAGATACGAAATTCAATAAACAAAGTTATAATCCATTTCGTGTTCATGAAAGGTATAATAAACTTTAGTACATAGAGTTATAAAGCACTAACACCTACTATTCGCGGTTTTGGTTCCAAAAATTTCCACAATTCTTGAAAAGCTATTTTGAAACTGTGCCATTATTTGGGATTGCATTGTCCGAATCTCAAAATTTTTGTATGAATGGATGGGGATGGACGCCAGGAATGAATTTTTGGGGAATCTCATTTTTGCCAAAAATGTTACTTACGCGGTATTGTATTTGGTCGATACGCTGTTTTGCACTTTAAACGACGATATGTTGAAGCCCTGCTTAACACTTTTCATTTGATAGGTATATGTAATATTATAGATAATACCTGTGTTCAATAACAAAAAAATGTTACGAATTTTTCTTAAAAGGTGTCATTTTTATATAGAGATCTGTCATTTTTTACGAAAAATTCGTAAAAATTTTTTGTTATTGAACAGAGCTAATATTTCTAATTTTTTTCTTATTATTCATTTATTATATTGAAAATAATTAAAAAATTAAATTAATTTTACATACTCAAAGTGAGCCAGTTGGTTTTTCTTATACATATATTTTTTATAATCATTGAGATAAAATTCGTTTGATAATTTCTAAAATAAATATAGACAACTCCTTAATTGCGACCCTTCAAAGAAGTGATTCCAAAGTTATACAAAAATTCTGAAAATTCGCCGAATTCTCAAAAAATAGAAAAATTTGTCAAGTCCGGAGCTCGAATTCTTAGAACTTTTCTGATTATGCAGTTTTGTAGCCCATTAAATTCTAGTATAAAAATGTGCAAGTGTCGATGGTCTAAAAAATTCCGCTGATTTTTGAAAATTTTTTGTTTGAAAAGTGTTTGATATTCTCTTCCATAGAAACCAGAGATGCTTAAAGAACGAACGGATTCTATTTCGTTTTGTTAATTCACAATGCTAAATTATCAATGGTTTTGTTTCGTTAATTCGCAACGCTAAATTATCAAAACCATTTCGTTTCGATAATTCACAAAACTAAATTATCAAAATGCAACCGGTAACGTTGAAACAAAGTAAATCAACAAAAAGATTGTCTACACGAGGCGCATACATACACAGCTGTCACTCAAATCGTAGCAGTTCGTGTGCATATGCATATATGTATGTATGCGAGTACTCGGCCGATTGTTCGCGACGGCATTGCGAGCGCACTAAGCATTTCAACGTTATAAATTTGGTTATGATAACGCTGATCAACGAAATGAAATTATTTTGATAATTTCTTTTCGCTAATCAACGGAATGGTATTATTTCGATAATTTCATTAACGTTATTTTGCGACTATAAATTATTTTGATAATTGCGTAAACGGTAAAAACCTGAATGGTTTCAACGGAAACGATTGCTTTTTTTCGGTAAACGATAATATTAACGTTACGATGCATCCTTGATAGAAACCCTTGATATTAGTTCATTTTGTATGGAAGAAAATAACAAACACTTTTCAAACAAAAAATTTTCAAAAATCAGCGGAATTTTTAGACAATCGACACTAGCACAATTTTATACTAGAATTTAATGGGCTACAAAACTGCATAATCAGAAAAGTTCTAAGAATTCGAGCTCCGGTAGGGTACTTTTAATTGGTAAGAAAAAGTTAAAAGTTCATCAAAAACTGTATCGCCCCTCAATCGGTAGTAACATGGTCAAAGATATCAGACATAAAACTTGGTCCCAATTGGTCAAAGTTCAGAAAACTATGAATGGGCAAAAAATCAAAATATTTTTTTTTAATTATCTAATATTGGGTATTACATACATTATAAAAACACATCTTCATTTTTTGACCCTTTCATAGTTTTCTGAACTTTGACCAATTGGGACCAAATTTTATGTCTGATATCTTTGACCATGTTATTACCGATTGAGGGGCGATACAGTTTTTTATGAACTTTTAACTTTCTCTTACCAATTAAACGTACTGTAATGTACATAGTAAGTCGGTACATATTTTTCAGTTAATTCGATTTACAAAATCTAAAATGCCTTGGGTGAGCTTCTTGTTGTCGTCACGCATCTCCTTCATTATTTCCACTTTCTGCTTTTCTATTTGGGTCATCTCTTCCCCTACTTTTTTGGTGTCTTCGACAGCATTTTTAAAGCATTTACCGAACTCCTCATACAACAACAATAACTTTTCCCCCTCTGCTTTCTTTGCAGCTCGCACATTGGAGATTGTTTCAGAAGATGACAACGAACATGAAGGCAGCTCAGTGGTCCACGGCGAGGATGAGTCAGTTGTCGGCGTAGATGGTGACGGTAGCTCAGTGGTCGATGGTGAGTTTGACGGCAGTGGAACAAACAATTGGGAATGGGTGGAAATTGTTTGCGAACGGTCTGAAACAATGTAAAAATATATTTTTAATATTGTACATATAAAATAGTGTTTAATAAAAACAAGAAATAATAAATATATATACGCATGTACTTTCCATTGTCGTACCAGGGGGGAGGAGGAACAAAACGGTCAAATAGTTTCATAAAAAATATATATTTGTTTAGCAGGCCTCACTAATAATGCTTTTGAGTAATTTCGGCTATACTTTAATGTAATCCATCACCTGCAATTATTTTCAAACCACTTGGAATATTTAGATAAAACTTTCAGAAAATCTGCGTAATGAGAAAGAAAGAGGAAAGTATTGAGAAAGGAGGAAAGTATTGATGATTTGTAGATCTTTGAACCTACTGGGTGCTTTTCCTCGATCTTGTTTGGTAAATTTTACGACTTTAACCACAAATTCAAACATATCCGGTTGACGGGACTTTTAGATTTAGAATCAGGATGACCTCCTCTACAACCCCCGATAACCTTTTTTTTTCAACGCATGGTAGCATATTGGAAAACTTTCTCAGATTAAATATATGTATATGCACTTATGTATAATTACCATCAATGCTTTCTTCTATAACATTTGTGACGTTTTTTATGCGGTGGCCACCTATAATTTTATGAATCTCTTCATAAAGGTGCCACTCCGCCGGCGAGCCTCCTGACGGCCCAATTGCCTCCTTGCATTTTCTAAATGAAAAAGTATATATTATATGTTACATTTATGTACATGTTTTTTGATTATACATACCTGTATTTTTTCGTCAAATTTGTAATTTTGTTTTTAATGTCCGTGGCGGACATACAACATCCGTATTTGGCCAATTCAGCCGCCATCTCCTTATATATATGTATATTTTTACGTGGACCCCGCAGAGCATTTTCATTTTGTGCCCACACTTCAACGAAGAGGTCTTCCGACTTTTCGTCCCAGGAAGACCTCTTCCGCCGTTTTGATGGCGTTTCGTTATTATTTTCCATTCCACTATGCAAATTATTTCAATTGTTTTGAATATAATAATAATAATAGACTAGGTGGTCGCAATACTACACAAATGGCTATTCTGTGGATCTTATGTCAAAATCCCAAGTAACATTTATAGGAGATTGACATAAGCTTCTCAAATCAATTGTCTATTGCGACAACCTAGCTGTTAAAATAATCTGCATCGCAGCCAATGTTAAGATGAAGTGCAGGGTTGCATTCCATTAACTCAAAATAAACTCCAAATGCTAGTAGAGTTAATTGGAGTTAAAGGCGATTTTATCAAAATAATTTGTATGGTTAACTCAGAGTTAAGAGTAGAGTTAAGTGGTTAACTCAAAATGGCCACTTAACTCAAGTTAACTCTTCAACGTGAACATAGTATTACTTGATCTGTATTAATGTATAGATAAATTAAAGTTCGTAACTATATATTCATTGAATTTTGATTTGAGATTTTGTTCATTTAGTATGGGGGCCCGTAGTTATTTTGACCCCGAGCCCGGATTTTCTCTCGGCGTCCCTGGAAAGAATACAAAGGCTACAATCTAAGATATTAAGATCAATTTGCCGGGCGCCTTGGTATGTGAAAAATTCCGCAATACACAGGAATCTAAAGATTAACACAGTTTCTATTTTGTTGTTTGCTTTTCCGACAGGGTAGGATTGCGATGTGTTGTGGAACGAATTTCCGTCATCCCTTGTCAAGTTTGATTTGGTTATAAACCGGTTTCGGCTATGTGCCATCTTCAGTATCTGATTTCGGCCTCTGTATTCTTTCCAGGGCCGCCGAGAGAAAATCCGGGCCCGGGGTCAAAATAACTACGGGCCCCCATACATATGACAGTAATGAGTAGGGAAGCTAAAAATATGCACGAAAAATTTCAAAATATGCATGCTAGTATGCCCGAAATATGATTGAAATATGCTCGTAAATATGCACGAAAAAATCTCATTATATGCATATATGCCTAAAAAACACCTGAAATATGCTCAAAAAATGTATGTATTTCATTTCAAGCTTACGTTTTTATTTAACGAATTTTGCAAAATAATAATAACTAGTAAACCCTGCCACGCGATGCTGTCGCTTTGGATTCCACTGTGAGACAATTTGAGGGTGGAAGACCACTGAACAAATTGGTACACTCTTTTGCGACACTACACTGCACTCACGAACAGGGATCAGGGATACTCACTTTTAGGTATTCCGGATAAAAGCTAAAAAAAAGGCGGTATAGAATTTTGTATTATATTTTAATTTGAGGACGTCTTAACGCTTTGGCGGTTTAACAATTGTGTGTTTTTATTGTTAACAATATTGACACTTGTTTTAACTATGTAGCCTCTACCAGGCTGTTCTTCGTCAACACCATACGTCTCTGGAACTCTATTCCAGCTGCTATGAGAAACTCATTAAACCAGAACAACTATAGGCAAAGACTCTACAGCTTCTTCTCCAGTCAGTGCTCTGAAACTCTAAACTCTCTATCTTAAATCTAATTTTCTAATCTTTCTACAACTTCCCCTTTATGCTTCCTCACTTATTGTTTGTTTGTAAATTGTTAAATGTAACTACTTAGTATATAAGTTAGGCAATTAAGTGGATACCAATTAAGTTTGTAATATCTGTTTGTTGTACTATAAAAGATCTTGTTATCTTAATGTACTAATTTCATTCAATGTCAAATAAATGAAAAATGAAACAGTGACAACTTGTTTTGTGTGTGGTGTGTTACAATATGTGTGTGTGTTAGGTGTGTGGTGTAAAGTGTGGTGTGATAATATGTTCCAATATTGAATGTGATGATGTGATTTGTAGATGTGGATGTGATATTGGTGCGTGGATGGTGATGTGGTGCTGCTGATATAGCATGATGGTGAGGAGGGGCGGGCAATGGACAGAGGTCATGTAAACATCCCGGCCCCCCTAGGCGAATTTATTAGCCTAGCAGACGTTGTAGCTGTTGCAGTGCCTCCACCACGTGGCTAAGCCCGGTTCCACGCCTCTTTTGCGTTGTATGGCTGATGTAGGTGTACGCCGGTGTTGCATTGCGGCTCGGCGTTGGTGCGTGTTGATAAGTTGGTGCGCGTGGACTGTAGTGACCCCGTGCACGTTGCGGCTGATAAGGACGCGGGGTGCCGCGATTTCGGTTCGGCGGCAGCACGGACATGCGGTGGCTATGCGTACGGTGCAGCAGTGTATGGTGCGGTCGGTCGCATATTTGGCAACGAACCTCCGAAGTGCAGTTGTCGGTGTGATGAGACGCAGGCAGGCAGTTGACGCAGTACCCACCCGTGCGCTTGCGCCACTTGTTGGCGTTGAAGCGGCTGCATGCCGCGGAATATTGTGAATAGGCGCAGCGCGTGGCGACGGCGGCATAGCGGGCAGGCCGCGACTACTTGCTGAGCCCTTCTACCAGCTGTGAACATTCCGGTCTGGGTGTTGCTAACTGGCGTCAATGAGGCTGCGCGCGGTGCGTTGCGGGGTGCGGCGCTTTGCCGGTCGACAGCGCGCATAGATGTTGCACGTGGAGCGGCGCTGGGTGCTTCGGTGGGCACGGTCACGGTGGAGCGGATGGTGCGGGGTTGCATGGTTGGAATTTCGCTATTCATATCCAGAGGGGAATAAAGACGAGTTATAATATATGGGTATCTGGTATAGATATAGTGCGATAAGAGCGCATTTTGCAGTGAGTGTTTTGACCATTTTATTGAAGGGTATTTTATTACGAATTTATTTATTCTCGGTATTAGCGGATTTTTTCGGTGATTATTGGATGTTTTTCCACCGATATCTTTTGTGAAGGTCTTTTTAGTACTCTTCTTTTCATCGGCGGCTTAATTCATGATGGAGAATCTTCATTCGTGCCCATCGATTGATTAGGTAGAGGGAGTCGCAACTTAACTCAGGTATAGTAGCTAAGAGCGGAGCTCCTCTTTGGAAACGCCCAGGGGTGAGGGCTGTAAAGTCGGGGGGATCTTGCGAGGGCGCTGAGAGGGGCCGTGGGTTAAGAACGACCCGAATTGAAGGGTAAGTAGTGTTGTGAACTACTCGAAACTAAATTTGTGATATCACTTTTGAAGTGCGTTTTAAAGCCTTTTACAACTGATTCCCATAGGCGGACCATAAGGGGTGCACTGGGGGGATACGAATTGCCTATCTATGCCATTGAGGTGCATATTTTTTGACGAGATCGATTGAAAATTCTTCCACGTTCTGGACACATGTTCGCTTGGTGCCCTTTTGGCCTCCACAAGGGTTCTTCCATGGTCGCTCATTATTCCGGAAGCGAATCCTTGCCGTCCGACGAAACAAGCCACAAGCTTGAGCCTCGGGGATGATGACTTCTTCGGGAGGGATTTTTTCTGGCTTGTGGGGTTTCTTCAATTGAGGAATTCTGTTTTCTTGGGTAATGAAAGATGAGATTCTTTCTGTGATTTGACCGCTTAAAATCTATCCGAAGATCGTATTTTGGGCTAAAAGGGTATTTGAAATTTTTTCCATGCCGTATAGCATGATTTGGGGTATCAAGTCGCTGCCTAAGAGCATGTCGACTTGTGCGGGTATGTGGCATTTGGGGTCTGCCAGCTTGAGGTGTGCGAACTTGCGTCGATCCTCGTTGGCTATTTTATAGCTTGGAAGCATATTTGTTAGTTGCGGAAGAACTATAGCTTGGGCTTGTATTCTTAAGTCCGCGTTTGGGGAAATAAGGGTTAATGAGCAGAGTTTTGAAGAGTTTTGGACTACTGTTCCGCCCATTCCTAAGATTTGGTAGTTAGAATTATTGGTTGGGAGTCGTAAGCGCTTTTGAGCTTTCGACGAGATAAATGATCTTTGTGAGCCTTGATCGATTAGAGCTCTTAACTGGAATACTTCTCCTCGGTGCTCAATAGAGATAATTGCCGTAGGCAGTAGAATTTTGCTTTCATTGTGAGAATGAAGCGTTTGTATTTGCGCTGCGTGTGAGCAGCATGGTTGATCCGATTCAGTTTCGGGATTTTGGGGTTGTAAATTTTCGGTTCTAGCTGTTGCAACTAGACCTGTAGCTCTTTGGGGGTTGGAGATATTTTGTTGCGTATTCGTAAATTTATTTACGTGGAGCATCGAATGATGTCTCTCTTGGCAATATACGCAATTGAATTTGCTAGGGCAAACTGACTGGTTATGGGAGCGTGCAAGACAGTTTGAGCATAAATTATTATTCCTTACATAGTTATGTTTTTCGAGAGTTGGCACTACTTTGAACCAGGGTACGGAAAAACTCACTCATGAACGCTCAAAAATACAGTCTTCTCATATCACAAACAAATATTCAAAGAAAAATGTATAAACACACAAATAGCGAGCGAACTAACGCACAACAGCAATCGATCGCTCCAGTGTTGCCGCTCAAAAATTGCAAAAGGTGGCCCAAAAAATTAAAAAAGTGGCCCCAATTTATTTTTTAGCTAAAACACATTTTTATATATATTTGTGGTTTATTTAATGAAGAAAATGGAATTTAAAATATTCTCTACACTAACGCAGCGTTAATATGATCGTTCGTTGAGCAGACGGAATAACCCGAGAAAGGCAAGGAATTAAAAAAAAAAAACTGTTATAGCGTTCGTTGAGCCGTAGGTACGTTTCTTGCACTTTCCTACGGATCAACGAACGCTATATCTGCTCCGTGCGTTTTCATTATCTTAACGAACAGCCCAAATCTCAAAGTATTCAAGGGTAGTGTTGGCAAACAAATTAAATAAAGAACCTTTCGAAACGGAGAGTTGCCGATGCAAAGTAAAATAGTAACAAAGAGGTTTTTTGTTCTTATATTTAAGAAAAAACTAAAAATTATTTAATAATTATAGTTTTGAAAGTAAAAAAGGACCAAAAGTGGCCCAAATTTTTAAAAAGGTTCAAATTTTGCATATTTTCAAAAAGTTGGGTTCAGGTGGCCTGGCTTTAAAAAAGGTTCAAATTGCCACTTTAGTGGCCCAAACGGCAACGCTGGATCGCTCATAGAGGTGGCTATAAACTCAATGCATAAATTCGCTCAAAAATGAATTATCGTACAATTTCTCTGGTAAATTCACTCTTTGAGTTTATTTTATAATTTTTTGCGCTAGCGATCATTTTTTGAGTTCATCGTTTTTTGATCGCTCTTTGAGTTTATCATTTTATGCGTTCACAAGGGTTTTTTGTGAGGTTTAAGCAGCTAATTGCATTGTGAAGGCGCAGTTTTTGGATGATGGCGTGCGTTTATTAGATCATAAATATGATATATCGTCGCTGCGCCAACAAAAAGAGCTATACGTTTTTCAGCAACTTTTCAGGAGAGCAAAAAAACCGTTTTCTGGTGATCCTAGAGAATATTTTTTCTAGTTTGAATTGTTAACTAGTGATACTACACATATGTAATAGACCTGTGCAATTTTTATACTCAGCTGTACTAGTACACAGAGTATTATAGTTTTGATTTCCTAACGGTGGATTGTAACAGAATGAAATAATCGAGATAGATATAGACTTATATATATAAAAATGATCAGGGTGAAAAGAGAAATCGATTGAGCCATGTCCGTCCGTCTGTCCGTCTGTCCGTCCGTCCGTCTGTGAGCACGATAACTCGCGCAAAAATTGAAATATTTTGATGAAATTTGGAATGCAAGTTGGTATCAAGACGAGAACGGATGGTATTGAAAATGGGCGAAATCGGACCATGACCACGCCCACCTCCCCTATATAGTAAAAATCCGAAATTTTGTATCTCAGTAACTAATAGAGCTGGAGTGATGAAATTTTACCCACGTATTGAGCTCAGGCCCTTATGAAGAAATATGGTGAAATTTTGGAAAATGGGCGGTGCCACGCCCACTTATTAAGGGGCAAACATTGAAAGTTTTATGAGTCATAACTCAGAAACCGTTGAAGACATATCGATGAAATTTGGTAGGCGTGATATACTTACTTAGGCAAATGTTTGGACGAAAAATTGCCAAAATCGTTTGACGACCTCGCCCACTTTTATATATGGGTATTATAAAGTGGCCTAAAAAAAAACATTTTAAGCGATATCTCTGTCAAATATAAAGATATATCATTGAAATTTTATGGCAGGAGTCCAACTATGGACATAAAACAAAAAACACAAAAATTTTGGAAATTGGGCGTGGCACCGCCTCCTTTTAGAAGCAGGAATATACGAGATTTCTTAGCCCATAACTCGACAAATAATTGAGATATTATGACGAAACTTGGTGTGTACAATTTTATCACTTGTTGTAATAGACACGCAAAAATTTATTGAAATCGATTTATGACCACGCCTACTTTTTAACAAAGATATTTCTGAAACACCCTTTGGGAATTTTTAACGTGAAATCTTTGTAACTAGAACTCGTAAAGGAATGAAATTTTGCACAAATAATAATATTCATATACTTAGTTGGATAACTGATAAAAATTTTGGAAAATGGGCGTGGCTACGCCCACTTTATGCAGCACTCACTTTATATAAAGTACAACGTGTTTCCATTAAACGCAAACAAACAATAAAAGCATACAGCTGAGTATCTAATGTTCGATTCCACTCGAACTTAGGCTTCCTTACTTGTTTTTTACTTTTTTTGACCAACCACTTCGCATGAAGCATTTGCGCCGTTTTACAGCACATAGCTCTTTTTACAAATTATTTAAATTTGCTAGTGGGGGTAAGAAATCGTGAAAGATGTGTATAGAATTCTTCGCTAGGGTCCGATGCAATTAGCGATAGCTTGGAACTGCATTATTTAATTGACCAGTGCACCTCCTATTTTGAAAATTGGTCACATACGCTTTTTTTAAATAATTTTTTTACACAAAAATAACCTGAAATCAAAAAACAATTATATGAAAATAGATTTATAACTGATTTTACAGAGCATTTCTACTACTGAGAGCATATAGCTGTGTTTGATAACTTCTAACCAAAGAAGGATATCAGAAAACGGGAAATGCAGAAATGTGGCTAGCGGATAGCGCTAAATAAATATGTAATAAAAAAAAATCGAAAAAAAAACATATAACTGAATTTGTTGGCGCAGCGACGATATGTTTGTATGTACATATGTACATACATATGAATGCATTTGTGTACGTATATGTATGTACATATCTATGTATATATTTATAATATTTTAAAAAGCCTTAGGTCTTATAGCGATATATATGTATGTACATATGTATATTGAAGTTGCACTTTAACAATTTTATTATGTATTTATTCAATCTAATAAAAATTTTATATATGTATAAGTTTAAGTTTGTGTTCATTCGACACATATGTACATACATATGTATATATTTTCTGAAATAGGACGTTATTGAAAAAAATTCTGAAATAAGACGTTTTTCAAAAAAATTTTGAAATAGCCGTCGATATGTAGTCTATATAAATATCTTATTTAACATAGGTACCTACAAATTTAGATTTTACTTTAAAACTGGAATTGAACAACTGAGCGTACGTTCAAAATACAAGTTCGGATTTTATTAAATTGTACATAAGTATGTATGTATATAATATTAATGCATGCACATATGTATGTCTATTCAATAATGGAATGCGGGTAATGATATTTTCCATTACGAATGTATATAGGTACATACATGTGTATAAATAAATAAAATGCGAGCTTATTTTTTAACGCTCAATTGTTGTATTCTAGTTTTCAAGTAAGAACTAAATACATACATATGTAATAGTGCCCTACGTAAACACTACCGTTCGCTGTTCGAACACGTATGCACTAACATTAAACACTGTCGAACACATGCATGTCCGACTTCAACACCAAACATTTCCGATAACTAGCAGCAGGCCAAGGCAGATATACCAGGTAGGCGCAGGGGCGAATTCAGAAAATCCCCATGTATTTTTTTATTGTAATTGGTAGAGTGTAATGTCAAAATGATATTTCGCCGTGGTTAAAATCTGAATTCGCTTGGGACTCGCTCATTCCTATTGGCCATGATTATAATTCGCTTGGATTTTGACATTACACTCTACCTTTGGAAATAAAACAAGTAGTTTCTGAATTCGCCCATGCGCCTACCTCTAAGTTATTGTACCATGGCAGCAGGCAAGCAGAGACGTTCTCGTTCTTGAAACGATCGCTGCCCGCAAGTTTCGGTCTTTTCGGTCTACTGCTAAGTATTCGATACTAAGGGTTCAATTAGTTATGCAGTAACTTTATTTCCATAATAGTAACAGTATCGGTATTAATTTGGTCGATTATTGGTGCAGTAACAGTAAACAGCTGAACAGTGATCATAGCCCAATAAAAGTGGCCATGCAATAGAGTCCCTCTTCTTCTTTTGGTTTTTTAGGTTGCGAAATTATCATATTTTGTATTAATTTTGATTGCGTGTTCTCTTTTGATTGCTACGACCATATTATTATTGGGTCATGACAGTGAACAACTAAAACAAACAATCGATCAGCTGGTTAGCGTTACGGCTGAAAACCAAAATTCATTTGGTTGTTACCGATAGCGTTACCGACTAGCGAATCACTAATCAAACACATTGTTTCCCATAAGATTGGTTGATCAGCTGTTTTATAACGATACTGTTACTGCATAACTAATTTGAGCTTAAGATGGTGCTTACGAGAGCCTGCCTGCTAGTATTTGGCAACGTAGAAATTTTGCTCAACTGCGACGATTTGAACGATTAACATGCATGCATGCATACATATCTATGTTTGTATTTACCCTGCAAAAAAATGTGCGATCAATCCCGAAAGAGATTTGTCCTCGATTGATCTCTTTCGAGAACAATCGGTCCACAATTAGTCCCCGATTTTTCCCGTACGGGTATAAATGTAGACTAATTGTAGACCAATTGTTCCCTAACGGGTATAAATGTAAATTAATCGCTTTCATCCCGAACGGATATAAATGTAGATTACTCGCTTTCATTCCGAACGGGTACAAATCCAGATTCCTTAAATGTAGACATTTTACAAAAATATGCAATGTATTTAAAAAATTATAGAACAACCGGTAAAACGAATTGAACGCCCTTTTTATATAACAATTTTAACAAAATGTTGCCTAAAATATCCTATGAAAAAATCCTTTACAATACGCTCATATAATGCATACTCAGAACTTACAATTTTTTAAATTTATTTATGAGATTTTTTTACAAAAGTAAAACATTATATAATCTTTATTTAAATATGCATCAACATTTACAATTTTTTAAGGAAAAATCTACATTTGTACCCGTTCGTGCTGAAAGCGATTAATCTACATTTATACCCGTTCGGGATGAAAGCGATTGATCTACATTTGTACCCGTTCGGTATGTTAGTGATTAATCTACATTGGTACCCGTTCGGGTATACAAGTTGAACAATTAGTCTCTTCATAGGACATGCTCGAACAAATGCGATCAATTCACTCCATATAAAGGGATGTAAAATTGTATTAGTGGCATGCTCCCTTGCGATTGATCCCGGACACGTCCCGGATTAATCACATTTTTTGCAGGGTACATATGGATGCATGTATGGTTGTATGTATGTACATATATGTATGTATGCATTTGCCTAATTCACTGATGGGCGTTTTGACTCATATGAGCAGTTACTCTCAGTACACGTATTCTTACGCTCTTATTTCAGTTGCTGTTGAGAGCGAAAAATCAATTGAGTCACAGTGGTGTTAGAACAGAATTTTCATGTCAGTTGTGTTTCATAGCCATGGGTAATGGCGCAATTTTTTTGGCGCTGATACAATAACGCCAGCGCCAACCGTGGCGCCAACTCACGTTACTGGCGCAATAACACCTTTAGCGCAATTGTCATCGAATAATCGATAAATAACATTTTTTCGCTTGTTACTGTTTACCATCCCCGTTTTATTTCTTTTGGCGCAATTCTGCTTACATATACGAGGGCACAATTAATTTTAATTTTCATAATCATTTGGAAAAATATTCCGTATATATGTGAAAATATGCTGGAAATTAGAGTCACTTAGATCACTATCAAGCACACATAATTGTGACGTTGGGTGAGTTTCTAAGACTGAGCTGTTGTGCAACTGTTGAGTGTTTGTCTTAGAAACGCACTGTTGAGTAATTCCGCTCAGCTCAACAGTTGGCAACTTTTCGCCATTTTTTGCATCACAAATTTTCTTCGCTACTTGAGCTCAACATGTTGTGTAAAGCCAAACAGCTGATAAATTCATCAAACCGTTTCTAAGCCGTAGCTGTTTAACTCAACTGCTACACAACTGTTGGCAACTGTTCAGCTCAACAGTTGCGGAGCAGCTTTTTCTTAGAAACTCACCCGTTGTCATACGTATACATATACATACTATGATGCTGTTATTGGCACTGTAGAACTGTAGGCAAGCTTTGAGATGGGATTTTGGGAAATTCACCAAAATTGGTTCCATTGACAGAAAAGGGTTGCCGGCGCAGCGAAAATATGTGAAAAAAATTATTTTAAGATCGTGGTAGAGTTGTATAATAAATAATTATATCAAAGTGCACTCTTTAAAACAGATTTGGAAAGTGTTTTTAAGTAATCAACGAAGGATAACTGAAGTTAATAGTTTTGTGTTGTTTCCAAGCTCTAAAGTTCTTTAGGGCAATTCAAATGCAACTCTGTGCTGCTACTGTCCGCTATATTCACCTAAATGAGTTCCGTCATTTTTTCTTTTTCACCTAACCTTGCCTACAGGTCTACAGTGGTTATTGGCGTTGTGGTTGCGCCATTTTACACTAGCGCTATATTGGAGCTGGTGTTAGCGCACGAAATTGAGTCAGTGGCTACGTTCAGAAGGCGCAACCGTGGCGCAACAGTTGCGCAACTGTTGTGTTTTATCTTCTGAACGCAACGTTGAGTATTTCTGATCAACACAACATGTTGTGATTTTGGAGACTTTTTTCTATCATAAATTTTTTACGCTCACTTTACACAACATGTTGAGCTTACGATTTTGACATATGTACAAAACATATAAAAAGTGTTTATGAATTTTGGAATGTAATAAAAATGTTTCAAAGCCGCGAAATTATTGGCAATTACGTTGGGGATAATAAAAATACTAATTTGTTTATTTAATGTATCAGATCGTTCAGAAGGCGAAAATTGTATCACTTTCCGATTACTGATATCTACACAACAGTTGTGCTCCACCGTTGCGCCTTCTGAACGTACCCAGTGTTATATTGCAATAGCGCATCATTGAGTTGGCGCTACATTGAGTTGGCGCTATATTGAGTTGGCGCATTTCCCAAATCGGAGTTAGCGCAATAACACCAGGGTTGGTGTTAGCGCAATTGCGCCGCGCAGCGCAGTGTTACCCATGCCTAGTGTTTCAGCAAGCAAAAGGATGACACGTATCGTCGCTTTGCTTTTACCTTTTATGCAATAGTAAATTATGCGCTATTTAATGAATGAAAGCATTTGGGGCAATTCTAAATAATTTTTCACTGCGAACAGTGCGAGTGAGAAACACATATAGGTACGCGAATAAATAGTATCATAAAACAATCAAGCAGCGCACGATGTTGCTTCGCTGTTGTTTGTTAATCAACTGACTGCAAATGTTCTTTGTCTCATGGTAGCCACTTTACGCTCGCGGTTACCAAGACATGCTTACATTTCATTTGCCCACCAATGGCCTAATTTTTATTTTATATTAAATACCTAGTACCTAGATCAGGGGTCTTCGTTTCATAGCACTGAGGTGCAACGCTCAACTCACACAGATTGTTATACTCTCTCGTTTTGTCGTAGTAAGAGCGCATAATTAGATGACCATCTACGACCGTGCGACGATTCAGCTGCTTGCGGGCAAGCAAAAAGATAACAACGTACGCGCATACTTCGTTTTCATACGCTTTTATACGACGTCGCGCAAGCACTGGGCATCATAAAGTATTTTTCGTATTGCATTGTGCGACGTGGTATAGCAGCGCATAAAAGCGAAAAATATATGCGTGCACGTTGTTGTCTTTTTGCTTGCCCGCAAGCTACTGAACAATGCGACGGTAGTAGCTGGGCATCATAAAGTATTTTTCGTATTGCATTGTGCGACGTGGTATAGCAGCGCATAAAAGCGAAAAATATATGCGTGCACGTTGTTGTCTTTTTGCTTGCCCGCAAGCTACTGAACAATGCGACGGTAGTAGCTGGGCATCATAAAGTATTTTTCGTATTGCATTGTGCGACGTGGTATAGCAGCGCATAAAAGCGAAAAATATATGCGTGCACGTTGTTGTCTTTTTGCTTGCCCGCAAGCTACTGAACAATGCGACGGTAGTAGCTGGGCACTCAACTAGTCGTTTTTCACTAATACTGCTGCAGTTACTAACACTGCTGCAGTTAGAGTTTTGGGGATCTCTGACCTAGATAGTACATACCTAATAGGCCCGTCACATAGCATACGTCAATCCGTCTACGTCGACGTATGTGACTGACAGCTCACGCACTTGACGGAGAGGTCGCCACATAGGAAACGCTGGCGGATATACACAAATCAGCTGCTTGATTAACCTTTAACTACAGAGGTGGTGGCAAAAACTTAACTCTTTAGAATATTTTGTAATTTCTCTTTTAAGTTGCCCTATTGAAATTCAGTTTTCAGTAACTTCATATCTCCTGATAATTCTTAACAATTTTGTTTTATGGAGGAATGTTATACAAATGAGTAAAAACTTGAAAAGTAAATTGCAAAAAAAGTGAAATTCAAGAGTAGCTAAAGGTTAACAATCAAAAGCAATCAGCTGACATAGCGACGGATTGACGTATACCAAAAGTTGACTTTTGGGCAACTTCGGTACGTTGCGGCGACGGATCCGTCGTATGTGTGACGACGTACGTTTAAATGCCGACATTTTACTGAGCTGTCAGTCACATACGTCGACGTAGACGGATTGACGTATGCTATGTGTCGGGGCTATTATACCTACTTGCGAACGGATACACATATCTACATATTTATATGAATTTATGTATACCTAAATACTTGGGGCAAATAATTAAGTTAGATACTAAGGGCCGTTTACTCAACCTATGATTAATGCTAACCGGAGGATAAAGGGCCGGTTAACTTATGGACTGCATTATCGACCACATGATAAATCTATGGTTTGATGAAGTCGATAACGATGTTTAACCAGACTTTAACCGTGGTTAGCGTTAATCAGAGGTTGAGTAAACGGCCCTAAATGTTTCATTTTTAGTTTCAAAGCATTGATTTTATATCTACTAATTTAACATAACATAATTATAAATCTTATACTTAATAATAGCCCTGTTTTTATTTAAGCGCATATACATCTGCGTCATAGCTAAGCTTAGAACAACGCCAAACGTCATTACATTATTTTATTTTAATCAATTATAATAATTAAGAGCCTATACACACTTGCGACTCAATCGATTTGGTCGAATTGGACTGTTGTATTCACACTACTCCAACTATTTAGTCGAATCGGTGGCAGCTATTCACACTTGAGACTAAATAGTCGTGCGATTGACAATGACATAGTGTTGCCAATGTTCACATTTTACTCAGCAAATTTTACATTAGTGGTCTTCATATAAAGTGACGAAGTATTAAATTGTTAAAGTTTATCTGCATTCTTACATGAAAGCACCTTCTTGTCAGCTGTCAACTTGATTAATAAATAAAAAACAATAAAATAAACAAAAAGTGCATACATTGTTTGGCTTTGTTTCTTATTAAACTAGCAACTAGCTGTCAAGTAAATGAAAAGAGAAAAACGGAAGGAATTACGCTCATAAAGGCGAAACGAACAGAAGTACAAGAAACGGAAAAATAGTAAAAATCAGCCATTAATAATTTTCATGAAATTTCATTTTCATTATTTCTATTTTAAAATGCGATTAATGACATTTGAAGAGAACAACAATATCAAGAAACATATGAAAACGGAAGTAAATATCCTTAGTTAGATAATTCTTGTCTATAACTACACCATTTCCAGATGGATTTTAGAAAGCGTCAACTGGATTTTAGAAAGGGGAAATTGGATCTTAGAAATGTCAATTGGATTTTAGAAAGGGGAAATTGGATTTTAGAAATGTCAATTGGATTTTAGAAAGGGGAAATTAGATTTTAGAAATGTCAATTGGATTTTAGAAAGGGGAAATTAGATTTTAGAATAGCCAAATGGATTTTAGAAAGGGAAAATTGGATTTTAGAAATGTCGATTTGATTTTAGAAAAGGGAAATTGGACTTTAGAAACTGTAAATTGGATTTTCGAAAATTTATATAATTATTAATTTATACTTTCATACGCAATAAAGAATTTCTATTCGAAAAATTCTGTGTAAAATTTATTTTAAACGCACATTCTGAAATCCAATTCAAGCTTTCAAAAATCCAATTTTGTTTTCTAAAATCCTTTTAACGCTTTCTAAAATCCAATTGACATTTCTAAAATTCAATTTCCCCTTTCTAAAATCCAATTGACATTTCTAAAATCCAATTTCCCCTTTCTAAAATCCAGTTAACGCTTTCTAAAATCCATCTGGAAATGGTGTAGTTAATAAGAAACGAACCTTTTGTTTTTAAACATTTTGAAAATATTAATTGAAATATTCAATCTCTACAATTTACCAAAAGTGAAATAAAAGTAGTGCTGTCAGCATGGCAACTCTTTCCACTACGAATATCACTGTTGTTGTTGTAGTCGTTCGACTAAGAGAGAGCTTATCTGACTCTGTAAATCTGTTTGCTGACTTTTTCAGATCTAATTTTGTTTCTGATAGTGATATATCTTATGAGAGTTTTCACATACAACCTCGGGCTGTCGATATCGGTTCTCTGAATGTATCCGCGCCAGATATTATAAGTGCAATTTCCTCTTTTAATTCGTCATTGAAAAATGACTTAGATGGACTTAATGCCTACTTTCTAAAAAATTGTAGTTACTCGGTTTGTGAGCCATTAAAACTTATTTTCAATCTCTCACTCTCGACGGGTGAATTTATAGAACGTTGGAAACTTGCTTCTATCACGCCAATTTTTAAATCTGGCAATAAAAATGACATAAAGAATTACAGGCCTATTTCGAAACTTACCACTTGTTCAAAGCTCTTTGAAAAAGTTGTAATGAACAAAATACGTTTTTCTATTAACAATATAATAGATACGCATCAGCATGGTTTTATAAGTGGTCGTTCAACTGTTACGAACCTCGCAGTATTTTCCCAATTTTGCCTTTCGGCGTTTAACTGTGGTCGGCAAGTCGATACGATTTACACAGATTTTACTAAAGCATTTGATACCGTTTCGCATACTATTCTGTTAAAAAAACTCAAACACTTAGGCTTCCATTCAGTTTTTCTTTTCTGGCTGAGATCTTATCTCTCCAATAGGAAAACATTTGTTGAAATAGAAGGCACTAAATCCTATACATTTGTAGCCACATCAGGCATCCCACAAGGTAGTATCCTCGGTCCAATTTTATTTTGTCTTTTCATCAATGATGTCGGTTTATGCATTAATCACTCCAATTACCTGTTGTATGCAGATGATTTAAAGCTATTTAGTGAAGTAAATTCTCCATCAGATGTATCTTTGCTACAACAAGATTTAAATAACTTGCATGCCTGGAGTGTTAGAAATAAATTATCACTCAACATAAAAAAATGCTTTCATGTGACTTACTCCAAGTCGCTGAACCGCATACCGTCTAAATACATTTTATCGAATGCTACACTTGCTACTACTACGGAATTTTCTGACCTTGGCGTGGTATTTGACTCCGGTTTCACCTTTATCTGTCATATTAACCATATCATTCCCAAAGCTTATGCAAACTTAGCTTTCCTGCGCCGATATGCGCGAGACTTTAAAGACCCGTATACAAAGAAAGCGTTGTACAACTCTTTTGTACGTTCTAAGCTGGAATACGCGTCTTTGATATGGAACCCCATCTATACCTCTCATTCCGATCGAATTGAAAGAGTGCAGCGAAGCTTTATTCGCTTCGCCCTACGATCTCTACAGTTTACCGAGCCTATGCCACCATATAGAGCCCGGTGCATGCTTATCGATCTTATGTCCCTTAAAGATAGACGTACACTTCAGTCATTGATGTTTGTCTATGATATAGTATGTGGTTCCATTGATTGCTCAGATATTCTGGAACAGATAAGCTTCAATGCCCCTCTCAGAACTCTACGCTTTAATTATCCATTTAATGTTAAAACGTCTAAAACTAATTATTGTCATTTTGCTCCTATTAAGAGGGCTCTTAATGAATTGAATTTTGTATATAGAGCACTTGATTTAGATTTTGCTATGCCCAGATGCATATTTCGTTCTCGAATCGAGTCACATCTTAAATAATTTAATATTTTGTTTTAGTATGTAAGACTAAATTCCTAAGTACTTCTTTACTCTTGTATCTCTAGTCTGTAAGGTCATTGTAACCATAGACTTAATAAATAAATAAATAAATAAATAAATTGTCTCAAGTGTGAATACGTAGAAGGGCGCCTTGCTGATCAAGCAGTTGTACAACTGTTTCAGTTGGAATGAAATTGTGCTGCAAATCCAACTGTTTCAGTTGTACAACTAATTGAATGTAGTGTGAATGCTTCCATACATTCCCATGCAAATCAACATTCGACTAAATCGATTGAGTCGCAAGTGTGTATAGGCTCTAAAAGTTCTGCTTTAATAACAATAACATATGTACATATGTTTAGTTTTAAGGTTCAGATTGTACCGCCTCCCACTTAATGAAATAAAGGATAAAATAGCTCCAGCATAGCTAAGAATAAAATTTTGAAGCTATTATGTACCAAGTATAGGTTCAAGATTTTTTAATTTTGGAAGCCTTTTTAGATATTTGCATTATATTTTTTTTACTACCTAGTCTGAGTACAAGAAAATATATAAATACTGCCTGCTCTATGAACTCGTTAAATATGTATACGCAAAATACGCAAAATATTAATATGCTTATAATAAAAAACGAAAACACATTTATACCTGGTATGTCCCATGATATAAGTATACCAGGTAAAACAAACGTCAAGTTTTCGTCGCCATATTAACCACCTGACAATTAAGCAGATTATGACATTTCGTGCTGCCATACTCAATGATAAAAATCCTCCATTAATAGTAGGTCCGTTTATTATTAGCTAGTTATGAATAGTTAGCCAAGTTTCGGCTGGAAAATTGTTTCTTGAGTCAAAAAAATAGCAGAAGAAAGCCATTGACAGCTCCAAATTTCAGCTAGTAAAATTTTCCTTAGCTGAAATTATTTGCTGCCAAAGTAAGAAACAGCTGTTGAAAAAATAAACAAATGAATACTTTTGATTTTATTTCTTTTGAAATTTTCTGAATTTTTGAAATAGAAATAAAGAAAATTAAATGTTTTTTTAGAAAAAGTAACCATTAACAGTCAAAAATAGCATTCAAATTACTAATCGCTAATTTTTACTATTATTCCGTTTCTCGATTTTCTGTTCGTTTCGCTCTTTATGAGCGCAATTCTTTCCGTTTCCTCACTTGACAGCTAGCTGATAGTTTAATAAGAAACAAACCTAGTATTTTTCACTGCTTTGTTTTAAAAATAAATTGTAACCATGGTATTCATAGTAACGAATTTTTTCAATTTGAATTGAAAGAAATTTTTTCAATTTGAAAAAATTACACATCATGCAGTAAATTTGTTTCACTGCTGAATGATCATTGATGATTCTTCTGAGTACAATTTTTATTATTATTATTTTTTTTTTTTTTTTTTGAAAAAAGCAAACCATTTATATGAAAAATTCAGCAGTCTTTATTTGAAAGTACTCACTGATGCCTCCTCAGTCATAGATGAATTTCATCAGTGATTCATAAAAGATTCATTTCGGATTTTTACTTCGCGGAATATCAGTTTGGCCGTACTACAAAGTATCCCATTTCCCGTATTCTCGGTGAGTTTTTAATTTAGTTTAGTAGTTACGATCACTTTTAATTTAGGCTTTGTGATCGCTCTGGTATATATTTTGGGGAGGTTTTGGAGATTGATCTATTATAACTCCATATCGTCGCATAAAGTGCAATACCGCGTATCCGCTACCACCCAAATTTTACAGGAGGCAGTAAAAACTGTTTTAATTCAAAACGGTTCGGAATTTTGCAAACCCACATCCAAACCAAGGTAGATTTTTGGATTATATTCTTAACCCAAATATCATTTTGGCGAAAAACAGTTAAATGTGCAGTTATTGGCTTACTTATGTATTTATAAGCGGTTTTGCGTTTTTATTTTGTTCAATAGTGACGTATAGGCGGTTTTGCAGGCGTACGTAAAAACTTTTCTTCAATAAAGCAAAGTTATAATCCATTTCGTGTTTATGAAAGTATAATCAACTTTAGTACATTACAGTACAGTTATAAAGCAATAACACATATTATTCGCGGTATTGGTTCGAAAAATTTCCTTAAAAGAAGAGGTTTTGAAACTGTGTCATTATTTGGAATTGCGTTGTGTGAATCTCAAAATGGATGGGGACGGACGCCAGGATGATGAAATCTCATTTTTGGCAAAAAGGTCACGTGGTTTTGCACTTTAAACGACGATATGTATGTACGCCACCATACCAAGTGAGCATTTCAGTCTATATATGTATGTATGTACATATGTCCAATCCAATTACAAAAAAATATGTACCCTAGATTTTAACAATATGAGTTGCTTAGACGGTGATATAAAATTTTTCCAATTTCCGACGATACCCTTTAGTCGCGGAGAGTGGATGAAGATTTGTGGAGTGAGCGAAGAGGAGCTACCGGAAGTTCCATAAATCTGCTTTCTCTTTCTGTCCTTTGATTCCTGAAATACCCAAACTTTCAAACAAAAATCTACGCATTCAAAAAATAAAAGTCTGGCATCGCTATACTCCAAAACTGACATAAGATCAGACTTCAAAAATCTGCTTTTTAATCAAAAAGACAGCGTCAAAATGACAATGCACATACCTGTATTTTTTATACCATATGGTATGTCCATACATACATACATATGTATGTAGGTATGTTCCCTGTAAAAAAGTGTGCGACGAGTCTCTAAAAAGATTTGTCCGGGAGCGCTCTCTTTCGGGTACAATTAGTCTACAATTGTTCCCAATTGTACCCGAACGGGTACATATGTATACTAATTGTAGACGAATTGTACCCGAAAGGGTATCAAACGGGTACAATTAGTCGCACAAATGGATGTGTCGCATTTGCTACCTGTTCGGGTACAAAACGGGTACAATTGTGCGCTTTTGCTACCCGTTCGGGTACAAACTGGGTACAATTAGTCTCTTCATAGGACATGCTCAAACAAAAGAGAACACTTCAACCCATATAAAGAGATACAAATGGGTAGTAATCGCATGCTCCCTTGCGAGTTGTCCCGGATGTATCCCGGAGTGATCGCATTTTTTGCAGGGTTCATATACATATTTACATATGTGTGTCAGCTGTACAAAATTATACAAAACCATAATGATATGTACCTACATACGTCCATACAAATGTACATATACATACATATGTATATATACATACATATGTACATACATCTATGCATATCTCATTACAATTTAATTTTGTCAATAAATCAAAAAAACCTTCCTAAAAACATATTCAATGAATGTTAATGTAGCCCAAATAACACCATCTGCATGCGTATGAAATTTTTACATTCTCATTTACATTTACAAAGCATGTTCTGCCTGCACATCAATAAATTTTCGGAAACTTGCTTAAGTATCCGAGAACTTCTTTTGGTATCCGAACATTTGTGCTAACAACATCGAACATGAACGGGCAGCTTAGAGATAGAAATGCTTCATTCTCGGTGCTGAAGCAAAATTTCACGCCACTGAAGTATGTACTTCACTGTTCGAACCAGGGCATGGAGGAACAATAAAGGAGAATGCATAAGATCAGCTGACTTCTTCTTCAATCTTCATAAACACACGAACACAAGCATTTTTTTTGTTGACATATTCCACACACACACGCACCCTAACATTTCCATAGGGGCCACATCTGTCAAATTCTTCTACATTCCTCTTTGCATGACACTTCTGGCCCCACTATGTATGAAGGTATGTCGTCATGCGAAAACCTTTATTGTTGAATCATGAACCAGGGTTTGATTTTGCTTGCTGCAAAACAGCAATAGCCGATTTTTTTGCTTATTGCTGAATTCAGACGAGCCAAAAACGAAAACACGAATCATTTCGCTTCAGTTTTCAGCTGAGCCGTGTTTGCTTGTATAGTTAAGCCAAGCAACTCAATTTGAGAGGGTTGCTTTTACTTCCAGCAATTAGTTGAGTGGTAAATTTTTGCTTACAGTTGCTTATTTTGCTGAAACTAGTTTTTAAGCAGAATTCAACATGAAAAGATGTTTACAAATGGACATACATACATATTATGTGTACATACATACATACATAAGTAAATATGTATAAAAAATCGAAATATGCGTAAACAAATCGTTTCAGCAAAATAAGCAAAAGCTGAAAAAATGCAAAGACACAACTAATTGGAAGTAAAATGAAATCTTCCAAATCGCGTTGCTCTACTTAACTATACAAGCTAACACGGCTCATTTTTTACTCGGCTGGCCGAGTTTGCTAATTTACTTTTCGTTAGCAAAAGCAAAGCAAAAGCAAATGCAGCAAAAGTAGCTAAGCAATTTCAGACCCTGGTTCGAACACTTCGAAAACCATACATGTGATACAGCGAGTGCAACACAGCATGTTCGATATCGAGATGTCTTGCGCAGCTCTTTATTAGAGTTCTAGCAGGGAATATGGGTATCAAACGAAAGGGGATAGTCCCAGGTTTCATTTGGACTTCGATATATTTCGATAAATTTATCGATAACTGAGTAATCGGTGAAAATGTAATAGCCCAAAAACCTTAATATTATCCTACAATATGGGTATCAAACGAAAGGGGATGGCCCTAGGTTTTATTTGGACTTCGATATATTTCGATAAATATATCGATAACTGAGTTATCGGTGAAAATGTGGTTGCCCAAAAACCTTAATAGTACCCTACAATGTGGGTATCAAACGAAAGGGGATGGCCCCAGGTTTCATTTGGACTTCGATATATTTCGATAAATTTATCGATAAATGATTTATCGGTCAAATTGTGATTGCCCAAAAACCTTAAACTTTCCCTACAATATGGGTATTAAACGAAAGGAGAAGGCCACAAGTTTTATTTGGATTTCGATATATTTCGATAGATTTATCGATAACTGAGTTATCGGTGAAAATGTGATTGCCCAAAAACCTTAATCTTGCCCTACAATATCGGTATCAAACGAAAGGGGAAGGCCCCAGGTTTCATTTGGGCTTCGATATATTTCGATAAATTTATCGATAACGGAGTTATCGGTGAAAATGGTATTGCCCAAAAACCTTAAAATTTGTTAGAATTATAATTCTGTAAAATTTTCTCAACGAATAAACTATTATAAACGAACCACTGAAGTTATAATTGCGAATACATATGCAATAAAATTAACCAACAATGGGTTATATTAATAAAAGCCAAGCATTTGCTTTTGCTTCAGATTTCAGACCTTTTACTCACATTTTAAAATTTGGTTCATATAAATTAATGTCAAATTTCCAAAATCTTGAGTAAAAGAATTTGCTATATTTTTATTAATACGACCCAATATGGTATCAAATCAACATTTGAATTTCCATTCATCCTGACACAATAACACAAAAAGAATTTAGTATCAAAATTATAGCGTTTTCGATTGTGAACAAAAATGGCAGGCCCGTCGAGAGAGGGGCGGGGATGAGGGGGTCTATTACCCCGGGCCCGGGCTTTAGAGGGCCCGGGAGTCTCAAAATGATATCCAAGCTTTTTTCTTACAAAAAATAAACAAACACCTTTAATCACCTTTCGTAGATAACAGTAATTTTAAATTTCAACAAATTTTATAAATCTCTTAACATGTCTGCACCACATTTAACGCCGAAACTTCACAAAAAAAATTCTGTTACCTTTTGTCTACCATTATTTTGTGTAACAAGCCTTTTTTCATATGTGTGGGCACTTCATGGTATAACAAAATCATTTGGCTCCATGCGGTGTATGCAGAAGCACGTAAAAAGTAAAAAAAAAATTGTGTAAAATTGGCGATGATACTCGCGAACTGTATATATGCACTTAATGTTCTTTTTATTTATTTTTAAGCCAAAACAAGCAAAATGGACGCCGTACGAAATTTCTTGTTCAATGTGGAGATGTTGCCACTGTGAATTTGCCACTGGCGTTATTGCGCTAACTCCGATTTGGAAAATGCGCCAACTCAATATAGCGCCAACTCAACATAGCGCCAACCCAATATTGCATTATGAAACCAACTCATTTTCTTTCGCTAACACCAGCACCGGCTCCAATATAGCGCTAGTGTAAAATGGCGTAACCACAACGCCAATAACTGCACCATAGTATATGTATACGTATGACACCGTCACAATTATGTATGCTTGATAGTGATCTAAGTGACTCTAATTTCCAGCATATTTTCACAAATATACGGAATATGTTTCCAAATGATTATGAAAATTAAAATTAATTGTGCCTTCGTATATGTAAGCAGAATTGCGCCAAGAGAAATAAAATAGGCATGGGTAACACTGCGCTGCACCGCGCAATTGCGCTGGCGCCAACCCTGGTGTTATTGCGCTAACTCCGATTTGGAAAATTCGCCAACTCAATGTAGCGCCAACTCAATGTAGCGCCAACTCAGTATAGCGCCAACAAAATGTAGCGCCAACACAATGATGCGCTATTGCAATATAAGGGCCTTTTCACATTACTCGGTACGACATCGGATCGACATTTTTTGCTCGGTATTTTGAGCTTACCGAAACGATTCCGCGTTGCTGTGTTTTTCACACTTGTGGGAATACTTTCGGTGCGTAATCGGCAGAAAATAGGAAAACAAACATCGAAATTTGCAAAAAAAAATTTTAACTTCAACAAATCACTCAATAATAACAATAATGTCTTCTAGCGAAAACGAAGACATTATAACTTGCTACCTTTATAGCCGAAACGAGTTTTTTACTGACTTTGTTCTTCTTCTTTTATCACGCCGCAAAAATGTATGCAGTAATTCCTCAAATTTTACTGACCGGTCTTACCGCGTTGCGGTATACCGAATTTAATCCGCTCCGATTTCATGTATGCAACACTAATGTGAAAGTGCCAATTGAAATACATGTGGTCGGTAAGGTTTCGGTATACTTTCGGCAAAAACCAAACATGTCGATCCGATACCGCACCGAGTAATGTGAAAGCGCTCTAACACTGACTCAATTTCGCGCGCTAACACCAGCACAAATATAGCGCTAGTGTAAAATGGCACCACCACAAAGCCAATAACAGCACAGCGTATATGACACCGTCACAATTATGTATGCTAACGCCATCACCCAACCATCGCTAATACGAAAGGGTATTGATATTTTACTTTCAGAAATAAAGAAGACAACATTGACATTATCTGTGTTATGGTTTGCTATCGATATCAATCCTGATATCGATCATAAACGGGTTAATTTCGGTTGCTTAATTTTGTCTGTGTGGCAGCACCACTATTTCAGTAGTTTCCAATAACTTCCAATTAATAATGGCCGACGTGCTGACACGGTGAAGAAGAATGGTGACGCGTGGCCAAACATGAAAGGTAGTCGCATGCATGGTTCAATTATAGAAGGTTTTTGCAGTACTATGTACGGACATACATACATACACACTCCATGTAAAATTGGTTGTGTATTCTGTGATGCTTCTGTCAAAATCATAGCCGCCGTTGTAGAAATCACCTTGCGTCAAGATCAAATTGTCATAAGTTTTGACACAAGCACCACAATATGAAAAAAAAATTATAGGGAAAAGTCTGCAATCAGCTGTTTAGTGGGTTAACCTTCTATAAATTAGCCTTGGCCGCAAGTGAAGGAGAATGAGGTTGTATTATAAGGGTGGTTTCGATAGAATAGCTTACAATTTTTTTTTGCCGTCAGTAACTTTCCTGTTCGAGTAATTTCATTTACCAATTATGGTGTTCTAGCAATAATAACGATTCGTATTTTCTCATTCAGTTACTAGATATTTCAACTGCGAAGTTTTTCTTTGCTCAAATCCTGTAATTAACTCCCTTTTTCCTCCACTAAGTGTCTAAACAAAATTTAAGCGAGTGGGTTTATCAGAAATTTACATTGATTTTTTTTATTCTTTATTCTTCGAGATGATTATATGGTATTGCTTCATTTTTTTTTAGAACCCGAGCTTTATAGATCGCACATAAATTTTTCTTCAAATCTGGCAAGCTATCGAGCCGACCTCTATGAGTAGGCATAATGAGAAATTTCCCCTCCGAATCTTCACAATCGTTCCAATGGCGGAGAGGCACAAGTATTGGTGATGGACAAACTGGTTCTTCCAGGGTTGCCATGAACACTTCGTAATGTGAAAATACGTAACACGTGGTTATTCGGTGACTTGGTACTTTCAAATGCATATTTTATTAAATATTCTCATGCGCTCCATACAATTTTAAAATTTTACATAGTTCTCAGAAAATTAATTACTATTGTTTCATCAACCAGATTTTCCTGTCCTGCCGATTTCATAATTTGAGCGTAGGACAACAATGGGCCATATTGATAAGATTAAGGCAAATGCTTTTGCTGGAAATTGTAGAAATTTGACATAAATTTGTATGAACCAAATTTCAAAATTTGAGTAAAATATCTGAGATCTTAAACAAATGCAGATGCTTGGCTTTTGTTAATATGACCCAATGTCCATTATATTCCCAATGCACACTAATAGGATTTTACAGTAGCAAATTTTCTAGGGCACGAATACAATCGATTATTTTGAAATAGTTTCATGGGAAAAATGCTTGAGGCATTTTATTCCGAAAGTTTTGGTAATTTTTTTTTTGTGTGTCATGGCAACCGTATTCTATCTCGCTTGTGTCATTGCTAGCGTCATACCATGATGTAGACATTCGGGTAACCGTAAAGTCACGCCACTATTATGCACACGTCACTACATCGTTATACGGCACTACATTGTTATACGATAGGAAACGGGACCCTTCCAAACGAATGTGAGATGAAAAGGGGAGCACGAAAGAAAAAGAATTTTTGTGCAGCCACGGGACAAGTTGGAAAATTAAAAATGTAATTCAGTGCGTGTAAAATAGCTGAGTGCCGGAAGATTTGAATTAATAGTTAAAATATTAGTTTAAAAATTCTTAAAATGCAATAAGAATATAACGAAATACTCAATGCATATATATTAACCAAAATTAGAACGTAAAAATTGGTAATAGGAGTGAAAAAAAGTAATTGCTTATTGCCAGGACGAAAAATCGATAGTTGTAAGCAGCGACTTAGGAAACGATTTTATATTCGCCGGTGCCATGGTAGGCCTACTAGATCCATTGAAATATGGTGAACATTTTTATGAACTATACACTAGTAATACGCGGCGTTTTTTTTTTTCAACCAGCTCCCCCTGCTGCAACATACGACGTTTTGACATATAAAAGAAAGAACTCAGCTTTCGTTTTTATGCACGAATCACAAATAATACTAAAAAAATAAAAGAAACATTAATTGTGAAAAACATCTCGATTAAACTACTATAAACGCCACTATATTTATATAAATAGGAAAGTGTGCAAAAAGAATCGAAAATTTTGTCACAAATAATTTAAAAAAAAAAAAAAAATTTATTATATAGTTGTCCATATATACATAAAAATACTGATATGTTTGGTACATAGCAGGATTAAGAAAAACAAAACCGGCCTATACGATTGCGCACAGTTCATGCAAATGTTAAATGCTATAATCCAAAAACAAAATTCAACAATATTGTGAACTTCGTGAAAAAGTGAATTTTATAGCAATAAAAGGACTAAAACGACTAAATAAGAAACTAAAAACTTATACATATACATATACACTCTATATGTCTCCGTGTTCGACTACAACAATGGCGCGACTCCATATAGCGCCCAACGACGCCATATAACGCCTGGCGACAGTAGAGCGCCGCCACCAAGCGCCGTGACGGCGACGACACGACGACATCGGCTCACAGCAACGAAGCGACGCAGCAATAAGGCCCCACAACATCAGCAGCAACCACAACGGCTAAGCACGGCATAGGGGCCACCACAACAACCATAGCTTAGTATAATTGGCCATAGCATCAACGGCAACTAATTTTGGCAACAAGTGCCAAAACAACAACAACCGCAGATCGGTGACACCACCACTTAAGGTGCACCGCAACGGGTGGTGAGTCGCATTGGATATAGGTATCACACGTACATATGTATATTATGTATCTAATTAATTAATCAAAAAAAAAAATTTTTTTTAATATATATTTTTGGAACTGCCTCACTACCCATACAGCATTGAGATGATTGGATTTTAATTTTTGTACAATTTAATCATCTCCGATATTAGAGTAGCCTGTGCTTCAAAAAAAAGGGGGTTAAAATTATATATACATTTTCTCTTAGATAAACCTTTTTCTTTAACATCAACATTTTGTATTGACATATTGATCATCTGGGAATTAATTCATTTGAATAGTTGGTAATCAAAAGCTTGCTGGGTAGTGAGTGTAAAATTAACCTGTAGTGACGATAATAAGATTTGTGAATTTAAAACAGCCACACACAATTTAATGTAAAGCAAAATTATGTGTAGACTTAAACTTATTAGCTATTAATTTTCTTGAATGATATCAGCTAATTCCCAACAAAAATTAATTGTATCTGAGTCATGTGTACATACAGAGATTCACGTTTTGAAATTTAGCGAGTTTTTCTTGTAAAAAAAAAAAAAAAAAGGGGAGGGGAAAAGGAAGATATAAAGGGATTGATAAGTACATGCATGCCTATATGCATATATACATACATATGTATGTGCGTTAGCAATTCGCATATATTTCTGCAAATATAACAGAGAGGGAGGGGGAGACCTGTGTAGGGAAATTATAATTAAACCATCGTAAACTGCAAAACTCAATAAAATATACAATGAAAATAATACATATATAGGCCACTAATAATATAACATACCACCCAGTAACCAAAAAGTTTCCGCCACCTAACTCCTTTTCCCAGCTGAAAAAAGGGAGAACATTTTTTTTGATTCCTTCTATTTCCTCTTCGTACCTTTTTCTTAGTATATAATTATACACATATACCTGCGTTCTGGGCGAAACTTTGCCTCATATCTATACATATACGCATGTACATGTGTATTTCTGGTTCTCTACCCTGCAGGAAATTAATGATAATAATCAATTTTTATTGAACAGCAAGGAACCCATTGTTAAGTAATTGCATTGTCAAGCGGGAAAATTTCAATGTGAATATGTATGTATGTACCAACGACATATGCCATCATTCCCTTATAAATTTTGTACAATTTTCAAAAAATTTATATCGTTATATTTCGGGACTTTTCCGACCCAGAAGTAATTAGTTTTTTTTTGGAGTCACCACTAGTGTCTTTGTAAGTAGTTTAAAGTTAGTTTTAAGCTTCCTGCAGGGTATTTTTCCTTGATTAAGTGTAAGTAAAACCTAGCATATACATATGTAGACTGTAAGAATTTACTTACATATGTATTTTTGATGAATTTTACAAATGAATTGTAAATAAATTTGTGAATTTAAAATGGGAGTGCTAATTCTCTTCATTTAAAAAGGCATTAGGGATTTCAGGAACGGGGTCATCAAAATACAGGTGCACCGATGGCCAAGGTTGAGGGTGGGCTAGTAAAGCACCAGCGCTGCAACAACACCAGCGGCGCACCACAGGTAAGGGGTTACTGGTATTCGGGTGCGACAGTAACCATGGATTAGGGTGGGACAAAAACGCACCAGCGCTGCAACAACATCAGCAGTGCCACCCCCTTGTGAGTTCGGCCTTTAGCTTTTTTTGATTGTTCATATATTTTAAATTTCAGCTTCTTTTATGTATTTTCAGATGCCTGTTATTAACCGGTCCTTCCGGTTGATTCAAATTAAATTCAAATTTAACGATTTTTTTTGCGATATATATATTCAAATTTAAATTCACTTTGACAGTTTTTTTTTTTGACAGTGTTTATTCAAATTTAGTGCATATCGATTTCAACGTACATTCAAATTTAAATTTTGGTGCAACGATTATTTTCTCGTCCGTCCGCGATTATTTAAATTTAACGTGCGCTCATCTATTTTTAAAATTTTCCGTCGATTGTCAGTATTTCCGTCCGATTTGAATTTCGGTTTAAATGTTTTGCTAACGTCCGTCTGACTTTAACGTACATATGTACGTTCGAAAGTCATATTCAAATTTTAACGACATTTTCCCTCGGTTTGCATTTATTTAAACTTAACTGACGTCTGGCCTCTTGAATTTAATTTTTTTCGGGTTATCTTTTGAATATTTGAATTTTTCAACGGTCCGTCCGTGGCATCCGGCTAAAACCGGATGTTGTTTTCGTTTGATTTTACCCGTTTTGGTTTGAAAAGGCATGATATGAATTTTTTCTGTTTATGGCGCAGGACAGCAATGTAGGCAAGAACCCCGCCCAGCCGACAATGACTAGCCACAGTGCAACCCTAGATCATGCCGACCGCCATGCATTGCTGCTCCACTCGATTGTAGATCGTAATCGAGGTCAAACGCGATCCATAACAGATGGTGCCCAACGTGCTGACTCGATGGCTTTTTGGTCAGCCAGTGACGCCTTACTATCTCGCAAGTCCCAGATGGGCAGGCCCTGCGCCGCCACTGCGTTGCGGCGAGATGGTGGGGCTGATCAGGTTGTCCGAGGAGGTCATCGCTGTTGGTGGCATAGGGCGCCACAAAACGCACTCGATAGTCGAAAGCTGATCCATAACAGATGGCGCCCAACGTGGGGCCCTGGGGTTCTGGCTTCAGTGGTTTTCTGGTCGTTCAGTGAAGTTTCATTATTCCGCAAGTCCCAGATTGGCAGCCTCAGTAGCCGCCACTGCGTTGCGGCGGAATGATGAGATTGATCGGGATGATTGGAGAGTCATTGGTGTTAGTGGCTCAAGGCTCCACGAGACTTTACGTCACCTAGTCTGTTTTTTTTGCATTTCACCCGGGGAGGCAGTGTTTAACGCACTTAATTTTTTTTTGTAGTTTAAATATTAAATTTGTTTTCACTGTCGTCCGAGGGGCATGTCCGCTAGATTCAGTATTTTTTTTTTTACTTTTTGCCGAATATGTCTTTTGTGCAGTTTTGTGTATCGGATTTTTTTTTCTTTCGGGGCCCGGCTTATCTCGCGTCGGAGTTGGCTGGATCCTAAGCTAACAAATCCTTCTTCGCAAGTCTGGGGTAGCGGCTTCAAACCGTGCCTTTCATTGCGGCGGAGCCAAGGATGTTGGTCATGAGGAAAATTCGTCCTTTTATTTTTTTTGTTTTCGTGATTTTTTTTTGCAATTTAGGCCTCAGCCATTCCGCGTCTGAGTTGGTTGCACTTAGCACCACTTTCATTGCGATGGGTTGGTCTGAGACCTGAGGTGGTACTTTTCATCTCCGCAAGTCTGGGGAAAGCAGCCTCTAGCTGTTCCTTTCATTGCGGCGGAGACTAGGAGGGTATAGTTGCAAACTTTTTTGTTCTGTCTTTTTCTTTTGTTATGCGATGCAGGCCTCAGTTCATCTCATGCCTGAGTTGGGTGCCTTGGAACATTTAGCACCACTTCATGGCGATGAGCTGAGCTGAGACCCAAGGATGTATTGTCTATCTCCGCAAGTCTGGGGATAGCGGATTCAAACCGTTCCTTTCATTGCGGCGGAGATAGGTTAGTATTTCGCAAAATTTCATTTTTTTTTATGTTATTGTTAACTATCTTTTAGTTAGCCAGCCTGTCTCAGGGATTTAGCTTCCGAACAACCCTGCATTGCGGTTGGTGCGCTGGAGACCAGTTGGCACACACCGTCTTAATTTTTTTTGTGGTTTTATTTTTCAAGGGGGTTTATATTTTTTTTATTTCTGTAACCTGTGCCTTTTATAATGGGAGGTCAGCATTCCCATTGAATAACGAACATATATATATTTTGCTTATATATCCATTTACATTTACATATTCACGTATATGAACACGTTTATTTATACAAATATTTTTTTTTGATAAGCGAAGCGAAGTCATCTTGAATCGACATTGTTAGTTAAAATTTAAGATAAATTTTTTTTTAATCGCAATTAATTATTACAATATTGCTTGATTTTTTTCACCAAACGCGACAACGTATTATAATTTCTTGGATATGACATAATTTTTACCGGCATAGAGATTTAAATAACAAATAATCGTTATAAATATTCGCTGAAAGCCCTCCAAACACAAAAACCAAAGTTTTGTTATTTTCTGTTGGAGGCGACATAATTTTGAATCGAGATAGAGATTTAAATTTCGTTAATTGTACAAATATTTACATCCGAGCTTTGACACCAAACGTGACTTATTCAAGCAGTTAATTGCTTAAGATTTCATACGACCATTCAAGCGTGCCTTGTTTTTTTTTTGAAGCGCTCAAACGTTCGATTTTTTTTTAAAAATGTCTCAAAACACTCAGCAGTCAGCTGAAGGGATGCAAACTAGGAGTTCGACTAGAGGTAGTCGTTCTAAAAACAGAGGTAGCGGGGTATATTATAGAGGAAGAGGAAGTGGAGGTGCAACTCCGAAACCACCAGCGAGCCGACCTTTAGTAATGCATTCCCCAATAGTCAGCCGGACAACAGTGGATCCATTCAGGGATGTTCCAAATAATGACCCTTCGGGAAAATATGATAGACCGACTAGTGCAAATATCCTCGATCTAGACAGTCTTATTAGGAATATGCCGGATCCGCCTGAGCAATGCGCGACAAATATAGTAGACGAGGCTAGCGCTTTACCACAGGTTCGGTTACAACCAAACGTTTACAACGATAGGGCTTCCAATCATGAGACCCATCCCGAAGTGACTCCTTTGAATTCGTGGGTACACGTTCTGCATCAGCTATTCCAAACGTCACAAGAAGAGCTACGCCAAGAGATGGGAGCTATTAGGGAAAACGTGAATACCCTGAACGCTGCAGTCGCAGCCTCTCGAACGGCGACGGATTTTGTTAGGAGTGATGCTAGACATGATATTAGGGATGATGTTAGACAGCAACCGAACCAAGCGCAGACTTTTGTTAACAACCCAATTATTCCCACGCCTAGTAATACGGTTGTGAAACCACAAGACTGGAAGATTTCTTATGACGGTACTGGTAGTTTTTCAGATTTTTTGTTTAAATTGGACACCTTGCGTGAGCGCACGCAGTGTACAGAAGATCAGCTTATGGCCAGTTTTCACCTTTTCTTGTCAGGACGTGCCGAAGAATGGTATTGGTTATTTACCAAACAAAATTCCAACGCAAACTATCCATTTTTGAGTTATTCTTTAAAACGGGAATTCGGTACAATGAAAACGGACCACGAGCTGATGATGGAAATATCTGTGCGTAAGCAGAGAGTGAATGAGACATACGACGTTTTCCACACGGACATTCTGGCATTAAACGCAAGACTTAGAGAGCCCATGTCTGAAGCCTTGTTAATAGATATCATCAAACGCAACGTTAATGGTAATTTGAAATTAATGCTGTTTAACGCGGATGTAAGAAGTCTGCATGACCTTCGCGATGTAGCTCGAAGAGGTGAGCAAGTATTGAAAGAGAGCAGAAGCTTAGTCTCAAATTACCATAGGCCAAGCGTAAACGAAGCACGTGCCATAGCTCCGGAATGTAGGGTTGAAAACGAAGATTATATGGTAGATCCGCAGATAGAAGCGCTGAATTATCGTCGTGTGGGTAAGCCAGACTACTCAGGGATTAAATGTTGGAACTGCCAGACAATGGGTCACTCCTATATATACTGTGAGGAGCCAATTAAATCTCAGTTTTGTTTTAAATGCGGTCAGAGAGGAGTGTTGACTCCGAAGTGTCCCAACGACCACCGTGGTCAGGGAAACCGTTATCCGAGCGAGAGGAAAGAGGGGGAAACTCGTTCGGGACTATAGCCCCCACTTCAGTCAATACCCAGCAAATCGGCGCGAGTACTGAGCCTAGTCCACTTTCGACCAGTTTCGCAAGTAGTCAACAAACACCAATAGTAACTTTCCCTGATAGTACGGATAACTCAAATAGTTCAGATTCAGATGGCCCAACTTCGTCACAAACAAATTCTCGATCAATTCGTATTTTGAAAGCTTCAGTTAGAAATGTTATTTGTCAGACCATTTTCCGGCCCAGTTTAGAAGAAAGAGAACAAAACTATCAATTGGTGAGGTCAAATATTTTCACAAATGATTCCCAACCATATCCACCCGAAAGAATTTTGCAGTGTAGGAAGAGATATAGCAAACGTGTCCAGGTGCGCAAGCTTTTGGAAAGCACCACACTCGTCCTTACAGACGATGAAAGACCAATGATTAGGGTGAGGATAGGAAATGGATCACTAGTGGGATTATTGGATTCAGGAGCCAATGTCTCTATCCTGGGTAAGGACTGTATGAAATTTTTAGAAGAAAACAATCTCAACTATAAGGAAATGAATGAATGCATATATACGGCAGGCGGCGACAAACGGAAGATAATAGGCTGCAGTTCATTGCCTGTCACTTTCAAAAATATAACAAAATCTATATCTTTTTACCTTGTTCCTTCGCTTCTCCAGGAAGCCTATTTCGGGGTAGATTTTTGGAAAGCATTTGCTTTAGCTCCCGAAATATTTCCAAGTGTATCTTGTCTAGAAGCAAAGGAAGATACAGAAGAAGGTCCGAATTTTCATGATTTGACTCCACCCCAGAAGTGCGATTTGCAAAAAGTTATTGATATGTTTCCGTCGTTCGAAAAATTAGGCCTAGGGCAAACACAGCTGGTGGAGCACCATATTGACACGGGTGACGCAGTCCCAATAAAAAGTAAGCATTTTCCTCTTTCGCCACCAAGGCAGGCTGAAGCCTACAGCGAAATTGATAGATTATTGAAAATGGGAGTCATCGAAGAGTCGAATTCGCCATGGTGTAGCCCAGTTGTGTTTGTACGGAAACCTGGTAAGGTTAGGCTCTGCATTGATTCTAGGAAGGTAAACGCAGTCACGAAGAAAGACTCATATCCGCTGCCGCATATCAACGGGTTATTGAGCCGACTAAAGGATACGCACTTTATTAGTAGTATCGACTTAAAAGACGCGTTCTTCCAAATTAAACTAACTGAGTCGTCAAAAGAGAAGACAGCGTTTGCGGTGCCAGGTAAACCCTTGTACCATTACAAAGTTATGCCCTTTGGGCTGTGTAACGCGCCGCAAACAATGAGTCGACTCATGGACAAAGCAATTCCCTCGTATATGCGAGAACATGTTTTTGTTTATTTGGACGACCTGTTGGTATGCAGTGCGGATTTTGACGACCACATCAAACTTTTAGCAGATGTTGCGAGGTGTTTGAAAAGTGCAGGCCTTACAATCAATGTGAGTAAAAGTAAATTTTGCCAGAGAGAAATTCGATACTTAGGGTATGTTATAGGCAGTGGGTGTTTGAAGGTGAATCCAGAGAAGATAGAGGCAATGCAAAATTTCCCCATTCCCAAATCTCCTCGACAGGTTCGCAGATTCGTGGGTATGGCAAATTGGTACAGGGCATTTATTACAAATTTCGCTGATTTAGCAGGCCCTTTGACAGATTGTTTACGTAAGTCACCTGGTCCTTTCAAACTCACTCCAGAAGCAATAGAGGCCTTCGAAAAACTGAAAGTAGCTCTGAGTTCCGCTCCAGTCTTAGCTCAACCTGATTTTTCCAGAGAATTTGTCATTCAATGTGATGCTTCCAAAATAGGAGTAGGAGGCGTGCTATTCCAGGTCGATGATAATGGTGCAGAGCATCCAATAGCTTTCGTTTCAAAAAAATTAAATAATGCTCAACGCAACTATACAGTCACCGAGCTGGAATGCCTCGCCGCAATTGTCAGCGTCAAGCGTTTCAGACCCTACGTTGAAGGGCTGCCATTTCGTATCATCACGGACCACTCAAGCCTTAAATGGTTGATGACGCAAAAGGACCTTAGTGGTAGGTTAGCTAGATGGTCACTGTTACTACAGAGATATGATTTCGAAATGCAGCACCGTAAGGGGGCTCTGAATGTAGTACCAGACGCTCTGTCGCGTTTTGACGTTGACGAGTTGACTTCATCTCCTGCGCCGGACGAAATAGACTTAGACTCACCCGAATTTAGAGCCAATGAGTATCTGGATCTTATCAGAACAATTACAGTAAACGGTGAGGCTCTCCCGGATTTGCGTGTCAGAGACGGGCTGATTTTTAAAAGGGTTAAGTTTCGAAAAGGTGTGGAGGGTGAAGAAGACTCGTTATGGCGGTTGTGGTTACCTCAAAGACTCAGGGAGGAAGCAATACGAATGGCGCATGACGCAGTTAGGAGTTATCACGGAGGTTGGCAAAAGACATTGGAACGGGTTAGGTCGAAATACTTCTGGCCACAACAAGCTAGGGACGTTAGAGATTATGTAAAGGATTGTGAAACTTGCAAGGCTGTAAAAACAACGAATCAGCAGTCAAGACCACCTATAGGAAGTGCTTTTGTTACAGAGAGACCTTTTCAGCGCTTATATTGCGACTTCTTAGGACCTTATCCGAGATCCAAACGTAGGAACCAGTTTCTTTTTATTATTTTAGACCATTTTTCCAAGTATGTGTGGCTGAAGCCAATGCAGAGAGCGACAACAATCAATGTAATGAACTACTTCGGTACAGAGATTTTTCCAGCTATAGGGGTCCCAGAATATATCCACAGCGATAATGGGAAACAATTCGTCTCAAAAGAAATGAAAGCGTTCTTTGAGAAGTACGGTGTGACGCATGTTAGAACAGGAGTGTTTTCCCCACAAGCTAATGCGTCCGAACGCGTGAATAGAGAGATAGTTTCCAAGATAAGAATTTTCCTAAAAGATAAGCAGGATCATACGGATTGGGACAAACATATACCCGAAATTTTAGCAGTTCTTAGAAGCGATTTTCATACATCAATTCAGTGCTCTCCGTACTTTGCATTATATGGTCAGAATATGGTCCAACACGCATCCGCGTATAAGTTATTAGAGAAATTGGATAGCCTCAAAGAAGATCGTGTACCGATAGTGAGTAAAGCTGACAAGTTATCAGGAATCCACGAGCAAATCCGTAAAAACTTAGCGCAGGCAAATGACAGAGTCAAGCAGGTTTACAATAAGCGCTCTAGGCTTGTGAATTATAGGGAAGGTCAAGAAGTATTTCGAAGAAATTTTGCCTTGAGTAACTTCAAACAGGGCATAAACGCGAAATTCCTGCCAAAATATATTAAGTGTCGAGTTCGTGGAAAAGTGGGCAATGCACTGTATGACTTAGAGGACTTAACAGGGAGATTAATAGGACGATTCCACGCTTCTGATATCCGTCCTCAATAAGACTCCGCTGGGCGTCTTGGCGGTCGGGGACAATTCGCCCAGTATTCTCCCCGAGCAGTTATAATAATAGGTGGATCACAAGCGCTCCCACCGGGAACCGTGGACCCTCTAGCAGTCCATATTCCAGTTGGTCTGCTTATACGGAGTTTTGACGAGTTCTCCCAAATTAAAATGTCTAGTTTTATGGAGTTTTGGCGAGTTCTCCTATATCAAATGCCTAACCTTACGGAGTTTTGACGAGTTCTCCAATACAAAAATGTCTATTCAAACTGAGTATTGATGATTTTCCTGTTAAAGTTTTTTTTTGTCCAGCTTCGCGAGGTTAGGGACCATAGACCAGCTGATAGGGTGATTGTATTCGGAGTTTAGACGCGTTCTCCTGTAAAAAAAATGTCTAAGGCCGCGAAGCCTTAAAATAGGAAACAAAATAATTTAATTTTTTTTTGTAAAGCCCATTCCGGGGGGCGAGAAACCAGCGGACCAAGGGTCTTTTTCAAGACCGCCTGTCCTGGGTCCAGCGTGCGGGGTTGGATCAGCCGGGGGGGACAGGTTGTTAAGACCGACCAAGATCGGCACCTAGGAGGAGGGCTCCTAGGGGGGGTAGGCTTCTCTGGCCTAAGCCAATAGAGAATCACCGCAACACCGGACTTACGCGTTTTGGTTTTTTTTTTACCAAATGAATTTTTTTATTATACCTGACTTTCAATTATTCTCGGATTTTCATACACTACTAGATTGCACGTTCATATAGCATACGTTTTTTTTTGGTATCACCTGATGGAGCCTCTGTTGCCCGGTTAGCTGTGGTAGAATTTGAGACTCTTATCTAGGGGTGAGTCGTGCCCCACGTAGTTAACAGTTGAGTATTATCGCAACAACCTTACAGGCAAACCATTTTTCCTGTTCGCTCCCTCGTCAGGTCTTCGAAGCGAAGCAGGCCTGTTATGGTTTGCTATCGATATCAATCCTGATATCGATCATAAACGGGTTAATTTCGGTTGCTTAATTTTGTCTGTGTGGCAGCACCACTATTTCAGTAGTTTCTTAGTAGTTTCCAATAACTTCCAATTAATAATGGCCGACGTGCTGACACGGTGAAGAAGAATGGTGACGCGTGGCCAAACATGAAAGGTAGTCGCATGCATGGTTCAATTATAGAAGGTTTTTGCAGTACTATATACGGACATACATACATACACACTCCATGTAAAATTGGTTGTGTATTCTGTGATGCTTCTGTCAAAATCATAGCCGCCGTTGTAGAAATCACCTTGCGTCAAGATCAAATTGTCATAAGTTTTGACACAAGCACCACAATATGAAAAAAAAATTATAGGGAAAAGTCTGCAATCAGCTGTTTAGTGGGTTAACCTTCTATAAATTAGCCTTGGCCGCAAGTGAAGGAGAATGAGGTTGTATTATAGGGGTGGTTTCGATAGAATAGCTTACAATTTTTTTTTGCCGTCAGTAACTTTCCTGTTCGAGTAATTTCATTTACCAATTATGGTGTTCTAGCAATAATAACGATTCGTATTTTCTCATTCAGTTACTAGATATTTCAACTGCGAAGTTTTTCTTTGCTCAAATCCTGTAATTAACTCCCTTTTTCCTCCACTAAGTGTCTAAAAAAAATTTAAGCGAGTGGGTTTATCCGAAATTTACATTGATTTTTTTTATTCTTTATTCTTCGAGATGATTATATGGTATTGCTTCATTTTTTTTTAGAACCCGAGCTTTATAGATCGCACATAAATTTTTCTTCAAATCTGGCAAGCTATCGAGCCGACCTCTATGAGTAGGCATAATGAGAAATTTCCCCTCCGAATCTTCACAATCGTTCCAATGGCGGAGAGGCACAAGTATTGGTGATGGACAAACTGGTTCTTCCAGGGTTGCCATGAACACTTCGTAATGTGAAAATACGTAACACGTGGTTATTCGGTGACTTGGTACTTTCAAATGCATATTTTATTAAATATTCTCATGCGCTCCATACAATTTTAAAATTTTACATAGTTCTCAGAAAATTAATTACTATTGTTTCATCAACCAGATTTTCCTGTCCTGCCGATTTCATAATTTGAGCGTAGGACAACAATGGGCCATATTGATAAGATTAAGGCAAATGCTTTTGCTGGAAATTGTAGAAATTTGACATAAATTTGTATGAACCAAATTTCAAAATTTGAGTAAAATATCTGAGATCTTAAACAAATGCAGATGCTTGGCTTTTGTTAATATGACCCAATGTCCATTATATTCCCAATGCACACTAATAGGATTTTACAGTAGCAAATTTTCTAGGGCACGAATACAATCGATTATTTTGAAATAGTTTCATGGGAAAAATGCTTGAGGCATTTTATTCCGAAAGTTTTGGTAATTTTTTTTTTGTGTGTCATGGCAACCGTATTCTATCTCGCTTGTGTCATTGCTAGCGTCATACCATGATGTAGACATTCGGGTAACCGTAAAGTCACGCCACTATTATGCACACGTCACTACATCGTTATACGGCACTACATTGTTATACGATAGGAAACGGGACCCTTCCAAACGAATGTGAGATGAAAAGGGGAGCACGAAAGAAAAAGAATTTTTGTGCAGCCACGGGACAAGTTGGAAAATTAAAAATGTAATTCAGTGCGTGTAAAATAGCTGAGTGCCGGAAGATTTGAATTAATAGTTAAAATATTAGTTTAAAAATTCTTAAAATGCAATAAGAATATAACGAAATACTCAATGCATATATATTAACCAAAATTAGAACGTAAAAATTGGTAATAGGAGTGAAAAAAAGTAATTGCTTATTGCCAGGACGAAAAATCGATAGTTGTAAGCAGCGACTTAGGAAACGATTTTATATTCGCCGGTGCCATGGTAGGCCTACTAGATCCATTGAAATATGGTGAACATTTTTATGAACTATACACTAGTAATACGCGGCGTTTTTTTTTTTCAACCAGCTCCCCCTGCTGCAACATACGACGTTTTGACATATAAAAGAAAGAACTCAGCTTTCGTTTTTATGCACGAATCACAAATAATACTAAAAAAATAAAAGAAACATTAATTGTGAAAAACATCTCGATTAAACTACTATAAACGCCACTATATTTATATAAATAGGAAAGTGTGCAAAAAGAATCGAAAATTTTGTCACAAATAATTTAAAAAAAAAAAAAAATTTATTATATAGTTGTCCATATATACATAAAAATACTGATATGTTTGGTACATAGCAGGATTAAGAAAAACAAAACCGGCCTATACGATTGCGCACAGTTCATGCAAATGTTAAATGCTATAATCCAAAAACAAAATTCAACAATATTGTGAACTTCGTGAAAAAGTGAATTTTATAGCAATAAAAGGACTAAAACGACTAAATAAGAAACTAAAAACTTATACATATACATATACACTCTATATGTCTCCGTGTTCGACTACAACAATGGCGCGACTCCATATAGCGCCCAACGACGCCATATAACGCCTGGCGACAGTAGAGCGCCGCCACCAAGCGCCGTGACGGCGACGACACGACGACATCGGCTCACAGCAACGAAGCGACGCACCACAACATCAGCAGCAACCACAACGGCTAAGCACGGCATAGGGGCCACCACAACAACCATAGCTTAGTATAATTGGCCATAGCATCAACGGCAACTAATTTTGGCAACAAGTGCCAAAACAACAACAACCGCAGATCGGTGACACCACCACTTAAGGTGCACCGCAACGGGTGGTGAGTCGCATTGGATATAGGTATCACACGTACATATGTATATTATGTATCTAATTAATTAATCAAAAAAAAAAATTTTTTTTAATATATATTTTTGGAACTGCCTCACTACCCATACAGCATTGAGATGATTGGATTTTAATTTTTGTACAATTTAATCATCTCCGATATTAGAGTAGCCTGTGCTTCAAAAAAAAAGGGGGTTAAAATTATATATACATTTTCTCTTAGATAAACCTTTTTCTTTAACATCAACATTTTGTATTGACATATTGATCATCTGGGAATTAATTCATTTGAATAGTTGGTAATCAAAAGCTTGCTGGGTAGTGAGTGTAAAATTAACCTGTAGTGACGATAATAAGATTTGTGAATTTAAAACAGCCACACACAATTTAATGTAAAGCAAAATTATGTGTAGACTTAAACTTATTAGCTATTAATTTTCTTGAATGATATCAGCTAATTCCCAACAAAAATTAATTGTATCTGAGTCATGTGTACATACAGAGATTCACGTTTTGAAATTTAGCGAGTTTTTCTTGTAAAAAAAAAAAAAAAAAGGGGAGGGGAAAAGGAAGATATAAAGGGATTGATAAGTACATGCATGCCTATATGCATATATACATACATATGTATGTGCGTTAGCAATTCGCATATATTTCTGCAAATATAACAGAGAGGGAGGGGGAGACCTGTGTAGGGAAATTATAATTAAACCATCGTAAACTGCAAAACTCAATAAAATATACAATGAAAATAATACATATATAGGCCACTAATAATATAACATACCACCCAGTAACCAAAAAGTTTCCGCCACCTAACTCCTTTTCCCAGCTGAAAAAAGGGAGAACATTTTTTTTGATTCCTTCTATTTCCTCTTCGTACCTTTTTCTTAGTATATAATTATACACATATACCTGCGTTCTGGGCGAAACTTTGCCTCATATCTATACATATACGCATGTACATGTGTATTTCTGGTTCTCTACCCTGCAGGAAATTAATGATAATAATCAATTTTTATTGAACAGCAAGGAACCCATTGTTAAGTAATTGCATTGTCAAGCGGGAAAATTTCAATGTGAATATGTATGTATGTACCAACGACATATGCCATCATTCCCTTATAAATTTTGTACAATTTTCAAAAAATTTATATCGTTATATTTCGGGACTTTTCCGACCCAGAAGTAATTAGTTTTTTTTTGGAGTCACCACTAGTGTCTTTGTAAGTAGTTTAAAGTTAGTTTTAAGCTTCCTGCAGGGTATTTTTCCTTGATTAAGTGTAAGTAAAACCTAGCATATACATATGTAGACTGTAAGAATTTACTTACATATGTATTTTTGATGAATTTTACAAATGAATTGTAAATAAATTTGTGAATTTAAAATGGGAGTGCTAATTCTCTTCATTTAAAAAGGCATTAGGGATTTCAGGAACGGGGTCATCAAAATACAGGTGCACCGATGGCCAAGGTTGAGGGTGGGCTAGTAAAGCACCAGCGCTGCAACAACACCAGCGGCGCACCACAGGTAAGGGGTTACTGGTATTCGGGTGCGACAGTAACCATGGATTAGGGTGGGACAAAAACGCACCAGCGCTGCAACAACATCAGCAGTGCCACCCCCTTGTGAGTTCGGCCTTTAGCTTTTTTTGATTGTTCATATATTTTAAATTTCAGCTTCTTTTATGTATTTTCAGATGCCTGTTATTAACCGGTCCTTCCGGTTGATTCAAATTAAATTCAAATTTAACGATTTTTTTTGCGATATATATATTCAAATTTAAATTCACTTTGACAGTTTTTTTTTTTGACAGTGTTTATTCAAATTTAGTGCATATCGATTTCAACGTACATTCAAATTTAAATTTTGGTGCAACGATTATTTTCTCGTCCGTCCGCGATTATTTAAATTTAACGTGCGCTCATCTATTTTTAAAATTTTCCGTCGATTGTCAGTATTTCCGTCCGATTTGAATTTCGGTTTAAATGTTTTGCTAACGTCCGTCTGACTTTAACGTACATATGTACGTTCGAAAGTCATATTCAAATTTTAACGACATTTTCCCTCGGTTTGCATTTATTTAAACTTAACTGACGTCTGGCCTCTTGAATTTAATTTTTTTCGGGTTATCTTTTGAATATTTGAATTTTTCAACGGTCCGTCCGTGGCATCCGGCTAAAACCGGATGTTGTTTTCGTTTGATTTTACCCGTTTTGGTTTGAAAAGGCATGATATGAATTTTTTCTGTTTATGGCGCAGGACAGCAATGTAGGCAAGAACCCCGCCCAGCCGACAATGACTAGCCACAGTGCAACCCTAGATCATGCCGACCGCCATGCATTGCTGCTCCACTCGATTGTAGATCGTAATCGAGGTCAAACGCGATCCATAACAGATGGTGCCCAACGTGCTGACTCGATGGCTTTTTGGTCAGCCAGTGACGCCTTACTATCTCGCAAGTCCCAGATGGGCAGGCCCTGCGCCGCCACTGCGTTGCGGCGAGATGGTGGGGCTGATCAGGTTGTCCGAGGAGGTCATCGCTGTTGGTGGCATAGGGCGCCACAAAACGCACTCGATAGTCGAAAGCTGATCCATAACAGATGGCGCCCAACGTGGGGCCCTGGGGTTCTGGCTTCAGTGGTTTTCTGGTCGTTCAGTGAAGTTTCATTATTCCGCAAGTCCCAGATTGGCAGCCTCAGTAGCCGCCACTGCGTTGCGGCGGAATGATGAGATTGATCGGGATGATTGGAGAGTCATTGGTGTTAGTGGCTCAAGGCTCCACGAGACTTTACGTCACCTAGTCTGTTTTTTTTGCATTTCACCCGGGGAGGCAGTGTTTAACGCACTTAATTTTTTTTTGTAGTTTAAATATTAAATTTGTTTTCACTGTCGTCCGAGGGGCATGTCCGCTAGATTCAGTATTTTTTTTTTTACTTTTTGCCGAATATGTCTTTTGTGCAGTTTTGTGTATCGGATTTTTTTTTCTTTCGGGGCCCGGCTTATCTCGCGTCGGAGTTGGCTGGATCCTAAGCTAACAAATCCTTCTTCGCAAGTCTGGGGTAGCGGCTTCAAACCGTGCCTTTCATTGCGGCGGAGCCAAGGATGTTGGTCATGAGGAAAATTCGTCCTTTTATTTTTTTTGTTTTCGTGATTTTTTTTTGCAATTTAGGCCTCAGCCATTCCGCGTCTGAGTTGGTTGCACTTAGCACCACTTTCATTGCGATGGGTTGGTCTGAGACCTGAGGTGGTACTTTTCATCTCCGCAAGTCTGGGGAAAGCAGCCTCTAGCTGTTCCTTTCATTGCGGCGGAGACTAGGAGGGTATAGTTGCAAACTTTTTTGTTCTGTCTTTTTCTTTTGTTATGCGATGCAGGCCTCAGTTCATCTCATGCCTGAGTTGGGTGCCTTGGAACATTTAGCACCACTTCATGGCGATGAGCTGAGCTGAGACCCAAGGATGTATTGTCTATCTCCGCAAGTCTGGGGATAGCGGATTCAAACCGTTCCTTTCATTGCGGCGGAGATAGGTTAGTATTTCGCAAAATTTCATTTTTTTTTATGTTATTGTTAACTATCTTTTAGTTAGCCAGCCTGTCTCAGGGATTTAGCTTCCGAGCAACCCTGCATTGCGGTTGGTGCGCTGGAGACCAGTTGGCACACACCGTCTTAATTTTTTTTGTGGTTTTATTTTTCAAGGGGGTTTATATTTTTTTTATTTCTGTAACCTGTGCCTTTTATAATGGGAGGTCAGCATTCCCATTGAATAACGAACATATATATATTTTGCTTATATATCCATTTACATTTACATATTCACGTATATGAACACGTTTATTTATACAAATATTTTTTTTTGATAAGCGAAGCGAAGTCATCTTGAATCGACATTGTTAGTTAAAATTTAAGATAAATTTTTTTTTAATCGCAATTAATTATTACAATATTGCTTGATTTTTTTCACCAAACGCGACAACGTATTATAATTTCTTGGATATGACATAATTTTTACCGGCATAGAGATTTAAATAACAAATAATCGTTATAAATATTCGCTGAAAGCCCTCCAAACACAAAAACCAAAGTTTTGTTATTTTCTGTTGGAGGCGACATAATTTTGAATCGAGATAGAGATTTAAATTTCGTTAATTGTACAAATATTTACATCCGAGCTTTGACACCAAACGTGACTTATTCAAGCAGTTAATTGCTTAAGATTTCATACGACCATTCAAGCGTGCCTTGTTTTTTTTTTGAAGCGCTCAAACGTTCGATTTTTTTTTAAAAATGTCTCAAAACACTCAGCAGTCAGCTGAAGGGATGCAAACTAGGAGTTCGACTAGAGGTAGTCGTTCTAAAAACAGAGGTAGCGGGGTATATTATAGAGGAAGAGGAAGTGGAGGTGCAACTCCGAAACCACCAGCGAGCCGACCTTTAGTAATGCATTCCCCAATAGTCAGCCGGACAACAGTGGATCCATTCAGGGATGTTCCAAATAATGACCCTTCGGGAAAATATGATAGACCGACTAGTGCAAATATCCTCGATCTAGACAGTCTTATTAGGAATATGCCGGATCCGCCTGAGCAATGCGCGACAAATATAGTAGACGAGGCTAGCGCTTTACCACAGGTTCGGTTACAACCAAACGTTTACAACGATAGGGCTTCCAATCATGAGACCCATCCCGAAGTGACTCCTTTGAATTCGTGGGTACACGTTCTGCATCAGCTATTCCAAACGTCACAAGAAGAGCTACGCCAAGAGATGAGAGCTATTAGGGAAAACGTGAATACCCTGAACGCTGCAGTCGCAGCCTCTCGAACGGCGACGGATTTTGTTAGGAGTGATGCTAGACATGATATTAGGGATGATGTTAGACAGCAACCGAACCAAGCGCAGACTTTTGTTAACAACCCAATTATTCCCACGCCTAGTAATACGGTTGTGAAACCACAAGACTGGAAGATTTCTTATGACGGTACTGGTAGTTTTTCAGATTTTTTGTTTAAATTGGACACCTTGCGTGAGCGCACGCAGTGTACAGAAGATCAGCTTATGGCCAGTTTTCACCTTTTCTTGTCAGGACGTGCCGAAGAATGGTATTGGTTATTTACCAAACAAAATTCCAACGCAAACTATCCATTTTTGAGTTATTCTTTAAAACGGGAATTCGGTACAATGAAAACGGACCACGAGCTGATGATGGAAATATCTGTGCGTAAGCAGAGAGTGAATGAGACATACGACGTTTTCCACACGGACATTCTGGCATTAAACGCAAGACTTAGAGAGCCCATGTCTGAAGCCTTGTTAATAGATATCATCAAACGCAACGTTAATGGTAATTTGAAATTAATGCTGTTTAACGCGGATGTAAGAAGTCTGCATGACCTTCGCGATGTAGCTCGAAGAGGTGAGCAAGTATTGAAAGAGAGCAGAAGCTTAGTCTCAAATTACCATAGGCCAAGCGTAAACGAAGCACGTGCCATAGCTCCGGAATGTAGGGTTGAAAACGAAGATTATATGGTAGATCCGCAGATAGAAGCGCTGAATTATCGTCGTGTGGGTAAGCCAGACTACTCAGGGATTAAATGTTGGAACTGCCAGACAATGGGTCACTCCTATATATACTGTGAGGAGCCAATTAAATCTCAGTTTTGTTTTAAATGCGGTCAGAGAGGAGTGTTGACTCCGAAGTGTCCCAACGACCACCGTGGTCAGGGAAACCGTTATCCGAGCGAGAGGAAAGAGGGGGAAACTCGTTCGGGACTATAGCCCCCACTTCAGTCAATACCCAGCAAATCGGCGCGAGTACTGAGCCTAGTCCACTTTCGACCAGTTTCGCAAGTAGTCAACAAACACCAATAGTAACTTTCCCTGATAGTACGGATAACTCAAATAGTTCAGATTCAGATGGCCCAACTTCGTCACAAACAAATTCTCGATCAATTCGTATTTTGAAAGCTTCAGTTAGAAATGTTATTTGTCAGACCATTTTCCGGCCCAGTTTAGAAGAAAGAGAACAAAACTATCAATTGGTGAGGTCAAATATTTTCACAAATGATTCCCAACCATATCCACCCGAAAGAATTTTGCAGTGTAGGAAGAGATATAGCAAACGTGTCCAGGTGCGCAAGCTTTTGGAAAGCACCACACTCGTCCTTACAGACGATGAAAGACCAATGATTAGGGTGAGGATAGGAAATGGATCACTAGTGGGATTATTGGATTCAGGAGCCAATGTCTCTATCCTGGGTAAGGACTGTATGAAATTTTTAGAAGAAAACAATCTCAACTATAAGGAAATGAATGAATGCATATATACGGCAGGCGGCGACAAACGGAAGATAATAGGCTGCAGTTCATTGCCTGTCACTTTCAAAAATATAACAAAATCTATATCTTTTTACCTTGTTCCTTCGCTTCTCCAGGAAGCCTATTTCGGGGTAGATTTTTGGAAAGCATTTGCTTTAGCTCCCGAAATATTTCCAAGTGTATCTTGTCTAGAAGCAAAGGAAGATACAGAAGAAGGTCCGAATTTTCATGATTTGACTCCACCCCAGAAGTGCGATTTGCAAAAAGTTATTGATATGTTTCCGTCGTTCGAAAAATTAGGCCTAGGGCAAACACAGCTGGTGGAGCACCATATTGACACGGGTGACGCAGTCCCAATAAAAAGTAAGCATTTTCCTCTTTCGCCACCAAGGCAGGCTGAAGCCTACAGCGAAATTGATAGATTATTGAAAATGGGAGTCATCGAAGAGTCGAATTCGCCATGGTGTAGCCCAGTTGTGTTTGTACGGAAACCTGGTAAGGTTAGGCTCTGCATTGATTCTAGGAAGGTAAACGCAGTCACGAAGAAAGACTCATATCCGCTGCCGCATATCAACGGGTTATTGAGCCGACTAAAGGATACGCACTTTATTAGTAGTATCGACTTAAAAGACGCGTTCTTCCAAATTAAACTAACTGAGTCGTCAAAAGAGAAGACAGCGTTTGCGGTGCCAGGTAAACCCTTGTACCATTACAAAGTTATGCCCTTTGGGCTGTGTAACGCGCCGCAAACAATGAGTCGACTCATGGACAAAGCAATTCCCTCGTATATGCGAGAACATGTTTTTGTTTATTTGGACGACCTGTTGGTATGCAGTGCGGATTTTGACGACCACATCAAACTTTTAGCAGATGTTGCGAGGTGTTTGAAAAGTGCAGGCCTTTCAATCAATGTGAGTAAAAGTAAATTTTGCCAGAGAGAAATTCGATACTTAGGGTATGTTATAGGCAGTGGGTGTTTGAAGGTGAATCCAGAGAAGATAGAGGCAATGCAAAATTTCCCCATTCCCAAATCTCCTCGACAGGTTCGCAGATTCGTGGGTATGGCAAATTGGTACAGGGCATTTATTACAAATTTCGCTGATTTAGCAGGCCCTTTGACAGATTGTTTACGTAAGTCACCTGGTCCTTTCAAACTCACTCCAGAAGCAATAGAGGCCTTCGAAAAACTGAAAGTAGCTCTGAGTTCCGCTCCAGTCTTAGCTCAACCTGATTTTTCCAGAGAATTTGTCATTCAATGTGATGCTTCCAAAATAGGAGTAGGAGGCGTGCTATTCCAGGTCGATGATAATGGTGCAGAGCATCCAATAGCTTTCGTTTCAAAAAAATTAAATAATGCTCAACGCAACTATACAGTCACCGAGCTGGAATGCCTCGCCGCAATTGTCAGCGTCAAGCGTTTCAGACCCTACGTTGAAGGGCTGCCATTTCGTATCATCACGGACCACTCAAGCCTTAAATGGTTGATGACGCAAAAGGACCTTAGTGGTAGGTTAGCTAGATGGTCACTGTTACTACAGAGATATGATTTCGAAATGCAGCACCGTAAGGGGGCTCTGAATGTAGTACCAGACGCTCTGTCGCGTTTTGACGTTGACGAGTTGACTTCATCTCCTGCGCCGGACGAAATAGACTTAGACTCACCCGAATTTAGAGCCAATGAGTATCTGGATCTTATCAGAACAATTACAGTAAACGGTGAGGCTCTCCCGGATTTGCGTGTCAGAGACGGGCTGATTTTTAAAAGGGTTAAGTTTCGAAAAGGTGTGGAGGGTGAAGAAGACTCGTTATGGCGGTTGTGGTTACCTCAAAGACTCAGGGAGGAAGCAATACGAATGGCGCATGACGCAGTTAGGAGTTATCACGGAGGTTGGCAAAAGACATTGGAACGGGTTAGGTCGAAATACTTCTGGCCACAACAAGCTAGGGACGTTAGAGATTATGTAAAGGATTGTGAAACTTGCAAGGCTGTAAAAACAACGAATCAGCAGTCAAGACCACCTATAGGAAGTGCTTTTGTTACAGAGAGACCTTTTCAGCGCTTATATTGCGACTTCTTAGGACCTTATCCGAGATCCAAACGTAGGAACCAGTTTCTTTTTATTATTTTAGACCATTTTTCCAAGTATGTGTGGCTGAAGCCAATGCAGAGAGCGACAACAATCAATGTAATGAACTACTTCGGTACAGAGATTTTTCCAGCTATAGGGGTCCCAGAATATATCCACAGCGATAATGGGAAACAATTCGTCTCAAAAGAAATGAAAGCGTTCTTTGAGAAGTACGGTGTGACGCATGTTAGAACAGGAGTGTTTTCCCCACAAGCTAATGCGTCCGAACGCGTGAATAGAGAGATAGTTTCCAAGATAAGAATTTTCCTAAAAGATAAGCAGGATCATACGGATTGGGACAAACATATACCCGAAATTTTAGCAGTTCTTAGAAGCGATTTTCATACATCAATTCAGTGCTCTCCGTACTTTGCATTATATGGTCAGAATATGGTCCAACACGCATCCGCGTATAAGTTATTAGAGAAATTGGATAGCCTCAAAGAAGATCGTGTACCGATAGTGAGTAAAGCTGACAAGTTATCAGGAATCCACGAGCAAATCCGTAAAAACTTAGCGCAGGCAAATGACAGAGTCAAGCAGGTTTACAATAAGCGCTCTAGGCTTGTGAATTATAGGGAAGGTCAAGAAGTATTTCGAAGAAATTTTGCCTTGAGTAACTTCAAACAGGGCATAAACGCGAAATTCCTGCCAAAATATATTAAGTGTCGAGTTCGTGGAAAAGTGGGCAATGCACTGTATGACTTAGAGGACTTAACAGGGAGATTAATAGGACGATTCCACGCTTCTGATATCCGTCCTCAATAAGACTCCGCTGGGCGTCTTGGCGGTCGGGGACAATTCGCCCAGTATTCTCCCCGAGCAGTTATAATAATAGGTGGATCACAAGCGCTCCCACCGGGAACCGTGGACCCTCTAGCAGTCCATATTCCAGTTGGTCTGCTTATACGGAGTTTTGACGAGTTCTCCCAAATTAAAATGTCTAGTTTTATGGAGTTTTGGCGAGTTCTCCTATATCAAATGCCTAACCTTACGGAGTTTTGACGAGTTCTCCAATACAAAAATGTCTATTCAAACTGAGTATTGATGATTTTCCTGTTAAAGTTTTTTTTTGTCCAGCTTCGCGAGGTTAGGGACCATAGACCAGCTGATAGGGTGATTGTATTCGGAGTTTAGACGCGTTCTCCTGTAAAAAAAATGTCTAAGGCCGCGAAGCCTTAAAATAGGAAACAAAATAATTTAATTTTTTTTTGTAAAGCCCATTCCGGGGGGCGAGAAACCAGCGGACCAAGGGTCTTTTTCAAGACCGCCTGTCCTGGGTCCAGCGTGCGGGGTTGGATCAGCCGGGGGGGACAGGTTGTTAAGACCGACCAAGATCGGCACCTAGGAGGAGGGCTCCTAGGGGGGGTAGGCTTCTCTGGCCTAAGCCAATAGAGAATCACCGCAACACCGGACTTACGCGTTTTGGTTTTTTTTTTACCAAATGAATTTTTTTATTATACCTGACTTTCAATTATTCTCGGATTTTCATACACTACTAGATTGCACGTTCATATAGCATACGTTTTTTTTTGGTATCACCTGATGGAGCCTCTGTTGCCCGGTTAGCTGTGGTAGAATTTGAGACTCTTATCTAGGGGTGAGTCGTGCCCCACGTAGTTAACAGTTGAGTATTATCGCAACAACCTTACAGGCAAACCATTTTTCCTGTTCGCTCCCTCGTCAGGTCTTCGAAGCGAAGCAGGCCTGTTATGGTTTGCTATCGATATCAATCCTGATATCGATCATAAACGGGTTAATTTCGGTTGCTTAATTTTGTCTGTGTGGCAGCACCACTATTTCAGTAGTTTCTTAGTAGTTTCCAATAACTTCCAATTAATAATGGCCGACGTGCTGACACGGTGAAGAAGAATGGTGACGCGTGGCCAAACATGAAAGGTAGTCGCATGCATGGTTCAATTATAGAAGGTTTTTGCAGTACTATATACGGACATACATACATACACACTCCATGTAAAATTGGTTGTGTATTCTGTGATGCTTCTGTCAAAATCATAGCCGCCGTTGTAGAAATCACCTTGCGTCAAGATCAAATTGTCATAAGTTTTGACACAAGCACCACAATATGAAAAAAAAATTATAGGGAAAAGTCTGCAATCAGCTGTTTAGTGGGTTAACCTTCTATAAATTAGCCTTGGCCGCAAGTGAAGGAGAATGAGGTTGTATTATAGGGGTGGTTTCGATAGAATAGCTTACAATTTTTTTTTGCCGTCAGTAACTTTCCTGTTCGAGTAATTTCATTTACCAATTATGGTGTTCTAGCAATAATAACGATTCGTATTTTCTCATTCAGTTACTAGATATTTCAACTGCGAAGTTTTTCTTTGCTCAAATCCTGTAATTAACTCCCTTTTTCCTCCACTAAGTGTCTAAAAAAAATTTAAGCGAGTGGGTTTATCCGAAATTTACATTGATTTTTTTTATTCTTTATTCTTCGAGATGATTATATGGTATTGCTTCATTTTTTTTTAGAACCCGAGCTTTATAGATCGCACATAAATTTTTCTTCAAATCTGGCAAGCTATCGAGCCGACCTCTATGAGTAGGCATAATGAGAAATTTCCCCTCCGAATCTTCACAATCGTTCCAATGGCGGAGAGGCACAAGTATTGGTGATGGACAAACTGGTTCTTCCAGGGTTGCCATGAACACTTCGTAATGTGAAAATACGTAACACGTGGTTATTCGGTGACTTGGTACTTTCAAATGCATATTTTATTAAATATTCTCATGCGCTCCATACAATTTTAAAATTTTACATAGTTCTCAGAAAATTAATTACTATTGTTTCATCAACCAGATTTTCCTGTCCTGCCGATTTCATAATTTGAGCGTAGGACAACAATGGGCCATATTGATAAGATTAAGGCAAATGCTTTTGCTGGAAATTGTAGAAATTTGACATAAATTTGTATGAACCAAATTTCAAAATTTGAGTAAAATATCTGAGATCTTAAACAAATGCAGATGCTTGGCTTTTGTTAATATGACCCAATGTCCATTATATTCCCAATGCACACTAATAGGATTTTACAGTAGCAAATTTTCTAGGGCACGAATACAATCGATTATTTTGAAATAGTTTCATGGGAAAAATGCTTGAGGCATTTTATTCCGAAAGTTTTGGTATTTTTTTTTGTGTGTCATGGCAACCGTATTCTATCTCGCTTGTGTCATTGCTAGCGTCATACCATGATGTAGACATTCGGGTAACCGTAAAGTCACGCCACTATTATGCACACGTCACTACATCGTTATACGGCACTACATTGTTATACGATAGGAAACGGGACCCTTCCAAACGAATGTGAGATGAAAAGGGGAGCACGAAAGAAAAAGAATTTTTGTGCAGCCACGGGACAAGTTGGAAAATTAAAAATGTAATTCAGTGCGTGTAAAATAGCTGAGTGCCGGAAGATTTGAATTAATAGTTAAAATATTAGTTTAAATTTTCTTAAAATGCAATAAGAATATAACGAAATACTCAATGCATATATATTAACCAAAATTAGAACGTAAAAATTGGTAATAGGAGTGAAAAAAAGTAATTGCTTATTGCCAGGACGAAAAATCGATAGTTGTAAGCAGCGACTTAGGAAACGATTTTATATTCGCCGGTGCCATGGTAGGCCTACTAGATCCATTGAAATATGGTGAACATTTTTATGAACTATACACTAGTAATACGCGGCGTTTTTTTTTTTCAACCAGCTCCCCCTGCTGCAACATACGACGTTTTGACATATAAAAGAAAGAACTCAGCTTTCGTTTTTATGCACGAATCACAAATAATACTAAAAAAATAAAAGAAACATTAATTGTGAAAAACATCTCGATTAAACTACTATAAACGCCACTATATTTATATAAATAGGAAAGTGTGCAAAAAGAATCGAAAATTTTGTCACAAATAATTTAAATAAAAAAAAAAATTTATTATATAGTTGTCCATATATACATAAAAATACTGATATGTTTGATACATAGCAGGATTAAGAAAAACAAAACCGGCCTATACGATTGCGCACAGTTCATGCAAATGTTAAATGCTATAATCCAAAAACAAAATTCAACAATATTGTGAACTTCGTGAAAAAGTGAATTTTATAGCAATAAAAGGACTATAATAATAATAATACAATGGCGCTATTATAACTCTGACGAGTTTTATGGCCGAGCTTCTCTCCCAATTCGAGGTGTGCTCCTTTTTGTTTTTCCTACTAATTGGGTGGACCTACAGTTTTATGCCGGCTCCGAACGGCGAAAGCATTTTTTGTGAGAAGCTTTTTCATGGCAGAAATACTCTCGGAGGGTATGCCGCCCACTGCCGAGAGGTGACCGCTGCTCTTAAAAAAGCCAATAATTGGATTTTTACTAATTAGAAAAATTGTTTTGGTGTTTGGCTCGGACCGTGGTTTGAACCCGAGACCCCTGGCATAGCAGGCGAGCACTCTACCCACTGCACCACAGCGGCCAATAAAAGGACTAAAACGACTAAATAAGAAACTAAAAACTTATACATATACATATACACTCTATATGTCTCCGTGTTCGACTACAACAATGGCGCGACTCCATATAGCGCCCAACGACGCCATATAACGCCTGGCGACAGTAGAGCGCCGCCACCAAGCGCCGTGACGGCGACGACACGACGACATCGGCTCACAGCAACGAAGCGACGCAGCAATAAGGCCCCACAACATCAGCAGCAACCACAACGGCTAAGCACGGCATAGGGGCCACCACAACAACCATAGCTTAGTATAATTGGCCATAGCATCAACGGCAACTAATTTTGGCAACAAGTGCCAAAACAACAACAACCGCAGATCGGTGACACCACCACTTAAGGTGCACCGCAACGGGTGGTGAGTCGCATTGGATATAGGTATCACACGTACATATGTATATTATGTATCTAATTAATTAATAAAAAAAAAAATTTTTTTTAATATATATTTTTGGAACTGCCTCACTACCCATACAGCATTGAGATGATTGGATTTTAATTTTTGTACAATTTAATCATCTCCGATATTAGAGTAGCCTGTGCTTCAAAAAAAAAGGGGGGTTAAAATTATATATACATTTTCTCTTAGATAAACCTTTTTCTTTAACATCAACATTTTGTATTGATCATCTGGGAATTAATTCATTTGAATAGTTGGTAATCAAAAGCTTGCTGGGTAGTGAGTGTAAAATTAACCTGTAGTGACGATAATAAGATTTGTGAATTTAAAACAGCCACACACAATTTAATGTAAAGCAAAATTATGTGTAGACTTAAACTTATTAGCTATTAATTTTCTTGAATGATATCAGCTAATTCCCAACAAAAATTAATTGTATCTGAGTCATGTGTACATACAGAGATTCACGTTTTGAAATTTAGCGAGTTTTTCTTGTAAAAAAAAAAAAAAAGGGGAGGGGAAAAGGAAGATATAAAGGGATTGATATGTACATGCATGCCTATATGCATATATACATACATATGTATGTGCGTTAGCAATTCGCATATATTTCTGCAAATATAACAGAGAGGGAGGGGGAGACCTGTGTAGGGAAATTATAATTAAACCAAATTAAATTAGCCTTGGCCGCAAGTGAAGGAGAATGAGGTTGTATTATAGGGGTGGTTTCGATAGAATAGCTTACAATTTTTTTTTGCCGTCAGTAACTTTCCTGTTCGAGTAATTTCATTTACCAATTATGGTGTTCTAGCAATAATAACGATTCGTATTTTCTCATTCAGTTACTAGATATTTCAACTGCGAAGTTTTTCTTTGCTCAAATCCTGTAATTAACTCCCTTTTTCCTCCACTAAGTGTCTAAAAAAAATTTAAGCGAGTGGGTTTATCCGAAATTTACATTGATTTTTTTTATTCTTTATTCTTCGAGATGATTATATGGTATTGCTTCATTTTTTTTTAGAACCCGAGCTTTATAGATCGCACATAAATTTTTCTTCAAATCTGGCAAGCTATCGAGCCGACCTCTATGAGTAGGCATAATGAGAAATTTCCCCTCCGAATCTTCACAATCGTTCCAATGGCGGAGAGGCACAAGTATTGGTGATGGACAAACTGGTTCTTCCAGGGTTGCCATGAACACTTCGTAATGTGAAAATACGTAACACGTGGTTATTCGGTGACTTGGTACTTTCAAATGCATATTTTATTAAATATTCTCATGCGCTCCATACAATTTTAAAATTTTACATAGTTCTCAGAAAATTAATTACTATTGTTTCATCAACCAGATTTTCCTGTCCTACCGATTTCATAATTTGAGCGTAGGACAACAATGGGCCATATTGATAAGATTAAGGCAAATGCTTTTGCTGGAAATTGTAGAAATTTGACATAAATTTGTATGAACCAAATTTCAAAATTTGAGTAAAATATCTGAGATCTTAAACAAATGCAGATGCTTGGCTTTTGTTAATATGACCCAATGTCCATTATATTCCCAATGCACACTAATAGGATTTTACAGTAGCAAATTTTCTAGGGCACGAATACAATCGATTATTTTGAAATAGTTTCATGGGAAAAATGCTTGAGGCATTTTATTCCGAAAGTTTTGGTATTTTTTTTTGTGTGTCATGGCAACCGTATTCTATCTCGCTTGTGTCATTGCTAGCGTCATACCATGATGTAGACATTCGGGTAACCGTAAAGTCACGCCACTATTATGCACACGTCACTACATCGTTATACGGCACTACATTGTTATACGATAGGAAACGGGACCCTTCCAAACGAATGTGAGATGAAAAGGGGAGCACGAAAGAAAAAGAATTTTTGTGCAGCCACGGGACAAGTTGGAAAATTAAAAATGTAATTCAGTGCGTGTAAAATAGCTGAGTGCCGGAAGATTTGAATTAATAGTTAAAATATTAGTTTAAAAATTCTTAAAATGCAATAAGAATATAACGAAATACTCAATGCATATATATTAACCAAAATTAGAACGTAAAAATTGGTAATAGGAGTGAAAAAAAGTAATTGCTTATTGCCAGGACGAAAAATCGATAGTTGTAAGCAGCGACTTAGGAAACGATTTTATATTCGCCGGTGCCATGGTAGGCCTACTAGATCCATTGAAATATGGTGAACATTTTTATGAACTATACACTAGTAATACGCGGCGTTTTTTTTTCAACCAGCTCCCCCTGCTGCAACATACGACGTTTTGACATATAAAAGAAAGAACTCAGCTTTCGTTTTTATGCACGAATCACAAATAATACTAAAAAAATAAAAGAAACATTAATTGTGAAAAACATCTCGATTAAACTACTATAAACGCCACTATATTTATATAAATAGGAAAGTGTGCAAAAAGAATCGAAAATTTTGTCACAAATAATTTAAAAAAAAAAAAAATTTATTATATAGTTGTCCATATATACATAAAAATACTGATATGTTTGATACATAGCAGGATTAAGAAAAACAAAACCAGCCTATACGATTGCGCACAGTTCATGCAAATGTTAAATGCTATAATCCAAAAACAAAATTCAACAATATTGTGAACTTCGTGAAAAAGTGAATTTTATAGCAATAAAAGGACTATAATAATAATAATACAATGGCGCTATTATAACTCTGACGAGTTTTATGGCCGAGCTTCTCTCCCAATTCGAGGTGTGCTCCTTTTTGTTTTTCCTACTAATTGGGTGGACCTACAGTTTTATGCCGGCTCCGAACGGCGAAAGCATTTTTTGTGAGAAGCTTTTTCATGGCAGAAATACTCTCGGAGGGTATGCCGCCCACTGCCGAGAGGTGACCGCTGCTCTTAAAAAAGCCAATAATTGGATTTTTACTAATTAGAAAAATTGTTTTGGTGTTTGGCTCGGACCGTGGTTTGAACCCGAGACCCCTGGCATAGCAGGCGAGCACTCTACCCACTGCACCACAGCGGCCAATAAAAGGACTAAAACGACTAAATAAGAAACTAAAAACTTATACATATACATATACACTCTATATGTCTCCGTGTTCGACTACAACAATGGGGCGACTCCATATAGCGCCCAACGACGCCATATAACGCCTGGCGACAGTAGAGCGCCGCCACCAAGCGCCGTGACGGCGACGACACGACGACATCGGCTCACAGCAACGAAGCGACGCAGCAATAAGGCCCCACAACATCAGCAGCAACCACAACGGCTAAGCACGGCATAGGGGCCACCACAACAACCATAGCTTAGTATAATTGGCCATAGCATCAACGGCAACTAATTTTGGCAACAAGTGCCAAAACAACAACAACCGCAGATCGGTGACACCACCACTTAAGGTGCACCGCAACGGGTGGTGAGTCGCATTGGATATAGGTATCACACGTACATATGTATATTATGTATCTAATTAATTAATAAAAAAAAAAATTTTTTTTAATATATATTTTTGGAACTGCCTCACTACCCATACAGCATTGAGATGATTGGATTTTAATTTTTGTACAATTTAATCATCTCCGATATTAGAGTAGCCTGTGCTTCAAAAAAAAAGGGGGGTTAAAATTATATATACATTTTCTCTTAGATAAACCTTTTTCTTTAACATCAACATTTTGTATTGATCATCTGGGAATTAATTCATTTGAATAGTTGGTAATCAAAAGCTTGCTGGGTAGTGAGTGTAAAATTAACCTGTAGTGACGATAATAAGATTTGTGAATTTAAAACAGCCACACACAATTTAATGTAAAGCAAAATTATGTGTAGACTTAAACTTATTAGCTATTAATTTTCTTGAATGATATCAGCTAATTCCCAACAAAAATTAATTGTATCTGAGTCATGTGTACATACAGAGATTCACGTTTTGAAATTTAGCGAGTTTTTCTTGTAAAAAAAAAAAAAAAAAGGGGAGGGGAAAAGGAAGATATAAAGGGATTGATATGTACATGCATGCCTATATGCATATATACATACATATGTATGTGCGTTAGCAATTCGCATATATTTCTGCAAATATAACAGAGAGGGAGGGGGAGACCTGTGTAGGGAAATTATAATTAAACCATCGTAAACTGCAAAACTCAATAAAATATACAATGAAAATAATACATATATAGGCCACTAATAATATAACATACCACCCAGTAACCAAAAAGTTTCCGCCACCTAACTCCTTTTCCCAGCTGAAAAAAGGGAGAACATTTTTTTTGATTCCTTCTATTTCCTCTTCGTACCTTTTTCTTAGTATATAATTATACACATATACCTGCGTTCTGGGCGAAACTTTGCCTCATATCTATACATATACGCATGTACATGTGTATTTCTGGTTCTCTACCCTGCAGGAAATTAATGATAATAATCAATTTTTATTGAACAGCAAGGAACCCATTGTTAAGTAATTGCATTGTCAAGCGGGAAAATTTCAAGGTGAATATGTATGTATGTACCAACGACATATGCCATCATTCCCTTATAAATTTTGTACAATTTTCTAAAAATTTATATCGTTATATTTCGGGACTTTTCCGACCCAGAAGTAATTAGTTTTTTTTTGGAGTCACCACTAGTGTCTTTGTAAGTAGTTTAAAGTTAGTTTTAAGCTTCCTGCAGGGTATTTTTCCTTGATTAAGTGTAATGGGCCCGTCAGAATGAATACTTTTCCGGCAATCCAGCAGCGTTTAACTGACACATACTTCAATTTCATATATTTGTTACGGCAAAGTTGAAGTACTGATTGTGTCGATCTTCATTCAAATACATGTAATTCCACTCTGCTGTCAGTTAAACGGATTGCTGGATTGACGGAAAAGTATTCATTCTGACGCCCCTATAAGTAAAACCTAGCATATACATATGTAGACTGTAAGAGTTTACTTACATATGTATTTTTGATGAATTTTACAAATGAATTGTAAATAAATTTGTGAATTTAAAATGGGAGTGCTAATTCTCTTCATTTAAAAAGGCATTAGGGATTTCAGGAACGGGGTCATCAAAATACAGGTGCACCGATGGCCAAGGATGAGGGTGGGCTAGTAAAGCACCAGCGCTGCAACAACACCAGCGGCGCACCACAGGTAAGGGGTTACTGGTATTCGGGTGCGACAGTAACCATGGATTAGGGTGGGACAAAAACGCACCAGCGCTGCAACAACATCAGCAGTGCCACCCCCTTGTGAGTTCGGCCTTTAGCTTTTTTTGATTGTTCATATATTTTAAATTTCAGCTTCTTTTATGTATTTTCAGATGCCTGTTATTAACCGGTCCTTCCGGTTGATTCAAATTAAATTCAAATTTAACGATTTTTTTGCGATATATATATTCAAATTTAAATTCACTTTGACAGTTTTTTTTTTTGACAGTGTTTATTCAAATTTAGTGCATATCGATTTCAACGTACATTCAAATTTAAATTTTGGTGCAACGATTATTTTCTCGTCCGTCCGCGATTATTTAAATTTAACGTGCGCTCATCTATTTTTAAAATTTTCCGTCGATTGTCAGTATTTCCGTCCGATTTGAATTTCGGTTTAAATGTTTTGCTAACGTCCGTCTGACTTTAACGTACATATGTACGTTCGAAAGTCATATTCAAATTTTAACGACATTTTCCCTCGGTTTGCATTTATTTAAACTTAACTGACGTCTGGCCTCTTGAATTTAATTTTTTTCGGGTTATCTTTTGAATATTTGAATTTTTCAACGGTCCGTCCGTGGCATCCGGCTAAAACCGGATGTTGTTTTCGTTTGATTTTACTCGTTTTGGTTTGAAAAGGCATGATATGAATTTTTTCTGTTTATGGCGCAGGACAGCAATGTAGGCAAGAACCCCGCCCAGCCGACAATGACTAGCCACAGTGCAACCCTAGATCATGCCGACCGCCATGCATTGCTGCTCCACTCGATTGTAGATCGTAATCGAGGTCAAACGCGATCCATAACATCTGTGAATAGGATAAAAAAATATAATACAAAATAAATTAAATAAAATATTTATCAGCATATAGTATATTTTTGTTACGCATGGTAAATGTTAAGGGGAAATTTCGATATAATGCGCCCGGACCCGGAATCTTTCTTTTTAATAGGGTGGAGCCGACACTCGTGTTTCATAATGAAGATGCCGAAAGACGAGATGCCAGCATATTTTCACAAATATACGCAAATTATTTTTAAAATTAAATTTAATTGTGGCACAATTATTCTGACAGCGTGTATGTAAGCAGAATTGCGCCAAATAAAATGGGTATAGTAGACAGTAAGAAGCGAACAAGTGTTATTTATCGATTATTCCATGGCAATTGCGTTAAAGGTGTTATTGCGCCAGAACCGTGCGCGGCGCCACGGTTGGTGCTGGTGTTATTGTATCAGCGCCAAAAAAATTGCGCCATTACCCATGGCTAAAATAAAATGGGGATGGTAAACAGTAACAAGCGAAAAAATATTATTTATCGATTATTCCATGACAATTGCGCTAAAGATGTTAATGCGCCAGAACCGTGCGCGGCGCCACGGTTGTGCTGGTGTTATTGTATCAGCGCCAAAAAAATTGCGCCATTACCCATGGTTATTCGGCAAAGATAACTAGATGCGAGACTCTCAAATTTATCTGCTCTCACGGGGCCTGAACTGTCTTTTCACTTTCAAACACTGACGAATCAGGGAAAACAGCTGACAGAAAAATCAGCTGATACCACAAACCAGATCAAATCCACCATAAATAATAAACAAATGAGGGATTTTTGATATTTGCCATAATTTCATGAAATGACTTTATTACTTATTATATTAATCGAGAAGTGAATTAAAAATGTATAATAAAGTTTGAAAAGGGGTGAGAATGGAATTATTTGCATATTTACCTTTTTTAATGAAAAATATGTAACAAATATCTAGATATGGGAAGTAGGATATACTATAAATATAAAATATTTGCATTAAAATTAATACTATATTAATTGATTTCTCAATGAAAACACAATAGGGGTATTCGCTATCCCTAGCAAGATAGCAAGATAGCACGGATTGCAAATATCCTAGACCAAAATATGCTACACATCGAGAGCACCCCATTGCACAGTCGTAGGAAATTTTAAGAAGCAGCTTTTCTTTTTAGCCAAAGCGACGCGTTCATCACTCACTTTTTTTAAGCAAAATTCGAATGATCAAATTGAAATTGAAATTAGCATTTGGCAAATGTCAGCTGACGCAGGGTCGCAATTAATTTCCTACACTTCATAGCAAATAAATATACATAGGTTTTGCTGTAGCATATTTTTGAGGTCTAGCATATTTTTGTGCGCGTGTATTTTGTTGTTGTGCGTTGTAAAACTTTGCAATCCGTGCTACGTGCTAGGGTTATGCTATGGATAGCGAATACCCCTAATATCATTTTCCTTTTTAGCCTGGAAACAAAATTTTAATGAAATACTTGCGTGCATTTTATTAACTGGTTTAATAACATATAAACCATTTTACATGATCTTAAATACTCAAGATTATTTTTAGAGCAAATCTAAAGTATAATTGCGAAGTCACTGTCATATTTTGCAGCAAAAATTACGTAATATTATTCATTTCCAAGAAATAACGAAATACCCCCAAATTTTATTTTAAAATACCCACATTCACTTTTTTACGCAGTGGCATCAATGGAAAATGTTATAAAAAATGCGCATTTTTCAGCGCTCTCACGAAACAAAGAGTTTCGTATTTAGTTATCTATGGTTATTCGGTATGATGCAAATTCTTAAACAGCGATATTTTTTTTTTTTTTTTGAAGAGGTGGCACAAAGCATAGAAAGCCGAAAAGTGTGGGACTTGCCTTTCGACTCTCCGCACTAAAAACCCACCCCCGCCCCGTTTCCCTCCTTCCTTGGAACAACCGCTAGGTAGTACATCGCGGAGGGGGAGCGGCGTATTGCCTTTTTATAGTCCAACTCTAATGCACCGTATGCGGATGCGTGTGCGTATGCGTATCTAAACGTTTTCTTGCGTGCGGCCCTGGCTGCTCCAGTGTATTCGTATGGTTGCGTCTGTCAATTACACTACATTAGAGCTGATGGTACCCGTGTACCCGGGTACCCGGCCCATTTACTACCCGGGCAGGCGGGTAATGCCCGGGTACCCGGGTACCTTGGCATCGTTGTTGATGCCGGCTAATAGTCCAGTTAGTCGAGAACGTAAACCCGTGTACCGTGTCAGCTGATCCAACCTATTTAATGGGATTTGTATGTAACCGATTATTCAACGACGTACGACGCAGAAGCGCGTACCGCAGAAATCAAAATCATTTTGATTTTTTACGTAAAAACGTGTCAGCTGATCGCTCGCATGGTTGCAAGGTAGAAGGGTTGCCAGTTGAACATTTTTAGTTATTAAATATTTAAATAGTAATTTTCACAGCATTATACAACTAACTCAACAAGATTGTAAAATGTTATCGAATATACACATATGTGTTCACATGGAAAAAATAGTATGTCTACTTAAACGAACCATTTATTATTACTTTAATTTTTAAAAAGAAAGGAAAGAAAACGTTTATAAATTTTTTTTAAATCCCAAACAAAATGTAAATATATATATATATATATATGTATATATATATATATATATATATATATATATATATATATATATATATATATATATATATATATATATACATATATATATATAAATTAATAACAAGATAATAGCTTTGTTCAACAACGTTACTTGCAAGTACTTGCAAAAAGAGCGTCAATGTCAAATTAAGAGTAAAAACGAGAAAAAGAGAAAATTATCAACAAAAGTAATTGAACACAAAATCGTAAACATTCGCAAGAAAACAGCTGATACGCTGTTTTGACAATTTGATTTTTAGGTTAGGTTGCAATTGAAATTTTTGAAATTGGAAATGAATGGAAATAACTGAATTAGGAAAACAAAATTCTACTTTGGCTATTCCACAACATCATCAAGATTCGTTTTTGCGCTAACTTATTTAGTACACAATTAGAAATTTGCGTTTAAAATGTTTGTATATTTCCAATTGAAATTTTTGTGATCATATATTTTTGACACTTCTATTTTTTTGACACTTCTATTTTTTTGAAGCTGCTAGTAGTTGCAAGTGAAAATTTTACTTGCAGCGTTTATCAACTCTCTCGAGGTCTTACTCTCTCACTTTGGCTCTCTTTTGCGAGTTTTTTGGGTTATTGAACATAAATTCGTAACTATTCGTAAAAATATGTAAAAATTTTGAGATATTGAACACTCCTAATAAATGAAGATATTACTGAAAATTAAAGAAAAAATTGTATTTATCCACAATGGTGGCTTTATTTTCTTAATTGATAACTCTTGGTGGTATTCTTATGCAATTTTTCTACATTAAAAAGTTATAAATTGCCACAATAAATCTGAGTTTCTGTAACAAAATCAATTAAAGTGATGTCACACTAATACGATCCACACTTTGTCACCACCTATTTATACTAGAAAAGATATGAGTTACAGAAACTCAGTACAGATTTCTTAATTAAACACAGATTTTTGTGAGAATCTTGTTGCTTCCCAATATATTTTTTTTATGGATTTTCAATTGTAAATTGAATGTTCTGACTGTGTTTTTTGTTATTTTATGTTTTAGTCCTGGATAACTATCACCAAGGTGTGATGGAAATATATTGGGCAGCAACAAAATTACAAGAAAAATGTGTTTTAATTACCAACTTAGCCGTAAAAAAGTAACTAAATCAGTGTTGAACGAAAGAGCAATACGGAGCAAAACGGAGCTGCTCGGCTACACATACGAGTCGTGTGTGTGCTGCTAGCAAGCAATTGCGACGCCTACAACCATTTAGTCTGCGCTTGAATTTCATGCTGTGTATATCGATCGCGCAAAGAATTTTTTTCTTTTTTCTGAGCAATAGGTATGCGATATCTGCTTATACGCGCACACTAATGCAAAAATATGTTGCGCTTGTGTAAGTAGCGCAGTCGGCGGTGTGCATCACTGAACTAAATTAATAAAAAAAAGTCGTCAACGACACCATAAAAACGATTAAATTAGTATTTTCTTGTCATTTGGCAAATAATGCACAGTTGTGTATTGAAGAGCATAACACTTTGAAGATTAGTAAAAGTCTTGTTTGTTCAAAAATGACCAAACGGCAACCCTGCCAAAATGTAAACAAACTATATATATGTAAATATATGTGAGTAAAACAGCTGATTGCTACGGGCTCAAAAAATCCCAAAAATTGCATACGGGCGTTTGCGTCAGCGAGCGGCTAACTTGTCTCCATACATTCATATATACATTAGACTGGCCGCAAATTTTTTTCTCGAATTCTATCAATAAACACTGCCTAAAAGGTGAGGTGTGGTATAAGAAATAACGTCCTATTTTTTTATTCAGATCGAACCAGGCTTTGTTGACCCTCATCAAGCTTAAAAGCTTAAAAAAAGTTTTCTGAAATAACTTTTTAATTTTTTTATTTTATGAAATTTGAAGAAATTAAGAATAATAAAAAGAAAGCGGTCCCCGGAGAAAAGCGATAAGCCTAATAAGGTTTTAAAAAATTCCATGGTGGAAGAACCATCTAAAGATGTAGCACTGACTAACAACATATTTAGTCTCCTTGCCCAAAATGAAGAGAAGACTCCTGAAGTACCGCAAAAAAAAATCCAAACCTCCACCAATTTATCTGAGAGAACCAAGTTCTGGTATACTTGTGAATAAATTTCTAGCATTAATAGGGGAAAAGAACTTCCATATTGTACCTCTTAAAAAGGGAAATATCCAGGAAGTGAAAATCCAAACTTACAGCGAGGAATACTTCCGAAAAGTAGCGAACGATTTTGAAAATAACAAAAGGTCATTTTATACATTCCAATTAAAGAGTAGCCGCGGCTTATCAGTTGTGTTAAATGGAATAGAAAGTTCCGTGAATCCCATTGAAATTGAGAATGCTTTAAAAGAAGAAGGGTTTAAAGTACGATATGTACACAATATAAAAAACAAATCGAACATACCACAGCCAATGTTTCGAGTGGAAATAGAACCCGAGTTCCAACTCTTAAAGAAGGGAGATGTACATCCCATATACAACCTACGGTACCTTCTGCACCGTCGTATCTCGGTGGAAGAACGACACGAACGCGTGGGCCCTGTACAATGCCACAACTGTCAGGAGTTTGGGCACACTAAGCGGTACTGTACCTTGCCTAGTGTTTGCGTTATCTGTGGGGATTTACATACCTCCAAGGATTGTGTGAAACCAAGACAACTCGCAATTAAAGAAATGTAGCAATTGTGGAGAAAATCACACTGCAAATTACAGAGGCTGCTCGGTATATACTTCCTTAAAGGAAAAGGGTACTAACAAAACCACTAGCGCCGCCTTGATCCCAAAGACTCAACTAGTTCCAAAACCCCAAAATGTTCCAAATACGGCCAATAATAATATTCGTCAGAACCATTTCAGGACATATTCCCAAGCCCTCAAAGGTATAGAGGAGCCTGAAACGCAGGAGACTCCCACTCCACCTACAAACTTGGAAAAAACCTTAAACAGTTTTGTGCAAATGATGCATGATCATATGAAATGCCAAATATGATGCAAGAATTAATTAGGAACCAAAATCTCCTATTACAAGCAATCTTAACAAGACCATGAATTCACTTAATATAGGTTTTTGGAATGCTAATGGCCTAAGCCAACACCGGAATGAACTCCAAATATTTATAGAAAGACAGCAGATAGACATAATGCTAGTCTCTGAAACTCATTTAACGGTCTTTAATAATTTTAGTATTGACGGCTTTGCGTTCTACGACACCAAGCACCCTGAAGGTAAAGCTAGAGGTGGAACCGGAATACTTATTAGAAAACGGATTAAGCATCATCATCTAATCGGAGATTATTGCAGGAATTGTATACACTCAACATCAGTGCACGTAGAAGATAGCGCTGGTGGGCACACTGTAACTGCAATATACTGTCCTCCCCGTTTCAATATAACAGAATTTCAATTTACTGAATTCTTTTCCAAGTTGGGCCGAAGGTTTCTTGCAGCAGGTGATTATAACGCTAAACATACATTTTGGGGTTCCAGACTGAGAACACCAAAGGGACGAAATCTATTCAAAGCAATTTTAAGCAATGACCTAGACATTATTTCCACTGGTCAGCCAACATATTGGCCAACTGATAGAAGCAAAACTGCTGACTTAATAGATTTTGGTGTAACTCGTGGAATCGAAAGGGAATTAATTAAGATAAAATCGGCTTTCGATCTATCATCTGATCACTCCCCTTGTGTTACAACTATTGATATAATCCCATCTTTCAACGAATTGAATTCGAGCTTAACCAATAAATTTACAAACTGGCTCAAGTACAAAAAATTTATCAGTTCTCACACCAACTTAAATACAAGCCTTAAATCAACAGCCGAAGTAGAGGCTGCAGTTACTGACTTCACAAATGTCCTTCAAGTAGCAGCAAAAGTATCAACGCATCCACAGCCTAACACTACCCAGAGGAGTGTCCCTAATTATTTCAAAGGAAACGATATCACCGATCTCATTCACAAGAAAAAGCAAATTAGGAAAGACTGGCAGAGTTTACGCTCTCCAACTTTGAAATACGAACTGAAAAAAATGCACGAAAGAGCTCCAGATGCTATTGCAGTAGTGCTGGAAGCGATATCGATATAATATCGATTCATCGATGTTTTTGAACATTTTCGATATATCGATATTTTTTTCCGATATTCGATATATCGACGGTCATGGATCCATCACTGATAAACGCGGAAAGAAGCTGGTAAAAGGCAGCATTGCCGTTTTGTGGGTAATTCCCCAAATTTGGAGATTTTTTTAAAATTTGGTTCCTATGTAGAAATTCCTGTGTTTAAAAGTAATTTAAATACGAACATTTTTTTTAAATGTTCATTGTAGAATTGCAAAATCAAGAAAAAACATTTTAAATTTAAAAATTTTTATTTCTATTTTAAGCACTATGAGATTTTGAACCAAAAACTTATGTTTTTTTTGCATTCATTTTTATTTTTAATTTAAACATTTTCTTTTTAAATCCCAAATACATTTTAATTCCAAAAATTTCATTTTTAATTTAAAAAATTTCATTTTTAAAATAAAATGACTTGGTTGAAAACGTGCATTATAAAAATAAAAATTTTATTTTTGATTTATTTTCTCTGAGTGTAAAAGGTATTTAGAATGCGTTATTAATTTGTCTATTTCAAACCTTTTAGTCTTTAACATGGTTTTTTAAATAACTTAAATGCGAAATATTTCAGTGAACCACTGTAATTGATACCTACTCTTTCTGGCTGGAACAGAATTTACCTTTTTTGTTTTTTTTTTTTTGATTATTGAATTTCCTTTTGAAAAAAGATTTCTGTTGATAATAAATTGAAATATTTAGTTTAAATGTTTATTTAGTTAATTTTTAGAGTAATATAAATGACTGTCACTCTTGTTCAATTCAGGGCACAATAACGAATGCAGATATTTCGAAAAATAAAGCTGTTATATATAGATATGTTAAATTAAGGTTTATATAAAGTAGAGCTCTCGATTTTTTTTGAACATTTTCGAGTAGCCCGAACAAATGCTGTTCAAATTCTCGAACACTTGTTTGTTTGTTTATTACCCGTATGTTTGCACGGGCATTTGAAGTTTGTATTTTTCGTTTGTTTATTTTTTTTTTTTATTGTCTTCATATGTATTTTTTTATTTTTGTTTTCCTGATACAAATTTTTTTGTCTGTAAGCTCGAATGCTCGAATGTTTGTACGGGCATTTGAACGACAAACGAGAGCCTCAGACAAATTCGATCCTTTCGAATTGTTCGATAATATCGATGTTTTTTCTCAAAAATATCGAAAATATCGATACTCGTAAACATCGATGTTTTTCCAGCACTATATTGCAGGATAAAAAAGAAGCAGATTTTCAAAACAGAATGAAGTCCTTGACAGCCACATCTTCTGCAGACTTCTCATTGTGGCGGTCACTGAAAACTTTCAAAAGGCCAGTTCGAATCGAAAACGGTGACTTTGCTCGAAGTGACCAAGAAAAAGGAACCGCATTTGCAGCCCACCTTTCGCGGGTATTTACTCCTAATCCAGGGAGCAATTTCCTCCCAGAACATGCCCTTCGCTTACCAACAGTCTCACACCAATTCAACATAAATGACCTGAATAATGTTATCTGTAACGACATCCAGAAAAATAAGGACACGACAGAATAACCGGTGAAATGGTAAAACAACTCCCTCCAGTTGCTACTAAGTTATTACTATACGTTGTCAATAGTCTCCTGCGACTAAACTGCTTTCCTGAATCTTGGAAACTTTCCGAAATCATTATGATTCCAAAACCAGGCAAAAACCCAAATCTGTTAAACTCTTACAGGCCAATTAGCTTAATTTCAATATTTTCCAAACTATTTGAAAATTTGTTGCTGAAAAAAATGCAGCCCATCCTAGACACACACGGGACTATACCAAGTCACAAGTTCGGGTTTAGGCAGAAACATGGTACGATAGAGCAAGTGCATAGAATAGTAACTCAAATACAGTCGGCTTTTGAAACCAAAAAGTATTGTACTGCACTATTCTTAGACGTAGCACAAGCTTTCGACAAGGTATGGCTAGAAGGACTATTAGTTAAAATAAGACGTACACTTCCGTACAATATATGCCTTATTTTAGAAAACTTTCTAACGGGGAGAAAGTTTCGAGTAAGGCAAAAAAGTTTTACCACCGAAAGCTATCCAATCTACGCCGGAGTTCCACAAGGTAGTGTTTTGGGACCCATTCTATATTTAATATTCACAAGTGACTTGCCCACTAATGAAAATCTCGTTACTTCAACATTTGCGGATGACACAGCAATACTTATGCCGTTTTCGTTTCTGGAAAAAATGTTGTCCTGCTTGATTTTCTTAGCTATCTTATAAGCTTGTGTGGTAATTTCAGCGAATATTGACCTCTAGCTAAGTAAGAGGGCATAATTATCTACAAAATCAGACATTAAAACGGAGACTGATTACGTAGTTTGATAATTGAGATATTAAAGGGTAACATTTTATGCCAGAATCGGAAACGCCATTATAATAATATATAATACAATGACGCTATTATAACTCTGACGAGTTTTATGGCCGAGCTTCTCTCCCAATTCGAGGTGTGCTCCTTTTTGTTTTTCCTACTAATTGGGTGGACCTACTGTTTTATGCCGGCTCCGAACGGCGAATGCATTTTTTGTGAGAAGCTTTTTTTCATGGCAGAAATACTCTCGGAGGGTATGCCGCCCACTGCCGAGAGGTGACCGCTGCTCTTAAAAAACCCAATAATTGGATTTTTACTAATTAGAAAAATTTGTTTGGCTCGGACCGTGGTTTGAACCCGAGACCTCTGGCATAGCAGGCGAGCACTCTACCCACTGCACCACAGCGGCTATTGACCTCTAGCTAAGTAAGAGGGCATAATTATCTACAAAATCAGACATTAAAACGGAGACTGATTACGTAGTTTGATAATTGAGATATTAAAGGGTAACATTTTATGCCAGAATCGGAAACGCCATTAGTGTGCACTCAAATCCCTCAACGGCTGCCAGACGGTTGCAAAGCCATCTAAGAATTGTAGAACAATGGCAATGAATACAAAGATATTAAGAACAATATGCCGGGCGCCTTGGTACGTGAAAAATTCCGCAATACACAGGGATCTAAAGATTAACACAGTTGATGAAGAAGTAAGAAATATACAAACTAACTACGCCACAAGACTAGGCAATCATCCAAACATACTGGCTAAAAGTCTGTTAGAACAGAAATACCCCAGGCGGTTAAAGAGAAAGGATATCCAGCTAAATTGTGACCAAGGCTAGAGCCACTAAAATTAAAACTTCGAAGAGCCTATCCTATTAGGCCGTAAAACCTCTAAATTACAAAAAGCAGCTTACTGAAATTCCTTTCATTAAGAAAGCTACAACAGCATTTACTAATACACATGTATAGCATATGTATGATTGTGTTCCGAACGAGCCTATCCCATTACGAGCCTATTCCTTCCAATACGAAACTGCAACAACACTTCCTAATGCAACACACGATTATGTCATCGATAAGAAGAGTTGCCAGACGTACTGATTTGATCAGTACTATACTGATTGTTTGGATTTTGTACTGGTTTTTAGCCAACACTAAAAAATTCATGGGAAAATTTTCCAACCGTCTACCACGCGTTGGAAAAAAGAGTTATTGGGCGTTGTAGAGGAGGTCCTCCTGATTCTAAATTTAAAAGTCCTGACTTCCGGAGATGTATAGTTTTTAAATAATTTGTAGTTAAACTTGCAAAAAAAAAGTCAAATTTAACCTCACTTTTCTCTGCGAAAGAATGGAATAGAAACACCGGCGCTGTGACATGTAGTCGACAATTTCATAAGGCCGTCGTCACAGTTGGAAACGAGTTGGGGCGTATTGAATTTTTGTGCGTTGGAGGCCTTCGGCCGCGCTTATAAAAATAACCCTGGGCTACGCCATCCAAGTCCGGACGTGTGTCATAAGCGTGGCTACCGCCACGGTGATGTCCTTCTGCGTAGTACACCCTTCAGCGTAGGCGACCTTTGCTTTTATTTATTCATTTCATTGCCTCCGAATTGTGAACTGTGCATGCGACCTTATCATGTGACTTACCTTTTGGTACTCTGAAAAAAATACCCGTAGTTAAATCAACAACTTTCCGCTGTTGAATCTCCGTATTTGATTCAACAGCAAAAGTATTTGTTTTAACGGCAAAGTTTTTGATTCAACAAATTTCCGTAGTTAATTCAATGACGTGCGTTGTTGATTCAAAAACTTGCTTGCTGTTAAACATTTTTTAAGTAAAAAGAAAGAAGGATTTGAAAGAAAAAATAAAAAATTAAACAAAATTTTTAAAATTCGTTCAATTTGTTTCAATTTTAAAATAAAATAAAGAAAGTAATATACATACGTACATAAATAAAAAAAAATTTATTAAACAAAAACTAATATCTATTCATAAACTCAGCTTTTTTTGATGTCGTGAGAGTTGTCTGCAGATGTACTGATGCGTTTGGAAATGGTGAATGGATGAATGACTAAAGTTCGTTTGGTGACGGCGGGCCTTAGTATTAATATTACTATACCCTAACCGCCAAAAAGTGTATCCAACAAAAATTAAATTTTACAGGTTTTTTTTTATTTTCTTTTCATACAGTTGGTAATCAGCCTTGAAATTTATTTATGGCCGGTTTCACAATCTGCGGTTAATTTAATCGCTGGTTAGTTTGACGTAAATTGTATGGCGAGCTGTCAAATAAAATGGTTCACCGGCCAAAAATCTCTGGTTAAGTGCTTAACCGGAGGTGGTGAAACCGGCCCAAGTCTATGAAATTGTGGGAGTGATTAAAAACGCTAAAATCGATAATTTTGTTGGATACACTTTATGGCGGTTAGGGCTTGATAAGTAAACATTCATACATATATTGGGCCATATTAATAAAAACCAAGCAAATGCTTTTACTCAAGATTTTATAAATTTGACATTAATTTGTATGAACCAAATTTCAAAATTTGAGTAAAAGCTTTGAAATTTTAAGCAAAAGCAAATGGTTGGCTTTTATTAATATCACCCATTATATGTATAAAAAAATAAAATAAAATAATATCAATTATAATAAAAAAAAATTATTTTTACAATTTTCTTGAGGTTAACTTAAATGCGTAAGTATTTGCTTCAATGGTGCCCGTTTTCCGACCAAAAACTTTTGCGGTTAATTCAAAAGCAAAAGTTGTTAGCTTAAATACGAAAAGTATTTCATTCAACAGTTTCCGTTTTTAACTTAAGTACGAAAAGTATTTGAATCAAAAACGCTCGCATCTTTGAAACAACAACGGAGCGTTGTTGGGCACATTTCAACTGCGGAAAGTTGTTCATTTAACTGCAAAAGTCTTTGTATTTACAATGTTTTTTTTTTTTTTCAGAGTAGATGTGACAGCACCACTGTATGTTGGTGTCCATTATTATTATTGAAAAGGTACAAAAGCAGTTGGTCGCACAATAGGACCGTCCGCCGGCAGCAAATTGCTGCAAATTGCAGAAAAAACTGCAAAATCGCGTTTTTTGAGGCAAAAACTCAGTCAAAATTTGCAGAAGAGAACGCAATTTTGACAGTTCATTGACGGAGAAAGCTGCAAAGTTTTACTGACAAAATTTGTCGTTGCAAAGTTCAGTAGACTGAAAAAACATATGATTTGCGATCATATGGTTACAATTTAAAAAAAAATTCCAAAGTGATTTCAAGTCAAAAAACTAAGAAAATCGGGAATATATGTGATTCAATAGAAAATGAAGTGAGAAAATTATATTATTTTAATTTATAAAGTTTATTTAAATGATTTAATTTGTAAGGTACCAGCTAAAAGGAAACGTGTTAATGACAGCGCAGTGGGATTATCGTCTGCACTCTCGGGATTCTGCGTTGTTGAATCGCAAATAGGAGATAGTATACTACTTAAATGGGAAAATTGTCCATTAATGACGCACGCCCCGAAAAAATAACTTTTTCACAGATTTCATAACAGAAATAAAAACTTGCCGGAAACTTATAGTTTATGAGATATTTGTTGGTAAAGTTGTAAAATGCACCAAACAAAACACCAAGACTGCGTAGATACTATTTCCGTTGACGGCCTTGGGTCGAACTTTAAAAAGATAACCATCAGCCGGCAGAATTCCTTTTCTGGATTTATTCCTGGACCAATCCACAGTGCTTTTGTGTAGAACATAGGACACTGCACATTTAGCTTTCCATTCGATTCCATTTCGTAAAATTTAAATTTTGTTATGCACTTGTGAATAAAGGCAAACAGGTGATTTGCTGCAAATTTTGACAAATTTCTGTTCTTTGAAATGCCAGTAAATTTGCATAAGTTTCTCTCTTTCGGAGAGCAAGACATATTTTTCTTTGATTGCAAATTGCGGACATTTGCAGCCGCCGAACGGTCCTAATTCAAATGTAAAATTTGGCAAATAAAAGCTTTGTTCGCGTACTTTCTCCAACAGCATTTACTCAGCAGCCTCCAACAGCCAGGTGTTGGAGAAAAATGTCACCTATCTTCTCACAAGAGAAAAATATCGTAAGAGGTAAACGAACACAAAATTTGCAGAGTTCAACAGCTTTGGCAAACAGCTGATTTTTATTTACATTCACAAGCCCCAAATTCAAAGGATAAAAAGGATTAAAATTAAAATGATAATAAAATTGGTGGAAATTATTGCTGTTAATTATGTATATATGTACATATAACATAAAAATAATAAAATAAAACATAGTTTTTTTCTTATTTAATTTCTTTTGATTCGTTTTGGGTTTCGTTTTGGTCAGTCTTTTGTCACTTCGCGATAACCTCCTCAATCTAAAAATCGTTCGCATAGGCTCGCACAAAGGTTTTTTGAAGTTCGGAAATGCATCCGGAACTCTCTTTTACAATAAATCGGCACTGTTTGTTCTATATAAATGCTAATGGAGTTACAATTCTGCCTGAAAACAGTGGAGATATATGCACATATGTATGTATGTATCTGCAATACAATTAACTTCATGTTGTTGTTGTTGTAGCCACCAAGACACTCCCCGAAGGTTTTGGGGAGTGTAGGGGATGTGACAGTCCTTTGCCGGATAAATCCGGTACGCTCGGGTACTAGTCCCTTCTGACACTAGCCCGACTGTCGTGCGAACGATTTTTCCTGGCCATAATCAACCTTCTAGGCCGGTGGATTTTAGTCGCGTCTTACGACAGGCATTCCTTACAACGGGTATATTCTAGACCCCCTAACCCGCTGGGGTTCGCTGTTATTATCTAATAAATAGGATTTCATTGTAATAATTATCACACTAACAATTGCTTTTCTTTGTACCCATGTCCATACTGTTTTCCACCGCAGTATGTCTTCGCGTCTGCTGCCCCGCAGAAGAGATTTAAATTTAATGCACCCGGCCCTGGCCATGCTTTAAAAAAATAACCCTCTATGGACCGATCCACAGTACTTTTGAGTAGAACAAACTTTTGCGTTGGCGGCATTTGGCCGCGCTTTAAAAAAAATAGCCCCAGCCAGCAAAATTTCCTTTCTCGAATTATATCTGCGGAGCGATCGGGAGTGTTATAATTAGTAAAATTAACATCCATAGAAGATTTCCCGAAAGTTCCAGTCGTTTGAAAATAAATACGGCGGGCGCATTATACTGAAGCCGACCCACTGCAGAACTACTCGGAGGGTGTGCCACCCAATGCCTAGAGTGGCTGCTATTTTTAAAATCCGGATAATTGGGTTTTAGTTAGAATTTGTTGTCTATCCAGGCTCAGTGAAACTTTCAGGAAATATTCTGTAGATGATAATTCATCTTATCTTAAGACTTTCAACTATTATTAAATTATAATATTAAAGTTCTCCAGAAATAGAATTCTCCCGGCTGAGGGTTATTTTTGTAAAGCGCGGTTGAAGGCAAAAGGTGTTCTATAAAAAACAACTGTGGATTGCTCCATGGATATTAATCCAGAAAGAGAATTCTGCCGGCTGAGGGTAATTTTATTGAAGCACGGCCAAAAGCCGCCAACGCAGAAAGATGTTCTACACATACATACATTAATTTAACAAGGAATGTCTCCTGAACTATAAGCGTCCGGAGGGTAGTACCTTGTTTTTTTGTGATCAGTGAGACCACCCCTACCCTCTGCAAAATTAATTGTTATCGGATCGTGGATCATTATATACAAATTTTCCCTCTATCCAGGTTGGGGATCCAACCCATGACCTCTGGTATGGCAGACTAGCCACTGTCCGCCACACCATTTCCCACTGCACCACAGCGGCCCCGTTAATATATATTCCCGCAAAGGAGATTACAATTTACTAAGGTACATAATATACATATAAATACTTCGCAAAAAGTATGTAACTTATTTTGCATATTTAATTTATCCATATTTGTTGCCAATTTAGTGTATTTTTCCAATTTTATAATTGATTTGTATATTTTGCAAATCTTGTTACTTGCAAAAATTCAAGTCAGCTGTTGTTTGATCAGCTGTTTTCCTGTTGGAAAATTGCTGTTGGCAAAAATGTGTCCAACAGAATTCAACAGCTTCTCACAAAATGAAATGTCAGTTTTCTCTCTCAGTTGGTTCTCTTCTGTTGGAGATTTGGCGTAAAAAAACGGCGACAAAGTGTTTGTTTTTAAAAGTTTTCGAAAAACATCAAAAAATATCCGTAAACGAACAAAACTTATTTTTGATGTTTGGTTTGTGAGGGTGGAGATATACATATGAATATGTGACTAATCTGCATGATTACTACATAAACAAGAAATTTACATAAATATATGGTAATACTTAAGATGTATGAATCGTGAGATTACATATGTTATTTATAATGATTTTGATCAGTATTCAAAAAGTTATAATTTGATTTTCATGTATTTGGAAGGTATCACAGCGCTTGTTGTTTTTTTTTTTTTTTTTGTTTTAAACGTCTCATTTATAATTTAGTTAATATACATATATATATTTTTCTTTAAACTTGATAATGTGTTAATTTGGGTTAAGATAAGTAAAATCGAATACACTATGCGTGTGAAATTAAATTTAGATGTGAATTCATTTTATAATTATTCAATGAAATTGGTGTGAGGTCATAAAATAAAATTGAATACCAGGTTATATGGTATGTTTATTACTCTAATGATAATTAATAGTAAAATGATTAGCATGTTATGAGATGCTATTAGGTATGTTTAATACTCTAATGATAATTAAAAGTAAATTGATTAGCATGTTATGAGATGCTATTAGGTAATTAATAAAATTGATGTTAGAATTGAGATTTTTTCTTTTTTTTTTTTTAACCTAGTGATTTGAAGGTTTTTTTTTTTCCTCTTTTCGTAAATAATATGTGTTATTATTATAATTTTGATTTTGTTATTCTTGTTTTTTTTTTTTTTTGCACTCTTGAAATATAGATTTTTTTTTTTTTTTTAAGTGTGAGATCTAGTTTTGTTTTTTGAAGAAATCTGACAAGTTCTATATAGGACTTGTAGTCTTTCGTTTTGAATAGGTCGTATATATTTGAATATTTTTTAAATAGAGGAAAGTCATCTCTCACCGCTGCATTTGTGGAGCAATCAAAAATAGAATGGTATGGAGTGTCTTTGACATTATATCTGTTGCATAAATTGTGTAAGTCGTTGTGAAATCTTGCAGGGTAAGTTTTGTTGTACGTGTGACCTGTAATGAGTCTATTTAATATATGCATTATTTGATTTTAAACTTTGTATATTATATTGTAATATTCGCAAATTCATCATTACGGTCATGTTGTGAAGAATGATTGCCAATATTGTTGATATTAAAAATGTTTTCTATTAATTGTATTATTGGATCGTTTCGGTTTATATCGAGTTTCTGAATTAACATATTGAATAGTTTCTCAAGTTCTGTTACCTTGCTCCAGTTAGCATTATTAAATACTGGCTGGGGTCGAGGTTGAGACAATCTTGGTTTGATGTTTGGTACATGTTTTGTTGGTTTTGTTATTGTTTGTCTAGTAATGTGACTGTATTTTTTAGTGGTTAGTCTATTGTTGATGGTTTTGTTGTTGTCTATTGTGGCGACAGATTTTTCTCTCAAAGGTGGGAAATTGTCTTCATAGTTATCTAGGATAGAGTAATAATTTGCACTAGCCTCCTCACCGGTTAATCTATAAAGTTCATGAGCCTCTCGTTTTGACACTTTTTTAATTGCCATGATTTCATTTATTTTATATTCTTTTTTCCATTTTTGGCATTTATTTTTATTTAGTACGTTGTGGTCATTTTCACCGCATAAGATGCAGTTGTTGATTTGGGTACATTTAACTTTATTGGTGTTGTTGGTGAGTAGACTATCACAACCTTCAGTTTTACCGCACATTATACATCTGTTTTGCGTGGCTTTGCAGCCAGCTTTGGTGTGGCCCAAATTTCCACATTTGAAACATAATCTGACTCTGGGTATATAATGACTAACTTTGAGTGGAAAGATAAAAAGATCTACTGTTTCAGGAAGTTCATTTCCTTTGAAACCTATTTGAACAGAATAAGTAGGTAGAAGGTTTTATTTGTCTGCTGGGTCTATCCTTTTTAAACGAGTAATAGTGGTGAATGGTATGTTAGAGTGTAGGTTGGCTCTAATTTCATTTTCTGAATATTCAATTGGGACCTGTCGAATTACCCCTAGGGTTTCAACCATGTTCCTTGTGACAAAGGCTCTGATGTTATGTTTTTTCAATTGTACGTTGTTGATAGCTAAATTTGCATGATAAAATGTTTTGAAAAAGAACTTGTATAATTGTTTGCCTATGGCTTTAATAGCTGTGATGCCTTCAATGCCAAAATTTTCAATTTTTTTCCAAATGTAAAGAGCATTTTGCATTCTATCATTTCCACACAGTGAGCAATTGGTTGTGTCTAAAAGAACACAGTAATCGCCTTTATGTTCTTTGTCATAATAGAAAAAATTTTCTGTTCTCTCATTTTTTTCTAATTCTTCTGTGTCCATGTTATTCGTGCTGTCTTTGTTTGTGTTTGAAAGTTCATCGGGTTTTGCTGAATTAGCGGAATTTGAGTCGTTATTGGTTTTGGCGCCAGAATTTGGCAAATTGGCGGGACTTGCATGTAAGTTGTTGCTGTCTTTTCTGATATAAGTGCCTCTGGGCACTAGCATACCTTGAAATGGAATTATAGTTGCACACATAGGGTCATCTATTGCATTTTTAATTAGTTTACTATCGTCTTTTTTGTCAGTTTTTTTTGTTTTGGGTTGTCTTTTCCTTTCTTTTTTCTGATTTTTACCTTCAACATACCAGTCTTGGGAGTGCATGTCATCAAAATCAAGATTTTCAAGATCGCCAGTGGACGCCGAGGCGTCGGCCATCTTGAGGCGTACGTTTAGTTTCCCTATCATATATATTATTTCTAATTGGTGTTTTATAAATATCCCTTTTTCTTCTCACATAATTTACCAAAATTAATAAGTAAGGCATCTTTTTAAAGGTATTAATTAGCTATGCATGCGAAACGGTGTTTTATTGGGCGTGGTACTTTTTTTTTTAATAGTATTTTGTAAAAATAAAATGTTTTAAACTAAAAGATTTGCGCCTAAAACTATGCCTTCAGAATTATTTTATTCTAACAAGAGTGCAGTGTTAAATACAAATTTCAAATGTAGATGTCGCTCCAGATGAATAGTCGTGTATATTTTAAAACACTTTTATAAGCTTCAGCTGTATGTTTGTATGTAAACATCACATTATTTTAGGCGAACACGCGTGTATTCATACTTACGCTGAATGGGGTTTTTTCAGCATGGGATGTGCTTATTTATACACAGCTGTTCGTAGTACAATATATGTATATGTATTTATAGTTTTGATCAAATAACAGTTGTACGTAAGACCATAAAATATTGAGATAGATATGGACTTACATAAATCAAAACGATCACGATGAAAAAAAAAGTTGATTGAACGGCCGGTCGTACATAATCTAACTGGCGCAAAAATAGAAATATTTTAATGAAATTTGGTACACAGATTCTAATGGGAACAGAGAAGGTTGGTGTTGAAAATAAGGCGAAAAACACGTAAAACATGATAATTAAGTCACTAATAAAGCCCGAGTGATGGAATTTCATCCATGCAATGACCTTATGCCGTTATGAGGAAATATGCTGAAATTTAAAAAAATGGGCCAAGAGGGGCAAATTTTCAAAGATTTATAAGTCAAAACTCAGGAATTGTAGCAGATAAATAGATTAAGCTTCGACCACTGATTTGCTTGCCAAGGCAAACGTGTGGAAAAAAATTACCCAAGTCGGCAGGGACCACATATATGTATGTACATAAAAATATATGTATACTATATAAAAATATAGTGCACATACCTATATACATAGGTATAATAAAAACATTTTATGCGATATCTTTGTCAAACATATAGGTGGTTCATTGAAAGTTCCACCAGACCAAATAAATAATAAGTTCCTTAAAATGGGCGTGACAGCACAAACCATACCGACTGGCGCCACGTACGTTTCGTTATTTTTTGCGCAAGATGCGCACGGGTCCAGCTAGTATGTCTGTATTTTGATTAAACAATGCAGCGGTGAAAGTGTGACTTACCTCACGACCTCTTAGGCTGGATCAAATCCAGATCTTCCACCTGGTGCACTTTTCCTTCTTGGTTTTTGCTTTTTTGTTTGTTAATTTTTTAAAGTTTCTTAGTTTTTTTTTTTTTTTTGAGCTGTATTAGCTTCTTTTCTTTCCAACTTATTTATTTACCCAGTAATTTACAGAATACACTGTTCTCTTATAATTAAACATAACACAAAAGAAAACTCCACCCTCTGTAAAAAAAGAAAAAAAAAAAAAAAAAAAAAAAAAAAGTTAATTCAATTCAGCTTTCCTTTGGGACGCCTGTAGAGTTTTGCGCGCTTGCTTCTTCTTCCCTTTACTGCGAAATTTTGGAGAAAAAAATGTACGTCAGCATTGTTATACAGATGATAGATCAGATGTTAGGAAGTGCTGATACACATCAGATACACATCACTAGTGTTACACAGTAGATTGATCAAATGTTAGGAAGTGCTGATACACATCAGATGCACATCACTAATATCACACAGATGATTGATCAAATGATCGGAAGTGTTTTGCAGGTGTATTGGTGGTGTTAGAAATGTATTGTTGTTTCCATCAGTCGTTTCTTGCAGGGTAGTTTCTTGGTGTGACACTAGATAGGGTCGAAAAAAAATGTTGTAAAAGTCCGCCCCTAAATTTGAAGCTTATGTTGAGAGGGTTAAGGGACACAAAAAAAATTTTTTTTTGACCCCGCGAAATACCGGCGAAATTGTTTTTTTCTTGTAACTTTGTTATTTATCATCCGATTTTTTAAATTGATACGTCATTAGTTTCATATTTTGAAGCTCTACACTTCCTTCGAATGTCCTTTTGAGCTCTGAAGTCGTTTTCACATAGTTGGGTCAGCTAACTTATTTGTATGTCCACGAATTATCCTCTTTGTATTGCCAAATGAAAGTGCTTCAAAATTCATGACAATGTTGCCTTGAAACGGTTTTACTAAATTAATAAACAATGAAGTTACGCCACAAAGAAGTTATTTAACGTAGATATTATTTAACTATTTTTTTTTTAAGCAATTCAGTATATGTTAGTTTTAAAAGTCCGACCCTAAATTTGAAGCGTATATTGAGAGGATTAATGAAAAAATTTTTATTTTTTTTTCTGATCCCGCGAAATACCGCCGAAATAGTTCTTTTATTGTAACTTTGTTATTTGACTTCAGAGCTCAAAAGGACATTAGAAGGAAATATAGAGCTTCGAAATACGAAAATAATGACGTATCAATTTTAAAAATCGGATGTTAAATAACAAAGTTACAAGAAAAAAACCATTTCGGCGAAATTTCGCGGGATCAGAAAAAAATTTTTTTTTTGTCCCTTATTCCTCTCAATATAAGCTTCAAATTTAGGGTCGGACTTTTACAACTTTACATATATTGAATTGCTTAAAAAAATAAATTAAATAATAGCTACGTTAAATATTCGTATTGACGCAACTTCTTTGTTTATTAATTTAGTAAAACCCTTTAAAGGCAACATTGTCATGAATTTTGAACCACTTTCATTTGGCAAAACAAAAAGGATAATTCATGGACATACAAATAAGTTAGCCGACCCAACTATGTGAAAACGGCTTCAGAGCTCAAAAGAGCATTAGATGGAAGTGTAGAGCTGCAAAATACGAAACTAATGACGTATCAATTTTAAAAATCGGATATTAAATAACAAAGTTACAATAAAAAAAACGATTTCGGCGGTATTTCGCGGGATCAGAAAAAAAATTTTTTTTGTGTCCCTTAACACCCTCTCAACATAAGCTTCAAATTTAGGGGTGGACTTTTACAACTTTTTTTTTCGTATGGGGACCAACCCTATCTAGTGTGACACTAACTTAACTCTTCAGTAGGCACGTTATTTTTAGTGTCGCGAGTAGGCACGTGGTCTACGATCGTAGACCATTTTCATATTGCTATTTAATTTACTATTTGAATTTTCTTTTTTTATTAAATTCATGAGAAATATTTTGTAGGCTCTTAGTAACAATATAAACTAGTTTTAAATTTAAAATATATTAATATGTTCCATAAATTCAACAAATGCATTACCATATGTGTTTTTTGTATTTATTGCAATCCATCAGTGTTTATTTAATTTAACATCGAAAAAGTGACAAAAAAGTTAGAATTATTTTCAAAAAATAAAGTAAAAATATATAAAATTCACTGTGTTAAATAAAAAATTAAAGTTCAATATAAAATAAATGTGTTGCGCTTTCTTGAAAACTGCTTATATATCATCAGTAAGGCAAGCAGTGCAGCTCTCCCTCATATGGTCCTTACAGGCAAACCTGTTACAATTTGAACAGGATTTTCAGGTTGATTTATTTTTAGTGCGAGGGCAAATGTAACAAAGTCCTACATAGTTTTGTGGTCGTTGAATGGGTTGTGGTGGATTAGCTGGAATACCAAGAAGGTGACGAGCACGCTGTTTTATTTCTATAGGTAGTTCAGGAATACTTGATCTGACTTCAATTTGTGGTCGAATTCACATCGGTTCAAATTTTCGTTGGGATGATGTGCTCTATACACACAAAGTCCGTTTATTCCAGAAATGTTTAGCAAATTGTAAAAGACTACCATCGGCCAGCGACGCGTATTCCTTGCAACATTATATTTCTGGCATAATTGGTCCACTAAGTCTACACCAATTTTCGAACTATTGTAATCGGTTATCATAATTGGCTTCCTTTCATCAAAATTTGTTCATCTATTGCATGATCATGGTGCATTGATGATATTAGTACCACTGATCGGTTTTTCTTCGGGCAGTACGACATTATTGTACAATTTTCTTGGAAACCAAAAATACTTGACTTTTCTTCCCGATTTTTGCTGGGCAAGAATTCTCTGGGAACTTCACGTCTATTTTTCCTCATAGTTCCCAAATATGTGAGCTTTTTCTTAAGCAAATTATTGACCAAGGACAAGCTTCTGAACCAATTGTCACCAGTAATATTGCGATTAGTGCCCGCAACTGGCTCTACCAATCGAAGAGTTACCTCTTCCGCATTATTGCCAAATTTGTATGGTCCATTCGGTTGAGTTCCTACATAGGTTTCCAAATTGAAAGTATAAAACGTTTTTGCATCTACCAATGCGAATGTTTTGATGCCATATTTTGCTGGCTTGCTAGGAATGAATTGTTTAAATGCGCAACGCCCTTTAAACGCTAATAGTTGCTCATCCACAGTAAGAAATTCACTACCTATAAAATTGCTTTGAAAATTCACCAGAAATATTTCAAAGAGTTCTCTTACAGGCGGCAACTTATCAATTTGCATTCTATGAGACCTTGTATTTATGTCGTCAAACCGCAAACATCTTATCAAAAATCGAAATCGTTTCTCGCTCATCGCTAGATAACACGATTCAATCCCATTTCCTCGAGCATTATCCCAAATTTTGTGAATATTTTTTCTTGAGCTTCTAAGAGCGCCAATCAAGAACAAAATACCAATGAAAGCACGAACTTCAGTTTCATCAGTTTCTCTGGCATCCTGTTTTTGTCTGTTTTCTTGAAAATTGCTCCCAAATTTTTTGAATATATAAATTTGTAGACACTGTTATAATTCTTATAACTGAATAATTTATAAATAGTTTCAAACATTCAATTTCTTTTTCAGCATCTCGTGCATTTCCTTTTGTACCCGGAAATAGTTTGATTATATTATGGGAGCGGACGCGAACATTTAAATTGGGTCTATTTTTCTTCCACTTAGTCACATTGTCTTTTCCATGATAATAGTTTTTGGGTTGAGATTCACCAGAATCGTCTGAAGATATATCCTCATCGTCAGATCCGTCTATTTCAGATTCAGTGTCATGGTAGCTCATTTCAGTTGCATCCACATTTAAATCCATATCTTCCTCAATCTCAGAATCATCTTCAACATCCATATCACTTTCTTCCCCGCTCGATAATTCGCCGAGCCACTTTTCCCATACTTCAGGATTTCTGCTCACTTCCACTCGCCTTTTTTTGGAATCACTCATAGTTATCTGAAGTTAAGTTCATATTTTAACACACTCTTACGAAAAAAAATTATATAACTCACCAAATATTAGCACATACGGTTAATTTAACATTCAACACTGCAGCAAGAAAAGTTACGTAAGTGGGCACGTGGTCTACATATGTAGACCACCAATGATCGAATCTTTATAAAATTTAAAACTGCACCCCAAAATTGCACCGAATAGACTAATTAGATTAAACAATTAATTATCAACAGCTATTTAAAACAGCAGACACCTTAAAAAGAAATTAAAAAAGTTACACGAGTTTAGAAAGGAGTGGTCTACGATCGTAGACCACGTGCCTACTTAAGAGTTAATGGCTTAGGTCTCGAACAAGTAAATGAATTTGTGGATTTAGGTGTAATAATGGACTGCAAACTTAGTTTTAACATTCATATTAATGCTACAGCAAATAAGACAAGAGGTGTCTTAGCGTTTGTAAAACGTTGGTCAAAGGAATTCAGCGACCCATACATAACTAAAACACTCTTTACAACTTTAGTGAGACCTATATTGGAATATGGTTCCATAGTTTGGAATCCATACTATCAGATTCACTCTGATCGCTTAGAGTCAGTCCAAAAACAGTTTTTACTTTTTGCTTTAAGAAATTTGCCTTGGGATTCTGGTTACAATCTTCCACCGTATACTAGCCGTTTAAAACTCCTTAATCTTCCGACTCTTGCAAGTCGGCGAGAAATGTTAGGGGTAATATTTATCGTTAAGCTCTTGAATGGCTTAATTCTTTCTCCTTTCTTGCTAGCTGAAATAAACTTTAACATTCCTTCTCGTTCAACAAGACACTTCAACCCTATCTATTTAAAGCAATGTAAATCAAACTTTGAATTAAATGAACCTTTCCGGGGTTTATGTAAGAGCTTTAATTCCTATTCCAGCTTTTGAGATATTTCGGACTCGCTTTTCATTATAAGGGAAAAAATACTGTCTTATCTTAACACATAGTAGCGATTATTCTGTTATAATTCTCAAGACTAACTTCAAATGTACTATACTCAGCGGATGATTTTATTTCTCTGTAGCTGAGCAGTTTAAGATCTCGACGCTTAACAAACTCCTGCCACTCAACACCTCGGCATTTTATGTAAATAAAAAATATCCGTACGTCATGCGGGTGCGCCTCTCGTGCGGTCGGGCGGGATTGGAGGGCGTGGGTTATTATTATTATTATTATATTATTTTGTAATTGATGTTTAAGAGTTGAATCTTTTGTTATAGCACTGATGAGTTCCTTTACTGTTAGCCAAGTGGCTCTTTTGTCAGGGGGTAATTCATTTGCTAAAGCGTAGAGGAGAGGTATAGGAGTCGAAGGAGTGACCCCAAGGCATCTTCTGAGGAAGCTATTCTGATAAGTTTGTATCTTTTTATTTATAGAGTGTGCACAATCAGCAGTGGATGTTCTGCTGTATTCAATTTTGCTTCTTACTAATGATTTGTAATAGTTTAAAGCAACTTGCGGATGAAGTCCTGATTTTACTGATGTTATACATTTAAAGAGATTTGAACTTTTGTAGAAGTTTTTTATGACCTCGTCATAATGAAGTTTTGTAGACATGGAGGAGCTTATTGCCACTATCACCAACACCGTCGGCGGTACCGAAATGACGTTTTCGGCAAATCGGCATTATGACAACCGACGGCGCTCCGAATCTTTCGAAGTTCGGTAAATCGACATTATGTACACCGAAAGAACGAACATTTTGACAGTTTTTCGTGCTGAAATTTGCCGCAAGTATTTGGTTGCGGCGATATTAACAAAATATCAAAAAATTACAATAAAAGTTTAAGTAAATTGTGTAAATGCATGTATGAAGTTGGAAAAGGTGTTAATAAGTGTGAATATATGTAAATATATTAATCAACCGGTTGCGAGAAGCTACAAAAATGGCGTGGGTCCATTGCATTTTCCACCGAGATTGAATTGCTGTTATATGCAAAGAAAAACTTTAGAGAAAAAATTGTGCAATAGAATGTTTCAATGAATCCTTCAGGAAAAGTTCTGCGAATGATAAGTTTACTATTTATAACACTCCCGACTACACAAAATTACTGTAAATATCTCCAGATCTAACTCCAGAAAGGGAGTTCTGTCGGCTGAGGGTTACTTTTCAAAGCGCGGCGCAGTGCATAAGGGTGCTCTACGCAAAAAGACTGTGTTATTAATGAGTTATAAGTTTCCGCAAGATTTCGTTTGCATTTTAGTGATCTATCGCCAAAAAAAGAAACAAAAAATTCCGGTGCCGGGTACATTGTTATTGAAATTTTCCCCTGTTTTTATATACAATTTGCTTTTATGTAGTTCAAAATAATTCTATGAAAAACAGATAAAAGGACAAGGTAAAGGTTTCCTTCACGCAAAATTAAGACTATTATTTTTATTTTCAGCCTCTAATTAAATTTACGCATGTTTACTTAAAGTAAAAGGATTGCTATGATCCCTTAAAAACTTTCTCTCGTTTATCAGATTCCTTTGCTTTTCTTCCTCCACTAATATAGCTGCTATCGCAATAGAATCCATTATTTTATTATTTAAATAAATAGTTTTTAGTAAAATAAACTAACGATGTATTTGCTTTTATCAAAAAGATAAGAAACGTCAGAAAATCCCGCTCAATTCCGCCAGCCAGATTTAGAAAGTAGGCGCATACGTGAATTCAGAACTTTAATATTGTAATTGATATGGTTTAATGTCAAAATAATGTTTCGGCTTGGTTAAAATCTGTATTCGCTTGGGACTCGCCCATTCCTGTTGGCCATAGTGTGAATTTGCTTTGATTTTGAAATTACACTGTACCTTTGTAAATAAAAAAAGTAGTTTCTGAATTCGCCGCTGCGCCTACCTGTCTTGAATTTCGCATCAGTACTTGGCAACACTGATTCGAACACAGTTCACATAAGTTCGAACCGTCGGGGTTGCTGATGCCATTTTCGATGAGTTCGGCGCCGTGGCTTTCGGCATTTCGGTGACGCCGACGGCGTTGGTGATACACACATATATGTCTGCAAAGAAATTTAAAGGTTGTAACTTGTTTAATTTTGTGATTTTCATGATAAATGTTGATTTCTCTCTTGTTTATTTTGGAAAGATACATGATTTTAGTTTTTGTGGAATTGAAAGATAAATTCAAAACGCCACAATTGCTTGCGAAGGCATTTACTTTGTATTGCATGTTCTGTATAGCTTTATCTAAGCTAGTGTCATGCGTCAGAATGATAAAATCATCGGCAAATTGAAAAATGTCGGTAGTGGAATCTTGTAAGTTATGCAATTGTTTTGTGTATAAATTAAATAAAAGAGGAGACAGGCAGCTGCCCTGAGGTAACCCATTGTTGATTTCTATAACTTCATTGTATAGAAGTAGGATCCTGTACGCCAGAAAATTTGTTATCCATTGAATGTATGTATTGTTGAAACGACATGATTCAAGTATGTCTTTGAGTTTTATGATATTTACACAATTGTAAGCATTACTTATGTCAGTGGAGATTAAAATGACTTTGTGTCCTGACTTTTTGTATGTAGCAGCTTGATGTAATAAATAGTTGATGCACATTGAAGCTGATTTACCTTTCCTATAGGCAAAGCAATTTCTAGGTAGAATTTGTTTTTCTTCTATATGGTTATTCATACGATCTTTAATACAGAGGTTTATGCTTTTTAGAAAGACAGATATGAGGGCTATAGGTCTGAAATTCGTGAAATCATCTAGCTTCATGTATTTTTTAGGAATCGGAACAATTTTAATTTTACGTAGATTTTCAGGTATTTGATTAGTTAGAAAAATGTCATTTAGAGCAGTACGGATGTTGTTGAGTGCTTGATCTCCTACAGCTTTTAGCATTTTGTATGTAACTTGATCACAACCACCGGCTGTATTCCTGGCTTTTTCCCACAGTATGTTTTTGAATTCTTCAAAAGAGATCGCTAAATCATGTTCAATAGGTATATCTTTATTTAAATCCAAGTTATGATTATGTGACGGTACTTGGCTTTTGATGTGCAATAGAAAGTTGTTGTTATTGTCGTGATTCAAAGCTGACGCTTGTTTGGTTTTGAAGTCACCTCTCATGGCTTTTACAAAATTCCAGGCATTTTTGGTGGTTGGAGCTTCATTTAACTGAGAAATTCTTAATTCAAAATTTTCTTTTTTTGCTGTTTTGACTTCCGATTTCCATTTTTCCTGAATTTCTAGTAAATTATCATAATTTTGAGGACTAGGTTGGACTTTACACTTTTTGAAAGCTATTCTTAAAAATCTGTGAGTTTTTTCAAGTTTTCGTTCCACCAGCTTTTGGGTTGTCTGTTTTCTTATAAAGAAAAAGTTGCTGCTTTAATTTCATCACGAAATTTATTTTGTATGTCATCTAAAAATGGTTCTGTATCAATGCTTTTAAGGCTTTCAAGAATTTTTATTTGTGACGTGAATTTCATATTTATTTGTGATATAGCCTTGGTTTCAATTACTATAGGAAAGTGATGGCTACCGCCAATTCTGATAGGATCAACTATCCATGAAAAAGATAAGATTGAATTTGTGAAAGATAGGGCAAGAACCGAGCCGTTACTTGACAAGATATCTCTTTTATAAGTTATTGAACCATCATTCAAATGCCAGAAATTGTATTCTTGTAGACTACTCGCCAACCTTTTGCCCCGGCAAGAATCGTTATCATCGCCTCAAAGCCCAGCTCTGGCATTAAAATCACCAAGAATCAACGTAGTATTGTAATTGTCTAAAAATGTGAAAAGCTTACTGATTTCTTCTATAAAGTTACTGATGTTTATGTTTGGTGGAAAATATACTGAAGCAATAACTAAATTTGGTTGAAGATTTTTAGTTTGAATTATGATGATATCATGTTCGGACGCATATGTGATTTTTTGAAATTTTATGGATTTTTTTAGAGCTATTGCAACACCCCCATATCCGTCATTTCTATTTTTCTCAATAATATTGAAATTGATGATATTCCTGTGTTGGATTTCATTTGATGTGAAAGTTTCACTGAAACAACCTATGTCGAAATTGTTATGGTTCAAAAAGAATTCAATATTGTTTAAGTTTGACTTAAGTGATTGACAATTATATTGGAGAATTTTCATTGTTTACATGTTGGATGGACCTACGTCCCGTATTTGTAAAATTTCCTCGTTCATAGCTAGTTGATCATATGTTCTGTACCTGCTCTAACACCTTTTTGTTTTGCGTTTCAATGCATAATGACTTTGTAATTTTTAGCAACTCTGCCATGAGTTTTTTTCTTTTATATTTTGGTTGCCTTTGATGGCCACTACACAATATCTTATTTTTGTCATCCTTCTATTTGCATTACTGTCTCTGTTTTTTGTGTCATTTGAGCTGTTTGGTAGGGTTGGAAATTCTTGGTTGTCCGTTAAAATGTCGTATTGATTTTGTCTTTCAGGAAAGTAGTTATTAACTACTTTCTTTCTGGACATTTTTTACACAGTTCTAACATAATTGATGTCCTGTTCTTTTGCCCAAATACTACATTTGCTTTTTTCTGTCGAGTCGTGTTCAGTGCTGCCACATAGAACGCATTTGGTAATGCAGTCAATGCCGTTGCACTCATAGATACCACATTTGATGCACCTTTTTTTTGACTTACACGAAAATTGGGTGTGACCCAATCTGCCACATTGTTTGCACTGTTTCAAAGGGGGTATATAAAAATCAACGTCTAGTCTGGAGTGGTTGAAGATGATATGGCTGGGTATGTCTTTGCCTACAAAACCTATTTTGATTGTTGTGGTTGGTTGGTAAACGACCTGTGAGTTGATTTCAATCTCACGATTGAATCTTCTTACAGAGCCGATATCGATGCTTGTTCTCGCATTTGTTTTTATATCTTCCTCAGTATAATCTTTATCAACTCCTCTTACGACACCATAAGTTTCTATTGCTGTAAAGGGTATGAAGGCTTTGAGGCCTCTTTGTTTCACTTTAGGATCGAGCGTGAAATTGTTAGCTGCTGCTAGGTTTTTAAAAGTAACTTTATAGAGTGATTTTCCTAGTGCATATATTAAATCTAAGTCATGATATCTTAGATCTTTTATCTGCCTGTATAATGGAAGTCCGTTTGTTTTCTTGTCGTTTTGCATTTCTTTGCAAAGACTGGTATCAACTAGAACAAAAATTGTACCCTTAAAGCCTTCCGGGTATAAATTTGTTGTCGGTGTATTCTTATTTGACGTTTCTTCTTTTTCTGCATTAGCACTTCGCAAAGCTGCACCATTCTGTGTGCTTGTGTTTGTATACTCTTGTTCCATATCAACGTTTACTTCATTTTGATTTTCGTTTTGTGTTTGTAATCTTGTTTCATTTTTTCCTCTGCTCTTTCTTCTTCTTTGCTTTTGCATCCCGCCAGCAATATTTGCTAGTGGAAATTAATTAAGTAAAAATTAAATTCTCTCCCGCTTGCTGGCATCAAAGTACGGAAACACAAAATTAGGAAAAAAATATATTACATTGGATAGTACGGAAACAGACATAAGTTCACATCAACACTTTGAAGTTGGCTGCGATTCAAGGCAGCGGCGGCGAATTTAGAATTTGGGCTAAACGGAGGGGTGCTGCCAGCTGCCTCTGCTGTATTATGTGCCGCTTCATTGCAAACCGTAGTTTCTAAAAATCAGCTGATTTCGAAAAACAGTCGCTGCCACAGCCACAGTGCTATTGTAATTCCGGCTTAAAGCGCTAAGCAAAATCAGTACTTCTCCGTCATGACGGACAAGGAAGAAACTGACAGCTGAGTAGACTGTGTATGTTTTGCTCGTGCAACACTACATTGGCAACGTATCAGTCGCCGGATCCGGCATACTTTGCCAATTTTCTATTTTGCCGTACGTCAGTAATATAAGATGTGTTCGGTGAAGGCATTAGAGAACTCTAGTGCAGAAAATTGCGTTCGATAACTCGTTTTTGTACTAAACTGTGCAGAACTGTGTTTTGTAACCAACTTAAAATTAAATATTAGTATTAAATTAATACTATTAATACATATTCCATGCGATTTTGCTCTTAGCAATTCGTTAATTTTCGTTTTTTGACGCATATAACTAAAACTTCTGTGACAAATGTCTGATATTGTTCTACCCTACACTTTTAGTGCATTCACCGAACACATATTCTATGTGCCACTCTTTCCGCTACGTACGTCCTGTCAGTCGAAAACGACGTACGTCATGACGGAGAAGTACTGATTCTGCTTAGCGCTTAATTCTTTTATCATTGTCGTATTTGAGCTAATAGATGGCGCCACAAATGTATAGCTGGCATTGTCATTAACAAGTGTATGTGTGTTTTCTATGTTGCTTGTCACATTGCTAGATTGCGCCAAAAAAGCACTTTCTGTCAGTGTGTTTGTACATAAGCCCGCGCTCAACCTAACCTCACTGGCTGCCATTTTGTCACATTCTGTATTTAAATTTCTATTTTTAAGAAAATCCCTCACTCTCCTCACTAGCTTTTTTCTTTTCTTTTTCATTTTTACAATGTTAGATGCCACAAACCTTTCAAAGTCATCAGCCGTTGGCGCCTTCGACAGTGGTGTCGGTGGCACCCGATCGACCTTTGACTTTTTTGCCGACTTACCAGTCAGACTGCAATAGTTTAAATAAATTGGTGGTAAAGAATTTATGGTACGCCAGAGCGCACTACTCCTCCGGCGAAGCCACTTAAAACAGTATTTTAATTAGAAAAACACGTCCAAGCCACTCACCCGTCTCCGTGAAGTATCTATTATTATTTAATACAAGTCCCTGATATAAAGATAAGATAAACTGTAGGGTAAAAATGGATTTTTGAACAGGTGGTACCCTTTTTGTAAAAATTTTAATAAATTACTCATTTCCATGCCAAGTCAATATCAGGTCAAGCCCTTTCATATGGTGCCAAAAATTTTAAAATCAAACAAACTATACAGTAAAATTAAATTTTCAAACATCTGGTAACCCTTTTTAAAAAAAATTAAACCTTCCTGCACATCTACAGGTCAAGCCCTTTCATCTGACACCACATTTTCGAAAATCGGTATAACGGTGTAAAAGTTATGGTGCTTACAAAAAATCGCTTAGCGTAATATATATAAAAAGATAAGATAAACTGTAGGGTAAAAAGGATTTTTGAACAGGTGGTACCCGTTTTGTAAAAATTTTAAGAAATTACTCATTTTCATGCCAAGTCCTTTCAAATGGCACTTCAAATTTAAAAATCAAACAAACTATAGCGTAAAACTGAATTTTTTAACAGGTGGCAACCCTTTTTGTAAAATTTTTATTAAATTATTTAATATCAGGTCAAGCCCTTTCATATGGTGCCAAAAATTTTAAAATCAAACAAACTATACAGTAAAATTAAATTTTCAAACATCTGGCAACCCTTTTTAAAAAAATTAAACCTTCCTGCACATCTACAGGTCAAGCCCTTTCATCTGACACCACATTTTCGAAAATCGGTATAACGGTGTAGAAGTTATGGTGCTTACAAAAAATCGCTTAGCGTAATATATATAAAGATTAACTTATCCACTTGCAACGCTATGTTCTGCTGCATCCAATGTCTCGGAAAATTTTGCCACTCCAAATTTGTAATTTTTTGCGCCAGAAAAAACAATTTTATCAGGAACTTTATCTTTTTTGCTTCCGCTCTCATCAAACGCCAGAAATCGAGTGAAATACAATTAATAAAATAATTAATTATCACATTATATTTTTCATATCAACACAAAAAACACAAAAGTCTCCACCATCACCATCATAGTGTAAAGCGCTGGTTATAATAGCCGGGACGGGACGGAAGCCGTACCGATATAGAACGGTGACAAACTTAAGGCAGTTATAATAATGCGTTAACTGCCGTCTTTGACATTTGCCACAGCTGTAAATATTGTGCTTTATTTACCAATTTAAAACAGAAAACTTTCAATTTGTTGGTGATTTCATGACGACGCACGCCGTTATTAAGTCTTTCCTCGAATTCGGTCATTTTTATTTTATAAAATGTTTAAATAAATTGTTTGATAACATACCGTCTGTTTGTCACAGCAAAGAGAACTGTCAAATTGCCGTAAGAATACGGAAGAAATCTAAAATCAACAGATGCTTACGGTTCTCGCCGTTTTCTACCGTTCATTGTAATCAATCACATGCCTTTCACATACAATAGTTATAAAAGTGACAGCTCCATCCGTTGCGTTACGGCTATTATAACCAGCGAGTATAGCATACAGTGAAATGGCTCTGGGATGCGTAGTCGAAATTCGATAAAAAAAAAAAGACGATATGTCATCGGCAAATGCTAAAATCGGGGACAGATTGGTATGGCGGCGACTTCCGGGGGTACAGATTGGTATGGCGGCCGGATGTGGTTGTTGTAAGAAAAGGGACCATAATGACATGGTCGTAGCAATCAAGACAGAAACGCAATTCCGGAATTGGGAATTGAAAAAACCAATTCATAATTTTGAAAAGAAATTAAGGCTGAGTTCCTAAAACGCAATTCCCGGTGAGGGCGTAAATGCCAGCTATTCCAAAAATAACATGTGCAAGAATGTAAAATCAACAACCTACAGAACAGAAAGAAGAAGAGCACTTTATATTGCATTCACGATCGGCATTGGGCCAGAAAATCAGCTGAGCACAGCTGTTCGACCTCGTGTAACACACATCCCAGAGTCATTTCACTGTTCTCCGTACACAATGATCACCATTCCACGCACAACTGTTTGCTCTTACCGTAACTATACACGGTGCGACCGTTGACCCAACTCGGTTGCAATCGAGTTGGACTGTTGCCTACATACGGTACAATTTAGGCACTCTGCACACGAGGCGTATCGTCATAGACGCGTACGAGACATTTTATGTAGCGTCGATTTCCCTACGCCTCAATATCTGCACACGAAGCGACATGAAACTTCGCTGCACAAAACAAACAAACAAATTAATAATACGGCATTTGCTTTAAATTTCGAAGCTTTAAATAGAAAAGATGAAAAATTTTACGGAATCTTCAATTTTCTTTCATTATGCACTCATTTTTTCCGATTTTTTACACAAATTTTACTGCTTTCATAAATTCCACCAAGTGGAAAAATGTAAACAAACATCTTCTTCTTCCTGTTTTCTAAGCGTAGTACGCCTAGCTACCAGCACTGCTTTACGCCAAGCGACATGTAGCTAGCATACTTTGACGAATGCATGAAGCTGACGACTCGTGTGCAGCCCTCAATTGAAATATACGTGCGCGACATCAAAGCGTACAGCTTTCGTCTGTAGTATCTAATACGCGTCTAAAGCAGTACGCTCCGTGTGCAGAGTGCCTTATTGTACAACCTGTTGTACAATCTCATTCTGTAAAAAATTACTTTCGAGTGAACATGGAATAGGATAATATTGCGATTGTAGGAAGAAGAAGAACGTACAGCAAAAGTACGATAATTAAGAGAAAAAAGTATTACAAAAAAGTGGTTCCTGCAAGCTTTCCATTTTGCGTTATTTATTCTACAAATATTTATGTTTTTGTGTTGAATTCGCTTATTTTTACTTATTTTAATTTGATGTGTTCACTTCAAGAATTCTCATAAAATGAAATGTTGAACAACATGCCCCCAAACGATGCAACCAAGTTGTACAACTTGCCAAAAAATCAAAACATTTTGATTTTTCGTACAACCGATACATAACTTCATACAACAGCCCCAAAAATGTTGCGATTTCCAGCGCAACTTGCTCAAGTTGTATAAAAATTGCAAGGTGTGTGGCTAGCATCACACTGTGTGAGTCACACAACAAGCTGTTTGCTCTCCTACATCTGTCTTGCTCTCACAGCTGTTTGAATTTAATTTGACAGCTGCCAGAAAGTACTTTCAAAAACTCATTTCTCTTTCACCGTGTGGACAAACGAAAAGTAATTCCTGAAAATTTTCGGAAAGTGGAGGTAAAAAGTGCTTTCTGAAAGCACTTTCATTGGGCCGTATTAATAAAAACGAAGCAAATACTTTTACTCAAGAATTAAAAAATTTGACATCAATTTGTATGAACCAAATTTCAAAATTTGAGTAAAAGGTCTCAAATTTTAAGTAAAAGCAAATGCTCAGCTTTTATTAATATGACCCATTGCGTCGTGTGGATACTCATGAAAGTTCTTTCAATGATTTGACTCTTTCGGAAAGCACTTTCATTGCATCGTTTGGCACTACCTTTTTGTAATATTAATACATATGCCACCCAACCAACCAAATATTCAGGTTCCGTCATTTCCTACATTTATATACATTCATACATATTCCAGCCTTCTGCATCGGATATTGCGGGCAGACAGGAGCCTCGGCGCTTCTGTTCACGCCTACACTACGATAGGAAATTATATTGGGAGCCTAGGATATTTCAGGTAGACAGGAGCCTTGGCGCAACGGCGGAGCTCGAACTCCATCTGGCCTCCCAGTACACATCATGCTGGGAGCTGTTGTGGAGTAAATTGTCCCTGCAATTTAATTCAATTGAGTGCAGAAAGTAACCACGTATGTATTTATTTAAATCATTTTTACTATTTGTAAATACATATGTAAAAATTATGCACATACAAAATCCCTTACGATCAGGGACCGATTTTAATCCTTATTTTCATTTCTTCGGATGAAAAATTCATTATGAAAACTTCGTTAACAATAAAATGCAAGTATGCCGATATGATTTTAGCACATTCTATCCAAATATGACCTCATCTTTATTCTGAAGATTTTTATTTTTTAAATTTTTAAATAACCATTATTTACGATTTTTATTTTTTCGATCAAAAATAATTTTTATTATTGGATTTAAAATTTTCCGATGAAACGATCGATATTTTATGATTTTTATTTTTTCGATCCAATTTGATTGATATTTTATCATTTTTATTTTTTTGATCAAAAATAATTGTTATAATTGGATTTAAATTTTTCCGATCAACTTTAATCAATATTTTATTATTTTTTCTCCGATCATAATAAACTTTTTCAAACGTTAGTGAATCCTATATTTGATGGCCTGAAGTTGACGATTGTCAACATTATGCATGTTGTGTTCAGAATTGCTTGGTAAGTTTGGAATACACATACAAACACTCCTATGCGTGCACATTGCCATAGATCTGTTCCGTTCTGTTCAAAAGCATACAACACCCATTCAGTAATTTTCCAACGGCGATTATGGACGCATTTTCCAACCAATTTTAATGAAAATTGGCGCAGTTCTATTTGAGAACAAAATTTATGTTAGCGCATCAATTATATAGCGTATGGTACAAAAGAAACAAGTTTTTAGAGATTATTATGATCGGAAAAAATATTTATTAAAGTTGATCGGAAAAATTTAAATCCAATAATAATTATTTTTTATCGAAAAAATAAAAATCATAAAATATCGATCAAGTTTCATCGGAAAAATTCAAATCCAATAATAAAAATTATTTTTGATCGAAAAAATAAAAATCATAAAATATCGATCGTTTCATCGGAAAAATTTAAATCCAGAAATAAAAATTATTTTTGATCGAAAAAATAAAAATCGTAAATAATAGTTATTTAAAAATTCAAAAAATAAAAATCTTTAGAATAAAGATGAGCTCATATTTGGATAGAATGTGCTAAAATCATTGTATCGGCATACTTGCATTTTATTGTTAATGAAGTTTTCATAATGATTTTTTCATCCGAAGAAACGAAAATAACGATTAAAATCGGTCCCTGGTTCTATTACAGCCAATGACACCACACGACTATCCACTAAGGTAAGCATTTGCCTCATTACATGAGCAATTCGTTAACTACATACCTACCTACATATATACAGATATATCTACATACCCTGCAAAAAATGCGATTAATTCGGGACGTGTCCGGGATCAATCGCAAGGGAGCGTGCGACTAATACAATTTTACATCCCTTTATATGGAGTGAATTGATCGCATTTGTTCGAGCATGTCCTATGAAGAGACTAATTGTTCAACTTGTATACCCGAACGGGTACCAATGTAGATTAATCGCTTTCATCCTCAACGGGTACAAATGTAGATCAATCGCTTACATCCCGAACGGGTACAAATGTAGATTAATCGCTTTCATCCTCAACGGGTACAAATGTAGATCAATCGCTTACATCCCGAACGGGTACAAATGTAGATTAATCGCTTTCATCCCCAACGGGTACAAATGTAGATTTTTCCAAGTTGTTCGCCAAGGCAATTTTTAATAACAATCTTTAAAAAATTGTATGTAAATGTTCATGCATATATAAATAAAGATTATATAACGTTTTACTTTTGGAAAAAAATCTCAATAAATAAATAAAAAAAAAATTGTAAGTTTTTAGTATGCATTATATAAGGATTTTTTCATAGAATATTTTAGGCAACATTTTGTTAAAATTATTATTCATCATTGTTATTAAAAGAAAGGGTGTTGAATTCGTTTTACCGGTTGTTCTACAATTTTTTAAATACATTGCATATTTTTGTAAAATTTCTACATTTAAGGAATCTAGATTTGTACCCGTTCGGAATGAAAGCGATTAATCTACATTTATACCCGTTCGGGATGAAAGCGATTAATCTACATTTATACCCGTTAGGGAACAATTGGTCTACAATTAGTCTACATTTATACCCGTTCGGGAACATTTGGTCTACAATTAGTCTACATTTATACCTGTACGGGAAAAAGCGGGGACTAATTGTGGACCGATTGTTCTCGAAAGAGATCAATCAGGGACAAATATCTTTCGGTATTAATCGCACATTTTTTTGCAGGGTACATATATCCAAATAAAGTCTTAGTTGTATTATAAAACATACTGGTTATTTGTTTCATTTCATTTATTTGACTGGGCCCATATCCGGTCAAAACAACGGAAAAAATCAAAACGATTTTGATTTCTACGTACCGTTTTCTGTAAACGGAGAATTTCAATGTCGGTGAGTTTGCGTTTACATGGCATTCCCATAAGGTAGATCGTGTCAGCTGACACGGCCTACGGGCTGCCGTCGGTGAGTGGTTCCACCTCAAGTCTTGGGCGAGTTGGCTGAAAAGGCCAGGTAGAGACTTAAGCAGACCGCCACAAGGAAACATATGGCTATAACACAGAGTATCGTTTTTTCGCGCAATAAATGCACCATCATAGAGTTAAGCGTTCGCGATGCACGTCCCAATTCGACACTGGTCTTAACTAAACGGGCGCGCGCACTCTGCAGCACATCCCGCTGGTGGCTCAAATTTTCGAGTACCTGTGTCCCCAATAACTCTGTTTCCAGCGCGATACAGTAACCATTTGCCAAACGATTTCCAGAGTGTTCGATGCATTCAGAATTCTGTAGTAGACGTTGTCGTTGATCATTGCCAACAGTTATATTATCATAATAATCGCACTCGCATCCATCACCGCTCCCACTGAGTTCGCACTGTTTTTGTACTTGTTTTACGTGAACTTTAAATCTTCTATAATCACCCTGGAGTCGCTTCAATTCGACTTGAGCACAACTCAGTTTATGTTGAAAGCCTGGACGTATAGCTGTGTCTAAATCCGGTATTTCTATTGTAATTAGTTCGAGGAGCTCCTGTGCCTCGGTAAAGCTAGCATCTATTTTGGCGATGACGTCACGATGTTCCACTATAGAAAAAAAATTTGGTGTGAATTTGGTTATTTCTGGATTTTGCTAGTTGACGTTTACCTCCCTGCAATTGTTTTATTTCAGCGATTTTAGACGTGATCTCAGCGATTAATACAGCATACTGCTGCTCATATTGCTCCACTAGCAACATTTAAATTACTGTAGACCTGTAGGCAAGGTTAGGTGAAAAAGAAAAAATTATTAGTCTTTCTGGAGGTGAATATAGCGGACATTATCAGCAAACCACACATCAGAGTTGCATATCAGTTGCTCTAAAAAACTTTAGACAAAACAAACTTTAAAACAAAAAAAAACAGAAAACTGTCGTATTTGTAATAAAGTAGTGAGGTCAAAGAGCATTTTCTAATTATGAAAATGAATACACATGTGTTTTTTTTCTATATTATTAAAATATACCACCATTGACCACCATTCTACCATAGGGCTGGGTAAGTCGACTTCGACTTTAATCGATTATCGACTTTTTGTTAAAAAAAAATCGACTTCTACAATCGATTGCTGTGAGTGAAAGTCAAGGTAAAGGCCCAATGCAGGCTTGCTTTTCTTGCTTTGCTTACTTTGGTTTGCTTTGCTTTCCTTTAAAAGCTTCTATGGCCGAATGGTCGCTTTAAACGCTGTCAGATTAATCAGCTGATTCGGAAATTAAAAAAAATTAGCCAAAATGTTGACTAGAAGTGCTGAACAAATTTTGAGAGTTTTCTTATGTTTAGCAAAAATGCGTAAATTCAAACGGCAAATTACACGAAAGCGGCGATTTTGGGTTCGGAAATTGTATTTACAGCGACAAAAACATGGGCTGTTTGAAAGTTCATTGAAAAACTTGGCTGCTGATGAGGAGCAATTTAATAGAACTCTCAGACTGCCGTTGTCTCTATTTAATGTGCTTCAGGAATTTTTGGAGCCTGCACTAACCAAATATTCAATCAGAACACCTATAGCTTAGTATCGACCTCTCAAGAAACGCAAAAGTTCCATATAAAATGACGTACAAGAAATGCTCAAGAAATTTTTCTTGTGAAACTTTCTTGAGCGAGTATCGACCTCTCAAGAAATTTAATACACTTTTTTACCACTATTTTTCAACATAATGCGAACACAGCAACACAGGTTTTGCCAAGAAATATGTCATCGAGCATTTATTTCTTAAAGAAATTTTGACGTCTGTTGGCTTTTGTTACATGTTGATAAAAATGGTGGTGAAAATGAAAAAAATTAATCGGAAAAAATATAGTGCACAATTTTTGTAATGATGCAAAGCGGAAGTTGGCATCAATTTCTTACATCTACTTCTATTCCGGCCATCAATATACCACAGTTTAGCAGTAATATAAGGTCTTCCTCGTCGCTTTCGATGATTTCCTAAAATAACAAAATAAAACTATTGAAAACAAATATTTAAAGCTTTTATTTAATGTTTTTTAAGAACTTATCAATTTCTCATGTTTACAATTTGGTTTATTTTGTTTACGTTTTTGATGATCTTCTTCGTTTCACTTGGTATTCACGGTGGAATAATAAACGTCAAAATTTCTTGCCTACTACTATTTTTCACTCAAGAAATAAAGCTAAAAATTTCTTGAGCTGTTTCTTGAGAGGTCGATACCAGCCTTATATCGAGTCGGTGCAGACTATTCATAACCCTGGTGTAAGTGAACTTTTTATTAGTATAGGAATAATCTTTCATATTTCTTGTTTTCTCATTTGTTACAGATATTTGGCGCACGGTGGCACTCGGCAATTCCACACAGTACTTTACCAGATGGGCTTGACGACCTTCAGACGGATTACGTTGGAAACATGCAAAGTTATATGGGATCTGTTAGCAAACCTGTATGTGACAGTCCCATCAGAAACGGAATGGGGTCGTATCTCCAATGAATTCAAGTCATTGTGGAATATGCCCAACTGCATCGGGGCCATTGACGGAAAATATATTAATATTACCTGTCCTGCAAATTCTGGGTCGATGTACTATAATTACAAAGGCAATTATAGTATTGTGCTTTTGGCATTATGTGACGCAAATTATACTTTTACCTGCGTTGATATCGGGGCATATGGAAGTCAAAGTGATGGCGGTGTATACCACTTTTCAAAACTTGCAGATTCTATTGAAAATAACAATCTCAACATTCCACACGATCAACCTTTGCCAGGAGAAATCGAGCCATTTCCACATTATTTAGTTGGAGATGCAGCTTTTCCTTTGCGGCCTTATTTAATGCGACCATATCCGGGTAGAGGTATTCCAGAAGACCAAGAGTACTTCAATAAAAGGCTCTCTCGTGCAAGAAGAGTTATAGAAAACGCGTTTGGAATACTCACGGCTAAATGGAGAATATTAAGAAATACGCTATGCTTGGCCCCGAAAAATGCAGAACAAATAGTGAAGGCTTGTATTGTCTTGCATAATTTTATTAAGCTTTCGAGTGCGAACTATATATCAAGCAATTTTGTTGATCGCTATGAGGATGATGCCACCATCGCTGGTGCATGGCGGAGCGAAGTAGTCCCATTACCCTCAATAAGTAGGGTCTCATCAAACCGAGGCAGCTCAGATAGTTATGACTTGAGAGATGCTTTGAAAAAACATCTTTTCAAAAATAAAATCTAATAATAATACTCAGTAAATAAGTTTTGAGGTTTTATAAAATAAAATAAAAATAAAATTTATACATATTTATGTATTACATTTGTACTTCATTCAGTTTTTTTATATTTAATAGTAATAATATTACATATACATATTACGTATGTATCTTCAAGACAAGTAGGTACTGCAATTACATACTTATGTACATATCGTCGTACCATACGAAAACTAGCATATTTAAAATTTCTGGCGAAAGCTATCAATAAAAAAATTCTGTACGAAAAGTAACAAGTTCGACTTTTGGCCGACGAAAAATAACAAAATCAACTTTTGTTTTCTGTACAAAGATTTTGTCTGAGGGGACCCATAGTTAAATTTAATGGCGAATAATTTTCTAGAACATTTTAACCCTCTATCTGTATTATTAATTGATATTTTCTACATGTGTTTCCAAAAAAGGGTTAAAAACAGCCATTTGCGTGGGCGTTAGAGGGTTAAAGTCTACCGCGGGGAAATTCCTTATTGAATTCTGTAGCAGAAGTCCGAACTCAAAAACTTCATTTCAGGTAATTTTTTATAACATATTTTCGATAAAGTAATTGCAACTCCAGATAAAACCACAAAACTTTAACCCCCTTCTAAAATAAAACTCAGACCCTCTGGGCTAGTACTCTGTTCGGCAAAGTTGGTCTGGGAGACAACCTCTTTCATAATTAATAACGTTCCTACAAATTAAATGGACTCACAGAGCCGGCTCCGAAGGGCGAATGCTTGTTTTTTTGGTTTGCTTGTTGGAATTTGACAAAATTATACCGTCAATATATATAGTAAAAAAGTCGATTAGTCGAGCCAATTATAGGCCCGTCACATAGCATACGTCAATCCGTCTACGTCGACGTATGTGACTGACAGCTCAGTAAACTGTGGGCATTTAAATGCACATCGGTACAAGTACGACGGATCCGTCGCCGCAACGTACCAAAGTTGGCCAACACTCAACTTTCGGCATACGTCATTCCGTCGCTATGTCAGCTGATTTCTTTTGATCCTTAACCTTTAGCTACTCTTGAATTTTACTTTTTTTGCAATTTGCTTTTCGAGTTTTTTCTCATTTGTAAAACATTCCTCCATAAAACCAAAATGGTCATTAATTATCAGGAGATGTGAAGTTACTGAAAACTGAATTTCAAGAGGGCAACATAAAAGAGAAATTACAAAATATTCTAAAGAGTTAAATTTTTGCCACCACCTCTGTAGTTAAAGGTTAATCAAACAGCTGGTTTCTGTATATCCGTCAACGTTTCCTATGTGGCGACCTCTCCGTCAAGTACGTGAGCTGTCAGTCACATACGTCGACGTAGACGGATTGACGTATGCTATGTGTCGGGGCTATTAGTCGATTTCCGACTGAAGGTAAAGGCCCAATGCACGCTTGCTTTGCTTGCTTGGCTGTGAGAAATGTCAAAATTATTTTGAGCTCTACTAAAATGTATAAAAGTTGGCCAAATGTCAGCTTTACTTCACGCGCTTCAAAGTTTCGAATTGCCCAATTCTCTATTTGACAGCGCTTTGAAAGCTTTGACATCATTTTTGACAATTAACAATTTCTCCCATCCAAGGCAGATCTAGGAAGGTAGGCGCATAAGCGAATTGAGAAACTTCCTTTCTTATTTACAATGTGTGAGTTTCTAAGACAGAGCTGTTGTGCAACTGTTGAGTGTTTGTCGTAGAAACGCACTGTTGAGTAATTCAGCTCAGCTCAACAGTTGGCAACTTTTCGCCATTTTTTCCATCACAAATTTTATTCGCTACTTCAGCTCAACATGTTGTGTAAAGCCAAACAGCTGATAAATTCATCAAGCCGTTTCTAAGGCGTAACTGTTTAACGCAACTGCTACACAACTGTTGGCAACTGTTGAGCTCAACAGTTACGGAGCAGCTTTGTCTTAGAAACTCACCCAATGATAGAGTGTAATGTCAAAATCAACGAGAAATCACATCATGGCCAAATAGGAATGGGCGAGTCCCAAGGGAATTCAGATTTTAATAAAGGAAAAACATTATTTTGACATAAAAATCTACCAATTACAATAACAGAATACATGGCAAATTTCTGAATTCGCCTATGCGCCTACCTTCCTACATCTGCTTTTCTCCCATCGCTACTGACATTGTCCCATCGCTACTGACGTTTTATTCTACATTGGCGCACTTTTGTGTAAATTGCAAATTTTTTATTAATAAATAGTAGAAATCCTCAAGTTTCATGTTTTCTATAAAATGTTTGAGGAAAAACTAATTGTAGAAATAGAAAAGCACAGCTGCTTGTGGGACAAAAGACAGCTTTGCTACCGCAATCGCGTGATGAAAGATTTCGCTTGGCAAAATGTAGCTGCTGCTGTTGGAGAGCTTGGTAAGTACGGGATTTTATAGTAAAAGCTATTGTTTTAAGATTAATGTATTTCTTCTCCATAGAGGAAAATTGCCGAAAGCGATGGAAATCGCTAAGGGACCGATACGGGATAGAGTTAAAGGATCGCAAGCAACCAAGCGGAAGTGGTGCGTTAACTAAAAAAGTTTGGCCCTTCTTCGATTCCATGTCCTTTTTGAAAGATACGGTCATGCCTAGGCAGTAAGTTGTGAGGAAAATTTGGATATAATGAACCACGACACGATAATACATAGTTTGAATTGACATAGTTTGAAATTGGTTCATTATATCCCAGTTGTGTTTACATATCTACAATAATTTGGAATGCATGTACCTATGTTCTCTATTATAATTTATATGTACTTCCATGTTCTTAGGACAACTACAAATATCGTCACACAAATACCAGGTGTCCAAGAGTCAGATGCTAAGGAGGCTTCCTTTGATTTCGAAATAGGTGCGACAGGACAAATTATAATGCATCAGCCGGAAACTACTATATCAACGCCGGCTAAGCGACAAAAGAAAAAGCAAGATGAGGACATGGCCTTTGATGAACTGGTCAGCGACGTAAGTCAATTTCTGGGAAGCCAAAAGTCAATCACTAATGACAGTTTTTTGGGTGCGATTGGAGAGGTGTTCGAAAAAGTTCCCGAAGAGTCGTCTAGATTTTAAAATGGACTTACTTCAATACGTCCATGCTCAGTTTAAAAATGTGCATCAAAATAGTGAACGTTAGAAGTAGATGTCTTAAAAAACCGAAACTTTAAATGCCAAGAGTATCCAAATTGTTACCGATATTCAATTAATTCATTTAAGAAAATTCATATCAAAACTTAATGAACTATAACCATAGTTTAGTATATATATTAGTACATATATATTTAGTTTAGTATATATATTATTCATACATACATATATACTAAATTATGGTTGTAGTTTATTAAGTTTTGATTTGAATTTTCTTAAATAAATTAATTGAATATCGGTAACAATTTCGATACTCTTGGCATACTTATATACCTTACAAAGGATCAAATGAATGAAAAGACTAATAATTATAAATGAATGAAAAGACTAACAATTAAAAAAGTATATATCGTCGTACCATACGAAAACTAGCATAGGTTTTTTTATGGCTGACGAAAAGTAACAAGTTCGACTTTTGGCTGACGAAAAATAACAAAATCAACTTTTGGCTGACGAAAAGTAACAAAATCAACTTTTGGGTGACGAAAAGTATCAGCAATTATATACTGTTTCTACATTAAAATTGTTGTTGTTTAAACGAAATTGATAGTTTTCGTCAGCCAAAAGTTGATTTTGTTATTTTTCGTCGGCCAAAAGTCGATTTTGTTACTTTTCGTCAGCCAAAAGTTGATTTTGTTATTTTTCGTCAGCCAAAAGTCGAACTTGTTACTTTTCGTCAGCCATAAAAAAACCTATGCTAGTTTTCGTATGGTACGACGATATATACTTTTTTAATTGTTAGTCTTTTCATTCATTTATAATTATTAGTCTTTTCATTCATTTGATCCTTTGTAAGGTATATAAGTATGCCAAGAGTATCGAAATTGTTACCGATATTCAATTAATTTATTTAAGAAAATTCAAATCAAAACTTAATAAACTACAACCATAATTTAGTATATATGTATGTATGAATAATATATATACTAAACTAAATATATATGTACTAATATATATACTAAACTATGGTTATAGTTCATTAAGTTTTGATATGAATTTTCTTAAATGAATTAATTGAATATCGGTAACAATTTGGATACTCTTGGCATTTAAAGTTTCGGTTTTTTAAGACATCTACTTCTAACGTTCACTATTTTGATGCACATTTTTAAACTTAGCATGGACGTATTGAAGTAAGTCCATTTTAAAATCTAGACGACTCTCTTCGGGAACTTTTTCGAACACCTCTCCAATCGCACCCAAAAAACTGTCATTAGTGATTGACTTTTGGCTTCCCAGAAATTGACTTACGTCGCTGACCAGTTCATCAAAGGCCATGTCCTCATCTTGCTTTTTCTTTTGTCGCTTAGCCGGCGTTGATATAGTAGTTTCCGGCTGATGCATTATAATTTGTCCTGTCGCACCTATTTCGAAATCAAAGGAAGCCTCCTTAGCATCTGACTCTTGGACACCTGGTATTTGTGTGACGATATTTGTAGTTGTCCTAAGAACATGGAAGTACATATAAATTATAATAGAGAACATAGGTACATGCATTCCAAATTATTGTAGATATGTAAACACAACTGGGATATAATGAACCAATTTCAAACTATGTCAATTCAAACTATGTATTATCGTGTCGTGGTTCATTATATCCAAATTTTCCTCACAACTTACTGCCTAGGCATGACCGTATCTTTCAAAAAGGACATAGAATCGAAGAAGGGCCAAACTTTTTTAGTTAACGCACCACTTCCGCTTGGTTGCTTGCGATCCTTTAACTCTATCCCGTATCGGTCCCTTAGCGATTTCCAAAGCTTTCGGCAATTTTCCTCTATGGAGAAGAAATACATTAATCATAAAACAATAGCTTTTACTATAAAATCCCGTACTTACCAAGCTCTCCAACAGCAGCAGCTACATTTTGCCAAGCCAAATCTTTCATCACGCGATTGCGGTAGCAAAGCTGTCTTTTGTCCCACAAGCATCTGTGCTTTTCTATTTCTACAATTAGTTTTTCCTCAAACATTTTATAGAAAACATGAAACTTGAGGATTTCTACTATTTATTAATAAAAAATTTGCAATTTACACAAAAGTGCGCCAATGTAGAATAAAACGTCAGTAGCGATGGGACAATGTCAGTAGCGATGGGAGAAAAGCAGATGTAGGAAGGTAGGCGCATAGGCGAATTCAGGGCCCTCACTCTGTAGTTCGATTCGAAAGCGAAATTCGATTCGAAAGTACATTCGTACTGTATAGAATATATGGAATAGAATTCGCAAAACGAACGAATTTTCTTTCGAATCGAACTACAGAGTGAGGGCCCAGAAATTTGCCATGTATTCTGTTATTGTAAGGCACTCTGCACACGGAGCGTACTGCTTTAGACGCGAATTAGATACTACAGACGAAAGCTGTACGCTTTGATGTCGCGCACGTATATTTCAATTGAGGGCTGCACACGAGTCGTCAGCTTCATGCATTCGTCAAAGTATGCTGGCTACATGTCGCTTGGCGTAAAGCAGTGCTAGTAGCTAGGCGTACTACGCTTAGAAAACAGGAAGAAGAAGATGTTTGTTTACATTTTTCCACTTGGTGAAATTTAAGAAAGCAGTAAAATTTGTGTAAAAAATCGGAAAAATGAGTGTAAAATTAAAGAAAATGGAAGATTCCATAAAAGTTATAATCTTTTCTATTTAAAGCTTCGAAATTTAAAGCAAATACCGTATTATTAATTTGTTTGTTTGTTTGTGCAGCGAAGTTTCATGTCGCTTCGTGTGCAGATCTTGAGGCGTAAGGAAATCGACGCTACATAAAATGTCTGATACGCGTCTATGACGATTCGCTTCGTGTGCAGAGTGCCTAATTGGTAGATTTTTATGTCAAAATAATGTTTTTCCTTTATTAAAATCTGAATTCCCTTGGGACTCGCCCATTCCTATTTGGCCATGATGTGATTTCGCGTTGATTTTGACATTACACTCTATCATTGTAACTGTGTAACCTAAATCAAACGCAAGTCGTCAATTTAACGCACGCACGCAAATTTTTCATATGCGTTGAACCGAAATTGACTTGCGTGCGTGTTCAGATAAAGAAATAGAAAAATACAGAAAATCAGAGAAAATCTTGTTATTTTGTGGAATATGTACCTAACAGACACGATATCAAAAGCAAGTGTCAATTTTTTTGCAAACAATCACCCACAATGCTTAATTTCAACTGTCACGCAAAACAAAAATTGGGCGTCGAATTTGCTTTTTACGCACGCCGTTCAATTTCGGTTACTCCCATACAAGTTGTATGGGCTTGAGAAATTTTTGACAGTAAATTGACGGCGTGCGTTTGATTTAGGTTACACAGTAAGGCACTCTGCACACGGAGCGTACTGCTTTAGACGCGTATTAGATACTACAGACGAAAGTTCTACGCTTTGATGTCGCGCACGTATATTTCAATTGAGGGCTGCACACGAGTCGTCAGCTTCATGCATTCGTCAAAGTATGCTGGCTACATGTCGCTTGGCGTAAAGCAGTGCTGGTAGCTAGGCGTACTACGCTTAGAAAACAGGAAGAAGAAGATGTTTGTTTACATTTTTCCACTTGGTGCAATTTACGAAAGCAGTAAAATTTGTGCAAAAAATCGGAAAAAATTAGTGTATAATGAAAGAAAATGGAAGATTCCGTAAAATTTTTCATCTTTTCTATTTAAAGCTTCGAAATTTAAAGCAAATACCATATTATTAATTTGTTTGTTTGTTTTGTGCAGCGAAGTTTCATGTCGCTTCGTGTGCAGATCTTGAGGCGCGGAGAAATCGACGCTACATGAAATGTCTCGTACGCGTCTATGACGATACGCCTCGTGTGCAGAGTGCCTAAATAAGAAAAGAAGTTTCTCAATTCGCTTATGCGCCTACCTTCCTAGATCTGCCTTGGATGGGAGAAATTGTTAATTGTCAAAAATGATGTCAAAGCTTTCAAAGCGCTGTCAAATAGAGAATTGGGCAATTCGAAACTTTGAAGCGCGTGAAGTAAATCTGACATTTGGCCAACTTTTATACATTTTAGTAGAGCTCAAAATAATTTTGACATTTCTCACAGCCAAGCAAGCAAAGCAAGCGTGCATTGGGCCTTTACCTTCAGTCGGAAATCGACTAATAGCCCCGACACATAGCATACGTCAATCCGTCTACGTCGACGTATGTGACTGACAGCTCACGTACTTGACGGAGAGGTCGCCACATAGGAAACGTTGACGGATATACAGAAACCAGCTGTTTGATTAACCTTTAACTACAGAGGTGGTGGCAAAAATTTAACTCTTTAGAATATTTTGTAATTTCTCTTTTATGTTGCCCTCTTGAAATTCAGTTTTCAGTAACTTCACATCTCCTGATAATTAATGACCATTTTGGTTTTATGGAGGAATGTTTTACAAATGAGAAAAAACTCGAAAAGCAAATTGCAAAAAAAGTAAAATTCAAGAGTAGCTAAAGGTTAAGGATCAAAAGCAATCAGCTGACATAGCGACGGAATGACGTATGCCGAAAGTTGAGTGTTGGCCAACTTTGGTACGTTGCGGCGACGGATCCGTCGTACTTGTACCGATGTGCATTTAAATGCCCACAGTTTACTGAGCTGTCAGTCACATACGTCGACGTAGACGGATTGACGTATGCTATGTGACGGGCCTATAATTGGCTCGACTAATCGACTGTTTTACTATATATATTGGCGGTATAATTTTGTCAAATTCCAACAAGCAAACCAAAAAAACAAGCATTCGCCCTTCGGAGCCGGCTCTGTGAGTCCATTTAATTTGTAGGAACGTTATTAATTATGAAAGAGGTTGTCTCCCAGACCAACTTTGCCGAACAGAGTACTAGCCCAGAGGGTCTGAGTTTTATTTTAGAAGGGGGTTAAAGTTTTGTGGTTTTATCTGGAGTTGCAATTACTTTGTCGAAAATATGTTATAAAAAATTACCTGAAATGAAGTTTTTGAGTTCGGACTTCTGCTACAGAATTCAATAAGGAATTTCCCCGCGGTAGACTTTAACCCTCTAACGCCCACGCAAATGGCTGTTTTTAACCCTTTTTTGGAAACACATGTAGAAAATATCAATTAATAATACAGATAGAGGGTTAAAATGTTCTAGAAAATTATTCGCCATTAAATTTAACTATGGGTCCCCTCAGACAAAATCTTTGTACAAATAAGACAAATTTTGGAAATTTTTCCATTACTCCAGCACGCCCCGAGAAAATGACTTATATAGGGGTATAAAGGGGCTCTCATATATCCCAAAACTGAAAACCAAAGTTTTCTTCGGCCGCACTTATAAAAAATAACCCTCAGCCGGTAGAATTCTCTTTCCGGAGTAATATCTATGACCCGGTCTACAGTACTTTTGCGGCCATTTCAACTCGCAAAATTGTACAAACGTAATTTTGAACCGTGAAATATGTTTGTTGGGTGATATAAAACCTCAGTGGTGACCAGTGATGTCACTCACATATTTTTCCTCGTACCAAAAAACGTAACAAATTGCTTTTGAGAGTACCAAAAAGATTTTTTCGTAGTAGACAAATGGTTTTTTTCTCATTTAAGCTGGGTATCCACATTATAAGAAATTGCTCAAGAAAAAATTGGCATTTATTTCTTGTGTAATTTCGATGTTTAATTTTTTTTGAAGAAATATATACAATCGTATATTTCTTGGCAAAACTAGCGTTGCCAACCCCATATTTTGTCAAAATTTGTAATAGATTTTCTTGTGAAGTGGATACTTACTTAATTACTTAATTGGCACGTAACCGTCTAGATAATTTTAGCCGAATCCAACATAGCGCGCCAGCTATTTCTGTTTCGTGCAGCGTGGCGCCATTCGGGAATACCTAGGGAGCCAGCATCACTGTCCACCTGATCTTTCCAATCTTCTCCCCTTGCTTCTGCGTTCAGCGGGTTTCGACAGAAATACTTTCTTGGCCGGAGCACCTTCGTCCATTCTCACGACTTGACCTGCCCAGCGGAGCTGCTTTATCTTTATTCGCTGAAGTGGATACTGCCTAAAGAAAATTTGACACAAGAAAATTTCTTGACTATTTCTTAAGTTTTTTTATATGGAGTTTTGGCATTTCTTGAGATGTGGATACCCTGCTTTATTATTTTTTTACACAGCTATTCTACAATACCTCGGAACTCCGAGCGCGGCGACGCCGACTGCTACGACAAAACGAAAATTGGTATTCTGGTTTACGACGTTTCGAACATAAGTGTTGTTGAGTGTTAAACTATGTTCGAATCAGTGTTAGATAGCGTTTATGCGAAATAATATGTATTATTTGACAGCACATTTGTATTTTTGACAGCAAATTTATATTTTCAGTAAGTTTTAGATTAAATTTTCAGAAAGAATATATTAAATGGTTAAAAAATGGATTCCATTGCTGCAGCAGCTTATTTAGTGGAAAAATAAATGGAAGAACAAAGGAATTTGGACATTAATTTTAATTCAATTTTTTAAAATATGTGCCAAAAAAAAGTGCCAACATATATGAAAACGGCATTTATAGAATACTGTCACCAAGTTTCATGCGATAATACCTTGTAATTCGGAAATTAACACCGGCTAAGCTTGGATAGAATGAACCAATTTTATTTATTTACAAACTACTGCTTTCAGTGAAACTTTCAGGAAATATTCTTTGGAAGATAATTCATCTACCTTTAACGCTTTCAACTATTATTAAATTATAATATTAAAGTTCTCCAAAAGGAGAATTCTGCCGGCTGAGGTTTTTTTAAAGCGCGCCCAAAGGCCGGTGACACAAAGAAGTCTTCTACACACACATTGCTTTAACAAGGAATATCTCTTGCGCTATAATCGTCCGCGGGAGCGACGTTTTTATGATCTGCGATAGGATCGTGGTTCATTATATACAAATTTTCCCTTAACACCAGTGGTACATTATTGCGATTCCCACTTTAACTATTAGTAATTTAAAAATAATGAAAAAAAACTGGACTCCATGAACTCAAGGGCAATGAAAATGCCAACATTAGTGAAAATAACATTTACAGCTTATTCCAACAAAGTTTCGTGCGAAAACCTCTTGCAGTTGGTTTGTTTTATACTATTTATAGTGATATGTTATACTGATGCAGTGCATGGATGACGCTCCACACTGGTCGCATATCAACAAGGTTTTATGGATCGCAAAACATAAAAGCAAATTTGAGATCCAGGTTGCGATCAATCAAATCATGAATATGTACATATCGTGTAGCAGGAATTTTGTGACTCGCCAGGACGCGTTGAGCATGAACGGATATAGAAAGTGAGCACGTTTCTTCGATTTGTTAGTTTCTCGTGCAAATGTTTGTAAATCATGTTGCAAGGCGATATTTTAAATCTTTAAAAAGACATAGTCAGCCAAAAATGCTTAAAGGAGTACATCTTGGCACAGAAATTATGCTCGAGTTGCGCTACCCACTCATATTACATGATCGTAGTAATAATACACAATTGAAATTATTTTCAGAAGCTTTTATTAAACAATAATATATAAATATTGCTAAAAAGGATAATAAATTTTATTATTAAATAAAAGTTCAATACGTTGAAACTCCTTGTACTTATTTCCCTTATTCAGTCTATTGTACTAAAGCAGATTCCTTTTGTTCACTTATTTTGCAAAGAAAAGGCCAGTAGCATAGCTAAACCAAGCCCGTTTTGTATAATAATGTTGCATAAATTTAAAAATCATAGTTTAATTACATTAAGGCACTCTGCACACGAGGCGTATCGTCATAGACGCGTACGAGACATTTCATGTAGCGTCGATTTCTCTACGCCTCAAGATCTGCACACGAAGCGACATGAAACTTCGCTGCACAAAACAAACAAACAAATTAATAATACGGTATTTGCTTTAAATTTCGAAGCTTTAAATAGAAAAGATGAAAAATTTTACGGAATCTTCCATTTTCTTTCATTATACACTAATTTTTTCCGATTTTTTACACAAATTTTACTGCTTTCATAAATTCTACCAAGTGGAAAAATGTAAACAAACATCTTCTTCTTCCTGTTTTCTAAGCGTAGTACGCCTAGCTACCAGCACTGCTTTACGCCAAGCGACATGTAGCCAGCATACTTTAACGAATGCATGCAGCTGACGACTCGTGTGCAGCCCTCAATTGAAATATACGTGCGCGACATCAAAGCGTACAGCTTTCGTCTGTAGTATCTAATACGCGTCTAAAGCAGTACGCTCCGTGTGCAGAGTGCCTAAATTGGTAATATTTCCAAAAATAATCAAAATTTCTATTGCCTCCCGCACACAAAAGCTGACGGAAAGAATCGCTCCGATAAACTGTCAAAAAACCCATCCATCGTGAACCAGAATGCCGATTTCCGAACTTCGAAAAAGTCTGACGTTCATCGGACGTCAATCGAATTGCAGAATGCCATTTGATCAGATTCACCTCCGATGAAAGTGGATCGTAAACCGGAATAGATGTGTTAATTAAATTAACTTCACTATATCGTACCCTAAATCATAAAGTGATACAACGCAAAATCCAAAAATTTTCGGGAGTAAAAAAACTTTCTTTACAAGCAATGATGTTGAAAAGGCCAAGTATAATTGCTATTTTTCAGACAAAAGAGTCACCGATTGAAAAGTTTTTTTTTGTAACCACTGGAGATATGTTCTGTGTACCGGTTTATGATAAAAACCCGATTTCAAAAAATTTTGAGCTGTTTCACTTAATGATTTAGGGTGCGATATTAACGCTAACAAAAAGAAAAAGTGTATTTAAAAAAGTAAAGAAAATAAACCAAAAATTAATAAATTTATCGCGCTTTTAATTAATTTAACTTTTCACATGTCCATCACTTTATTTCCATTTAAAACTTGCTTGATACATGTATATTTATTGAGTAGCGATCAGGGATCACTAACAGCGGTTGTATCATGCCATCAGCTGATTTTTTTTTCTTCGCTGGGAGCAAGTGCTACATCACACAAAGGTTAAGCTGAGTTACCATAATCCCTCCATACAATTTTTTTTCGCTAATTTTGACGACTGCTTGCCAAAAAGCTCTAAAAAAATATGCGGTAATTTTCGGTGGCGGCATAGTTGGGTCATGCTAGTGATCAAGAATTGTATCGATTTCATAAAATCTACAGCTTTGGGATACCTACCGCGTGTTGGCGATGTAATTACGTTGACCACCAGTGTACGTTACGTTGAGTACCAGTTTTTGTACGAAAATACAAAAAGTGGCAACGCTGGTGGGGACGACAAACACACGCACATTTGTGTGTGTGTGTATAGTATTTTGCATAGTAAATTTCACAACTTAAAGAAGGAATATCTCGGGAACTATAAGCCTCCTGCAAGTTTGATTTTCATGTTAACGTTAAAAATCTCATGAAGGTTGTCTTTGTGTTTTACCTGATTTTTTGTCTTCAAAAATTCAAATAAAAACGAAAATTTTTTCTTTTCAATTTTAATTAGTCGGCCAGGGTTGTTTTGATGAAAATCGTTGCCTTGACAACGTCCACATCATTCCTTCAACAAACGCAACTTTTCGGACTGTTTCGGACGATTTCCTGCGATTTATTACTTCAACGGACGCGCTTAGCATGGTTTACATATTAGTGCTGCCAAGTCTCATAAAAGTGATCCGCATCCTTCCGGTGAGATTGTGATTCAGATACGGAACTAGATAGCCCACGGGAACGCTGCTAATCAGGGCTGTTCTGAAATGCGATCGGAATTGATTTCGCATCGGATTGATATTAAGACTCGGATTGAAAACGGTGTTCCTCAATCCTATCGAAATCGATAAATTCGAACATAGCGCAAATCCTATTCGAACTGTCAAAACTCAGCTGTTTTTGCTGTGCTATTGTTTTGCATTTCAATTGGAATTTTATGTTTGTGGAAAAACTTAAAATTATTAAAATATTTTGCAAAAAAGTGTGCTGAAAATGATTTCTGGATTGTGGCTGCAATTGCTATCGAAAACATGGAGCGAAATAAGGAGGAACAAATTCTTGCCAGCGTTTCTTCTGCTTCTGTAAGGGTATATTTATTGAACGCCCCGCCACCAGTTGCAGATGATTCGCCACGATTATGTGCAATTTTTCTACGTACTTCATATTTGCAGTCAATCAACGTCTGTTATGATTGCCCAACTTCAATATCACAATGCTTTTAAAATTGATCAAAATGTTACCTTTTTCCAACCGTTCATGTCCTTACTGGGACCTTGACTATTCAAAACATTGCACTATTCCTGCCATTGCTGCTCCACCCTCACTTTGTCTCCCTTGGTATGGCCTTGGGCAAAATCTGGATACCTTTCCATGAGTTGCAGCAGAGTTGCGTTTTGAGCTGCATTCTTATGTTTTCCCCTTTATGAACATATAAAAACAATTAATTTATATAAAAATATATTTAAACCATGCCTTATACTTACATTTTATTTAATTATTTTTCTCGTAAAAGATAAATTTCAACAAAACGGTTAATTCCGCGAACAAATATCTCGTCGGATTTTTTAAACTGAAATTTCCGATAGGTTGGAATATAGAACAACAAATACAATGAAAAAATCGGATTCGAACATTGATTCCGATAATTTTAAATCGATAGGATTAGAGAACACGATTCTGCGATTTCGATCGGATACTATTTGATTCCGACATATATCGGATTTCAGAACAGCCATGAATATCGTCGATATTGTGACTTTTATTTAACAATTTAGTGATACGAACCCGATAGAAATAATCGAGCTATCGACAAATACGTAACAATATTATCGGCTGTGGCTCGATTTCCACCCGTCTCCTCTACAACCCCTAATACTCAAGGCTAATTTATAGGTTAACCTAGTAAACAACTGATTGCTAACTTCTACTTTTTATACCTTTCATGAGAATGAAATGGTATTATAACTTAGTGCCAAAAAATTTTTGTCGAAAGTATCAGAAGGAAGCGTGGGGGACCCACCAAAATATATACCGATATGATCAGAATCACGAGCTGAGTCGATTAAGCCATGTCCGTCTGTCCGTCTGTCCGTCCGTCCGTCTGTGTGAACGCAAACTAGTCCCTCAGTTTTTGAGATATCTGAATGAAATTCGGAATACAGGTATGTTGTTATATGAAGCTGATCATTTGTCGGAACCGGCCGAATCGGACCACTATAACATATAGAAAACAACCGATTATTCAGATATATATGAAATTTTTGGATGTAATTTGTGCATAACTTGCCCATTTAAACAGCTAAGGACATGAAACTTTGAAGTAGACGTGCCCATTTTGGCCCAAACAAGGTTACCGAAAATTGTCAAGATCGGACCACTATAACATATAGTTCCACAACATCCGATTATTCAGATATACACATTTTGGTGTATAACTCCTCCATTTTAACAGCTAACGGCGTGAAATGTTGAAGTATTTGTACACATATGGGCCCAAACGGGATTACCGAAAATTGTTAAGATCGGAACACTATAACCTATAGCTCCCCTACAACCGATTGTTCAGATATGGACATTTTGGTGTATAACTCCTCCATTTTAACAGCTAACGGCGTGAAATTTTTAAGTATTTGTACCCATATGGGCCCAAACAGGATTACCGAAAATTGTAAAGATCGGACCACTATAACATATAGCTCCCCTACAACCGATTGTTCAGATATGGACATTTTGGTGTATAACTCCTCCATTTTAACAGCTAACGGCGTGAAATTTTGAAGTATTTGTACCCATATGGGCCCAAACGGGATTACCGAAAATTGTCAAGATCGGACCATTATAGCTCCCATACAACTGATTGTTCAGATATGAACATTTTGGTGTATAACTCCTCCATTTAAATAGCCAAGACACCATTTTTTCTAATAAATCTTTCCATAAATAACCCACAGAATTAAAATTATAAATTAAACTTAATCCGGCTATGTACATACATAGGTAACTTTTCATTTCCCCACTCATGAAAGGTATGAAGTCTTCGGTACGGCCCACAATGGGAACGTTTCATACAAAAAACGGTCATAAATAGTAAAAATGGACCTAGAGTGCTCAAATTTTGAAAATAAGCTTTTTTTTATGAATATTAGTACATGGTGTAAAAATGAACTTAATCTGATGACAAATACTCCCACCCCCCATATAACGGGTGTCGCGAAAAACCACGAAATTGCAATTATTTTCGAAATTAATCAAGTTAGAATGCTCAAATTCGGTATACAAGCTTTTTTGATGAATATTAGTACATGGTGTATAAAGGAACTTAATCTGATGACAAATACTACCACCCCCCATATAACGGGTGTCGCGAAAAAACATGAAATTTCAATTATTTTCGAAACTAATTAAGTTAGAATGCTCAAATTCGGTATACAAGCTTTTTTGATGAATATTAGTACATGGTGTATAAAGGAACTTAATCTGATGACAAATACTACCACCCCCCATATAACGGGTGTCGCGAAAAAACATGAAATTTCAATTATTTTCGAAACTAATTAAGTTAGAATGCTCAAATTCGGTATACAAGCTTTTTTGATGAATATTAGTACATGGTGTATAAAGGAACTTAATCTGATGACAAATACTACCACCCCCCATATAACGGGTGTCGCGAAAAAACATGAAATTTCAATTATTTTCGAAACTAATTAAGTTAGAATGCTCAAATTCGGTATACAAGCTTTTTTGATGAATATTAGTACATGGTGTATAAAGGAACTTAATCTGATGACAAATACTACCACCCCCCATATAACGGGTGTCGCGAAAAAATATGAAATTTCAATTATTTTCGAAACTAATTAAGTTAGAATGCTCAAATTCGGTATACAAGCTTTTTTGATGAATATTAGTACATGGTGTATAAAGGAACTTAATCTGATGAGAAATACTCCCACCCCCCATATAACGGGTGTCGCGAAAAACCAGTAAAATGCATTTATTTTCGAAAGTAATTAAGTTATAATTCTCAAACTAGATATATGAAATCCATATTATGGATGCATTTCTTTCTTGAAATATGACAATTTCTATAAAATCTTAACCTAAAATATATATGTATGTGGGATCTGCTAAAATCAAAGCTAGTGTTGAGGAAATCATGGTAAACCTTAAGGCATCGCGATTTGTGCTTATGGGCAGCGGTCCATATTTTTTTAAATCTTAAATTCAAAAAGCGTATTTCTTGATTTAATTTTTGCAAATTGATATTTACATCAGTCTTGCTTATAATAAGGTTTTCCATGATTTTAATTTTGTCTTTATCTCCTTCATTTGAGGCTAGCCACACTTCGAATAACTCAGCTATTTTAATTGAAGTAGTCACTATCGAATAAATAAATAAATTGATTACAACACCACACAATTTTTCAACATAAAGATGACATACTTGCAATAAATTTTATCGAAATTACTTATTCGGAATTTAATTAGAAATATATGTAATTAACACTTTTAAACCACTTGGACTTCAAACTTGTTTTAAAACTTCACTTTAATATAAAAATTAAATAAAGGCAGTGACAAACAATTTTTTTTATCAGAGGGGTAAAAAATATAAAAATGTAAAGTAGTCACTTTTTCACTTCGCTGTTTAAATTTTAAACACCAGAAGAAGCAATCATAAGTAATTATATATATATTAGTATATATTTGTAAATACTTGAAAAATCATATAAATGTAATTGTCTACGTCATACTTATTTAAAATTTGTACTTTTGGGGCATGGATCCCCAAGCAAACTCCCATTTCTTACGACCCTGCCAAATGCAGTTTGCATTTAAAAGGTAACGGTACAGGTGGGAGACAAATAGATAAGTGCAATTATCAGCAAGTAAAATGCGTACCGAAGACGTTATACCATTCATGAATGAGAGAAATAAATTTTATCTGTTTAATTGAAGAAGGTGTACTCAAAAATATCAATATCTAACAATCAGTTGTATGGGAGCTATATGTTGTACTGGTCCGATTTGGCCGATTCCGACAAATGATAAATTGTACATAAAAATACGTCGTGTTTGGCACAAAGTGATAATACTACTTCAGGTTCATGAATGGTATAACAAACAGCAAATGAGAGTATATCTCTCACTTACTTCAATACTATCATATCTCAGTAACCTTATTTTACGAAAAAAAAACCTTTGAGTTTTCAGCCGCTATATATTTCAATAGTAAATCAAAGATAATTTTTTGATCTCAAACTGTCAATTTTCAATCTATCAGACCGAAATTTCGTCATATAATGCACATACATATACATATACACACATGCATGCATGCCCATACTTAGCTGAAAACTCGCGTTTTTGAGTTATGATACTTTTAAAGTAAATAGGCTAAAAGTAAGTATATATGTATATATTCTATATAAAATTGCATTAATTAATATATTAGCGATTTTAAAGCATAAACATCTGTCAAAACTGCTCATCAATGCTTTTCTCTCTAGCTACACATGTATGCATATGTATGTACATCCATAGTGATAGCGCGCATATACACCTCGTCGAAAAATATGAATTAGTGAGAAGAGCGCGGGTGAATGGTAAAACTGACTATGGGGGGTTTTTAAGCACACCTGGGACCAACATATATTAAAAAATTGAGGATACGTTTTTTTTATTTTTTTTTTATTTTGTTCTAAAGTTTCCCAATTTTTTTGATAATTTTTTTTTTACCCTGTATAAAAAAAAATATATAATAAAACCTGTGCAGCTAATTCAAAAGTGAGCTACTGTATTTCATAATATGAACTATTTTCTATATTACAGAGAAATATTGAGGGATAAATCTCGTATAAACATTTTTTTTTTTAATGCCGAATATGTCATGATAAATGTAATTTCAAAAATGCACTTTTGGCCCATTAGGAGAATAATTAAAACTCGCGAGAGCGCGGGTGAAATTAATTTCTGTTAATGTGATATGATAAAGAATATGTTAGTTCATCACACAAAAAAAAATCCAGGATACGTTTTTTTTTGTTTTTTTTATTTTATTGCTTAAATTTGGCGAAGAAAAAATATTTTCGATATTTTTTTATCCTTATTTGAAAAATCATATAAAATCAGGTTTCGAAGATAATAAAAAAAGGATTACTTCCTGAAAAAGTAGAAGCCATTATCTATATTTAGGTGTCAAAACCAAGTATATGCGTCAATAAATGGTTTAGATCATAGATGCCCAAGCCCTATGCTCGCATACACATTTTGTTTTTGTAATGCTCGTAAGTATAGGATTTTACTCGCCTATACACTTCCATAAGAAATTTGTGTATATGGCGAGCATAGGCGAGCATAGGAAAAAAATTTGTATACTCCCGAAACGTTTCTATGGAAATAAAAAAACAATTTTTTATTTTGATTCGAACAGATACAACCCAGCAATGAAAAGAATGAAATGTGGGACATACATATATGCATGTATGTACATATAGACGGCTGAGAATAAGATCGCCCTATTTCAAAAATTGTTTCAAAAACGCCCTATTCCAAAAATTGTTTGAATAACGTCCTATTTCAGATTTTGCTTCAAAAACGCCCTATTTCAGAGAAAATTCCATATATGTTTCTCTGAAATAGGGCGTTTTTGAATAATTGTCTGAAATAGGGCGTTTTTGAAGCAAAATTTGTAATAGGACGTTATTCAAACAATTTTTGGAATAGGGCGTTTTTGAAACAAATTTTGAAACAGGGCGATCTTATTCTCAGCCGTAGATATATACATCGTCCCCTCAATATAACAGTAGCGTATGTGCTCATACGCCATTATTTTTTTATTGCATATTTAGAATCTCCATCATTGATTCTATGTCTGGTCAAAATTTCGTCAAATTCTACTTCCACAAAGTGGGTCAAAATGTCATTGGAAAAAATGGTGTATAATTTCTTGTTCAAAAATTTAATAGATATTTGATTTGACAAAAACTTTAAACTCGATTTTCTCAAAACCCAAAAAAAATTATACGCTATTGTTATATTGAGGGGACGACATATATATACTAATTTGATTCGTTCATATTTTCGATAATGTTATCCATGTCTATTTCAACATTTGTGGTTGATAGTTGCAAAAGCGACTCGAGGTGTTTGTCTGACATCCGGTTTCTGTGTTTTGATTTTACAATTTTTAATTTTGAAAATACACTTTCGCAATTATATGTACTAAAAACATTGACGAAAATATATATAATAATTTTGTCACACTAATAATTAATTAATTATTTATTTATATATTTTGAAAAATTTAGAGGGCATTGAAAATTAATTAATAAATTCAGTAATTGTAGCCAAAGTCCATAAATCTCGTATTAAAGATGTTTTTTAAGCTTTCTAAAACCAATCCACTTTTCAATATTAATTAATTATTTATTTATAAATATTAATATTAATTTTATTAATTAAAAATGTATATATATATATTCCAATGCATATTCGATAGCTTTGTTTGCATAACATAAATACAAAGTTGGATTTTTAGTTAATTTCGATCATCAGTCTGGTTTGTGTCCTAATTTTTCTACTGGGTTATCGAGATGTCAATGAAGTTGTAAAAAACTACAAAAACAAACATATAGAAAAAAAAAATTTTTTTCTTTAAATTATGACATTGCTCGCCCGTAAGATGTGTTTGGGCATCATTGGTTTAGATAGAGCATTTCGTATCAAGTCATATAATTCATAATTCAAATGGCACATTTTTTGTTCAACTTTGGGCACCCTGTACGGCTAAACGAAACGAAACTCAGAAAATTTTACATGAGCTTTTTTTTTGTCCTATAAAATATCTGTCGATAGCTGGTAAAAAAAATGGATTTACGACTACTTTAATTTCGACTTTATTTTTGGCCACGAATTCCCATTGTGCGGCCGAAGACAGCCGCGCTTTTACTTGTTTTTATTCATATTGTGGTGCTTATGTCAAACTTATGTCAATTTTGATCTTGACGCAATATTATTTCTACAATGACGGGCTATGATTTTGACAGAAGCACCACAGAATACACAAACAATTTACATGGAGTGTGTATGTACCCAGTAAACATACGCGTATGCCGTAAGCTAAAACTAATAGTCCAACCAGTCAACGACGCCCGAACGTAGCCCGTGTCAGCTGACACAACCTGTCTTATGGAGTTGTAGTGTAAGGCACTCTGCACACGGAGCGTACTGCTTTAGACGCGTATTAGATACTACAGACGAAAGCTGTACGCTTTGATGTCGCGCACGTATATTTCAATTGAGGGCTGCACACGAGTCGTCAGCTTCATGCATTCGTCAAAGTATGCTAGCTACATGTCGCTTGGCGTAAAGCAGTGCTGGTAGCTAGGCGTACTACGCTTAGAAAACAGGAAGAAGAAGATGTTTGTTTACATTTTTCCACTTGGTGGAATTTATGAAAGCAGTAAAATTTGTGTAAAAAATCGGAAAAAATCAGTGTATAATGAAAGAAAATGGAAGATTCCGTAAAATTTTTCATCTTTTCTATTTAAAGCTTCGAAATTTAAAGCAAATACCGTATTATTAATTTGTTTGTTTGTTTTGTGCAGCGAAGTTTCATGTCGCTTCGTGTGCAGATCTTGAGGCGTAGAGAAATCGACGCTACATGAAATGTCTCGTACGCGTCTATGACGATACGCCTCGTGTGCAGAGTGCCTAAATGCCCAGTCACCAACGCATGACGACGGCTCTCTTGACGCACGTATCGTAGAAACCTCTCATGATTGCTCTCTTTGCAACAGGGTTGCGGAGCGATCATTTTGTAGTAAATTAGTACGAAACTTTCAATATTTTCTCAAAGTACCTCAATAACTATTACGAATGTTGTCGATTATAAAATTATGTTAACATTAGTGTATTTTGTTTTTTTTTTAATATGGAGATAAAAATGTAATCAAAAAAATCAAGTTTTTTCTTCCTTTTTTTTACGAAATTTGACAAGCGATGGTGTAATATTGGAATTATCACAAACCCAACATCAACATCTAATGCTATTGCCATGACTTTACATAAAACATCTTCCACTGAAAATTTGTGTATGTTACTGCACCTATTCGATACTAGAGTAATACCTAAGGACTGCTTTGAATCTATGGGTTCCGAGTAAAAATTATCGACATTAATATTATACCCTAGCACAAACTCTTCTCCATTTTCTTTTGCAAAAGATTCGATTTCAAATGGAAGCAATGGAAGTACGTAGCAAAAATTATTTGGTTTGTGTGTATGTACCCAGTAAACAGACGCGTATGCCGTAAGCTAATAGGCCATTTACATATACGAGATTATCTACTTTTTTCGAGGTTGACACAAAATCTTCGATTGAAATTCGAGGTTTGCCGTACAAAAATTCGCGATTTAAAATGAATCTCGAGATTATCACGATAGTTTTCTCAATGCAACCCTGTGTTCTTCATGTTATCGATATTCTTTTGGCGAATTTGGGAGAAACGTCAAAATGAAAAGTAAACAAAATGGACGCCAGTAAGCATGGCCCAACAAGAATCGTATCGCAATAGTAAGTCGCTCTTCTTCTTTCTGTTCTATAGGTTATGAAATGATCGTCTTTTTTTTTTTTTTAATTATACTTTCTTTAACGTGTTAATCGTGCAAAAGCTTGTGTGTTTGCTAGCGTTTTTCAAGTTAAATAAAAACAAAATATCTGCTTTTTACATTCGTCAAAACAGCCATCGAACGGTAGTTGCCTATTCTCTTTTGACTGCTACGACCATATTATTAATACCATGTTTACATATAACGAGATTATCAGAAAATCTCGATTCGCAAATCTACCCGTTTATATATAACATCAAATCTAGATTTGCTGGGAGAGGGATTGTCAACTGTCAATTTTCCTTACCTGACTACCGTTCGATGGCTGTTTTCACGAATGTAAAAAGCAGATATTTTGTTTTTATTTAACTTGAAAAACGCTAGCAAACACACAAGCTTTTGCACGATTAACACGTTAAAGAAAGTATAATTAAAAAAAAAAAAGACGATCATTTCATAACCTATAAAACAGAAAGAAGAAGAGCGACTTACTATTACGATACGATTCTTGTTGGGCCATGCTTACTGGCGTCCATTTTGTTTACTTCTCATTTTGACGTTTCTCCCAAATTCGCCAAAAAAAATATCGATAACACGAAGAACACAGGGTTGCATTGAGAAAACTATCGTGATAATCTCGAGATTCATTTTAAATCGCGAATTTTTGGTAGCGGATTTTTGTACGGAAAACCTCGAATTTCAATCGAAGATTTTGTGTCAACCTCGAAAAAAGTAGATAATCTCGTATATGTAAATGGCCTATAAAACTGCATTGAAGATCACAACCTTAGTCGTTAACCCACCCCCGGGATGTTCCACTCGTTAACGCATATGATTGGCCCATTTTAAAACTCCACCCATTTTGGTCACCTTAGGTGGTATATATGTATGTACATAGCATCTACCTAGTAGGTACATACATACATATGTATATTGGACTGGCCGCAGCATGTATGGACTTTTTTTGTTGTTGAAATTTGTATATTAACAGTTCTTAAAATATGAAGTTTAGGGTTAAAAAGACGGCCTTAATTTTTTGGCCCGATCTGTTGTTGTCTAGTTGACCCTCATTGAGCCCAATGTTTGGAAAATTTAATTTTTTAACCTTGAACATGATTTTTTATAATATGTCTGTTTTGAGAGATAAAAATTCTCTTGCTGAGCTCTTCTTGCGTTTTCTACACCTAAAACAAAGTATCAGTACCGTTGCTTTGAGTTACTAAGTGAAAATAACGGTACTTAACGAGCAAAAACAATCAAATTGCAATACGAAGTGAGACATTGCTGCTGTTTTTCACACTGCTCTTAACGTGCTGATACAAATGTTGAAATTAGTCTAACTATTCCTGCAGGGAAGTAAATTTCCAAACAGCTGATCGTTTCACAGTTTTGCCAGAAATAGTCAGCAGTAGTCAGCAAAAAATCTAATTAAAATATAATTAAAAGTAATAAAATATATGTATCAAAATGACTTCAAAGAAATGTGTGAAAATCAAGGATGCATCGTAACGTTAATAGTATCGTTTACCGAAAAAAAGCAATCGTTTCCGTTGAAGCTATTCAGGTTTTTACCGTTTACACAATTATCAAAATAATTTATAGTCGCAAAATAACGATAATGAAATTATCGAAATAATACCATTTCGTTGATTAGCGAAAAGAAATTATCAAAATAATTTCATTTCGTTGATTAGCGTTATCTTAACCAAATTTATAACGTTCGTACGGCCTGACAGGACAGTCTTATCGATAGGGTTGCCAGATACCTTTCCCGAAAAAATCAGTACATTGCCTTCAAAAAAAAACACACAATATATGGGGAGAAAATCGTCTTTATTACTCGCATTTTGTTTTTGTTTCCGTATCGTTAACTGTCAATCATGTTTCTATGACATTTAACGTTCGTGTTGCTGCCTCCTTTCTAATTGCTTCATGGTTACAAACGTCAAATGAAAACAGTTGGAAAAATAAAAACAGTGCAGCACTGCGTTTCTGTAACTGAACTCTATCAATCTTTTCGCCTGAGTGACGTCATAATGACGTCAATCGATAGATTCTCACCTGCTTTTTAGGTGGTGACAAAGTGTGGAACGTATTAATGTGACGTCATTTTGATCGAAAATTTTCGCGATTTTGTTACAGAAACTCACTACAGGGTGATAAATGAATTTGGCTCACATTTCCTTCGGTCTACCAAAAACTATATCTCCAAAAGTATTATGAGTGAATACTTTTCCGGCAATCCAGCTCCGCTTAACTGATACTACTTTCATATATTTGTTACGGCAAAGTTGAAGTACTGAATGTGTCGATCGTCATTCAAATACACGTAATTTTACTCTGTTGTCAGTTTAACGGATTGCTGGATTGACGGAAAAGTATTCATTCTGACGCCCCTATTAATGTTTTTCAAATGAATCTTTCAGGGGATGTTAGGCGAGACTTTTCTTTATCTAAATTTATTATAATATAATAATATAATACAATGGCGCTATTATAACTCTGACGAGTTTTATGGTCGAGCTTCTCCCAATTCGAGGTGTGCTGTTTTTTGTTTTTCCTACTAATTGGGTGGACCTACAGTTTTATGCCGGCTTCGAACGGCGAATGCATTTTTTGTGAGAAGCTTTTTCATGGCAGAAATACACTCGGAGGGTATGCCGCCCACTGCCGAAAGGTGACCGCTGCTCTTAAAAAACCCAATAATTGGATTTTTACTAATTACAAAAATTGTTTTGGTGTTTTGCTCGGACCGTGGTTTGAACCCGAGACCTCTGGCATAGCAGGCGAGCACTCTACCCACTGCACCACAGCGGCCACAATCTAAATTTATTACTTTCAAAAATATTAGCCCTGTTTTTATTTAAGCGCATATACATCTCCGCTTAAATTTTGTATGGATTTCTAACTAACACCATTATCACCAATTTCTAAATTAAACACACACCTAATCCTTACTATATTTTCTCACGTAGCTTTATTAAGCTCTTCCCACCACTTTCACACACTTTTTATTAATATGTTGGCCCGGAAGATTTGTCTTTTAGGAAAAATTATGTCGAGCAAGATTTATCTGCGTTTCATAGTGAAGTTTTCATTGAGGAGGAATATAGTTACAGGGAAAATATTTCAGGAGAAGATTTACATGTGAACGTTCTAGAAGATAGTGCATTCACAAATGTAGGTTCGATATCAAATGAAGATTTTAATTTTACTGATGCACTGAGAGGTTGGGTTGCAGATTTCAAAATTTCTCAAAACGCAGTAGATGGTTTACTTCAAATACTTCATAAAGCAGGAATGGAGGACCTGCCGCATTGCGCGAAAACTCTTCTAAGGACGAGTAGGGAAAAAATTAATATACAAAAATTTCCAAATGGTGAATTTATTTATTTAGGTATACAAAAACACTTCCTTTCAGGTCCTTTTGAGTTCTTAGAAAAGCACGGAGAAGTTTTAATTGACATAGGAATTGATGGTTTGAAGCTCTTCAAAAGTTCAAAAAGGGTTTTATGGCCTATTCTTGGTTCACTCGCCCATTTTCCAGACACTACTCCGTTTCTGATAGGCTGTTTCTCTGGTTTCAAAAAACCCCCAGACATAAACGCTTTTATGTCAAACTTTTGTTCGGAAGTTGAGTTACTAAGGGAAAATGGAATCGAAGTTGGCTCAAATAAAACTGTTCTTAAATTCAATGTGCGTGTGTTTATTTGCGATGCTCCAGCTAGGGCTTACGTTACAGGGGTGAAATCTTTCAATGCGAAGCATGGGTGTGCTAAATGTTGTCAGATAGGTATTCATGATGGCACTAAAGTTTATTTTTCGAAAGAAATTAATACCCTTCGATCTGACACAACATTCGAGATGCGCCTTCATCCTGCTCACCATCTTCTCCAATTTAAAAAGGAAAAAAGTATTTTAGAACAGACCGGGTTTGCAATGGTTTCTCAATTTCCTTTAGATTGTATGCATTTGGTGGATTTAGGTGTAGTTAGAAAGTTTTTAAAACTTAGAAAAAGCAGATGTCGCTAAATTAAATGAAAATATAAAATACACTACCCGTTATTTTCCTTCCGAATTTTGTCGTATTTCTAGAAGTGTAGATGAATTGTCCTATTGGAAAGCAACTGAGTTTAGACAGTTCCTACTATATACAGGCGTGTTTGTGTTAAGAGATTGTATTGACAGTGAATCGTATTTCCTTTTCTTACTTTTGCATTCGTTTGCTGTCTAGTGAAAAATCACACAGAGTAGATGCTGAAGTTGCTCAACAAATCCTTGAACATTTCGTATGTCATTTTAGCAGAATTTTTGGACAGACGTACGTTAGTTTCAATGTTCATGGTCTACTTCACTTGTCTGAATGCGCAAAAAATTTTGGTCCCTTAGATTCATTTTCCGCTTATAGGTTCGAAAATTTCATGCAGTTTCTGAAAAAGATTATAAAAAAAACCAAATAATGTGTTGCAGCAAATATACCGTAGGATTAGTGAAAGACAGGATTTGAGTTCGAAAAAGACTTCTAAAGTAGGATCGTTTGATATTGACCTTAAGAAGGAAAAGGATTGTTATTGTTTTTATAAAAAGAGGGGGCCTGTCAAAGTTATAGGTGTTGCTGAGCCCGGAAATTCTGAAATAGTGTGTTGTCAGGTGTTTCGTAAGACCGAAAACTTTTTTGAAGAGCCTGTAAGTTCATTTTCAAGCCTTGGTATAGTAGTTGCTAGCGACATTTCCTCTGACATTATAGAAATTAATCGCTTGGAACTCGATTATAAATACTTCTGCATACCCATAGAAAACAAGTTCTTATTAATACCCCTTCTTCATCATATGTTTCATGACTTCTCCAATTAAACCACATATTCCGCTGTGTTTTGTTTTAAAATCTATCTCCAATGCATATAATAACACTGTGTGCCAGTGAAAAAGAGTATACAAAACCTGCATACATAGAATTTCCAATATACCCCCAAAATCTAGAAATAGAGGATAAACGGCATGGTACACTAATTGACTTAACCTATGAAAATAGGGTTTTTGCACCTAACTCCAGATTTGGGGGGTGTATTGGAAATTATCAGTATGCAGTCTTCGTATACTTGGTAGGGCCTATAACACATTTTAACCTCGCAAAAAGTATTTTAAATTTTTTTATTTTGTCACAGAGTCTAATTAGTAAACACATTTTCTTTTTTATTTCTGTTTTCAATTAAGCTCAATAATGTCCAACAATAACCTCTTTAAAAAGAGGTTCCCTACCACCAACAACTATAATATCGCTGCGAGCGATATGGAAGAGTGCGAAGTTGAGGTTTTGGAAGGTGCCATGTCTGAAGTAGACCGACCCGACACCTGTATTGACGGTATACATACATATATAAGGAGTACACTAATAGAAAAAATGCTAATAAGAATTTTTGAAATAAATTTCCTCTAGATATATCAAAAAAGCTGGATGATGTGCTACATACCATCTTCGAGGTTAAAAACACCGTAGATCAATTGAAAGAGTAAAATGTAAGAATCATATTTAGAAATCATAAAACAATGGTTGAGTGCATACTGTTAAGTGCACTTATTCCCAAAAACCTGTTCTTAATCTACCGTCGTGAACAGTCGTCAAACTAAGAATTTTGAAAATTGTTATTAAGACAAGTGTACACTCAACCATTTACACTAGTGGGCAAAAGTCATCGTCATTCATGGAAATAAGAAGGTAGGCAAATCCTAGTAAATAGTTGAAAATACAAATTTCTTATATGCATCAATAACTAGACCTATATTGTTATTTATTACAATAAAAACAAATTCCTTACACCCCGTCGTTCCTACAACAGCTATTGATGCATATAAGAAATTTGGATATTCAACTATTTACTGGGATTAGCTGAGTTTCTTATTTGCATGAATGAAGATGCTATGAATAAGTTTCTGGCATACTGGCTTCACCTTCATTCATAACACTAATTTCATATTCGCCTCCCTACAATTAAAACCGACCTTGATAAATGAACTTAAAATTATGTTACATTGGCATATGCTACACTGTCAATATATATTGATGAAATCCGTGGATCGCGATTCATATTGACAGTGTAGCATCGAGTATTGATGGATCGCGATCCTGGATCGCGAATTTTTAGAAATTTTGCGATCCGCGATCCGGATCGCAATATTGACAATATGGATTGACTGTGTAGCATGAAAATTTTGCGATCCATCAAAATGCATGTATTTTTAGAAATTTTGAAATCCGCGATCCGGATCGCAATATTGACAATACGGATTGACTGTATAGCATGAAAATTTTGCGATCCATGAAAATGCAGGTCTTTTTAGAAATTTTGAAATCTGTGATCTGGATCGCAATATTGCAATAAACGTATTGAAATTGAAAGTGGGAAAAGGACGGAAGTAAAATATTTTAAATCTCAGAGCGAGAAAAATATCGCAATATTCATATTGAACGTGTAGCACCAGTTTGCGAGCCATCAAACCATCAATATGAATCGCGATTCAAATATCGCGATTCATATTGACAGTCTAGCATATGCCATTGAATATAAGATTGGTTTTCACTTGGTAGTCCAACAGTGCGTTTATGTACATAAACGCCATCGTCATAAGGATACCGTCCGGCCATGCATCATGATACGATTAGCGTTCCCATCATAAATCACATTTTCAATATTGTTTCCAAATCGTCATTTAAATCAATTTAATATTATGTTGACGTTACAATGATACAAGATTGTTTTTTCTTGGTAAATTTTGTTTTTTGACTAAACGATTTGTAAACATTGAGTTAGCGATGGCAAACAATACGTGTGTTCGCTGAAGACTAATTTGAAATAGGTTCAAAAAATGGATTATAACATTTTGTGTGCGTTGTTATAGTCCGATTTCACCTATTTTCAGTACTAACTTTTCAAAGTCAAAATTTTATTGATTTTTTGCGATTATTGAAAAAATTTTGTTTTTATTGGGGTTTTTATAAGAAGTTGTAAAAATCAGGAAAGTTTTATGCTTTTTAAAATTATTCTGTTTTATTGCAAACATTTTAAGCGTAATATTAAAAAGATTCGACGAATACTTTATTTTTGGCGATTTTTTTCCAAGTGAAACAAAAAGGATGTTTTATGGTCGAAAAACTCGGCTAGGTGACCCAACTATATGAAAACCACTTCACAGATCAAAGGATATTAGAGGAAGATATAAAGCTTCCCAAGCACTGTTTGCCAGCATAACACCAACAGTCTCAAAAAAATAAGCTGTTGCTGTTCCGGGAAAGTTACCATAATTTTTTGAGAACTTTTGAATTTCGATTCCCTCTGAAAATATCTGAAATCGAAGCACAGAATAGTCGAATATATTTGTTTGTTTATTTGTGCTGTTGCTTTACTGTGTAATTTCAAACAGATCAGTCGACAGCAAAGCACAGATAAACAGAATTTTAGTTTTCAGTGCGGCTTTTTAAAAAATTTTTTTGTACATTACAATTTCGATTGTGTTCCCATAAAGTAAAAAAAACACAACAACAACAGTGCTGTAAAAATTTCCACAATGCAGCAACAGTCGACTATAATTTTTTGAAACTTAAGCCTGCCCAGTTGCTGTACAGTAGAACGCTGTTTATTTTTTAATTTTCAAATGAAAATGAAATTCAATGGAAATGAAAAAAAAGTTGAAAATAATTTCAAACCCTGCTCAAAATACTAAAATAATAACATATCTATCAATTTAAAAAATCGGATGTCAAATAACAAATTTGCAAAAAAAAAAACAAGTTAGAGTCTCAACATAAGCTAAAAATCTTGGGGCGGACTTTTACAGCTGTTTTCGTTTCCACATGGTTGGGTAATCTAACCGAGTTTTTCGTCCATAAAATATTTTTTTTTTTTTCACTTGGATAAAATATCCAATAATAAAGTATTCATCGTGTTTGCAATAGAACAGTCTAATTCTTAAATGAATAAAAGTTTCCTGATTTTTAAAACTTCTTATAAAAACCCTAATTTGAAAATCAAGTTTTGTAAAAAAATTATTCTCCTAAATAGCACTTTAGAAACCAAATTTTTTTATTATTTTTATTTAGTGCACGAAATAGGTTATATAATAATATAATATAATAATAATACAATGGCGCTATTATAACTCTGACGAGTTTTATGGCCGAGCTTCTCTCCCAATTAGAGGTGTGCTCCTTTTTGTTTTTTTCCTACTAATTGGGTGGACCTACAGTTTTATGCCGGCTCCGAACGGCGAATGCATTTTTTGTGAGAAGCTTTTTCATGGCAGAAATACTCTCGGAGGGTATGCCGCCCACTGCCGAGAGGTGACCGCTGCTCTTAAAAAACCCAATAATTGGATTTTTACTAATTAGAAAAATTTGTTTGGCTCGGACCGTGGTTTGAACCCGAGACCTCTGGCATAGCAGGCGAGCACTCTACCCACTGCACCACAGCGGCCACAAATAGGTTATATATTTTTCTCAAAAAAAAAAAAAATATACGATGAAAACCCCCACGAAAAAAATTCCTTGGTACGGCCCTGGATAGTATCGATAGTCTAGTCACTTGAAATAACTATCGATAGTTTTAGTACTATCACCACTATCGTGTATACTCTTTCCCAGCGCATTTGACATTTACCCATTTCCACATTAATACTCAAAGCACAATTTTTTACTGAGAACCAGCGTTGCCGTTTGGGCCAGTAAAGTGGCAATTTGAACCTTTTTTAAAGCCAGGCCACCTGAACCCAACTTTTTGAAAATATGCAATTTTTGAACCTTTTTAAAAATTCGGGCCACTTTTGGTCCTTTTTTACTTTCAACACTTAATTATTAAATAATTTTTAGTTTTTTCTTAAATATAAGAAAAAAAAACCTCTTTGTTACTATTTTACTTTGCATTGGCAACTCTCCGTTTCGAAAGGTTCTTTATTTAATTTCTTTACCAACACAACAACAACGCTATAACAGTTTTTTTTTAATTCCTTGCCTTTCTCGGGTTATTCCGTCTGCTCAACGAGCGATCATATTAACGCTGCGTTAGTGTAGAGAATATTTTAAATTCCATTTTCTTTAAGCATTAAATAAACCACAAAAATATATAAAAATTTATTTTATCTGAAAAAAAAAATCAGGCCCTTATGAAGAAATATGGTGAAATTTTGGAAAATGGGCGGTGCAACGCCCACTTATAAAGGGGCAAACATTGAAAAATTTATAGGTTATAACTCAGAAACCGTAGCAGATATCGACCAAATTTGGTACGCGTAATTTACTTACTTAGGAAAATGTTTGGACGAAAAATTGCCAAAATCGATTGACGACCAAGCCCAAATTTATATATGGGAACAATTAAGGGGCCTAATAAAAATATTTTGAGCGATATCTTTGTCAAATATAAAGATATGTCATTGAAATTTTGTGTCATGAATCCAACTATAGACATAAAACAAAAAATAGAAAAATGTTGGAAAATGGGTGTGGCACCGCCTCTTTTCAGACAAAGGAATCTACGAGATTTCGGAACCCATAACTCTACAAATAATTAAGATGTTATGACGAAAATCAGTTTGTACACTTTAATAACTTGTGGTAATACATGCTCAAAAATTTAGCGAAGTCGGTTTATGACCACGCCTACTTTTTAACAAAGATATTTCTGGAAAACCCTTTGCGAATTTGTAACATGACATCATTGTAATTAGAAGTCATAAAGGGTTGCAAATTTGCACTAACAATAATATTCATATGCTTAGTTGGATGACTGATAAAAATTTTGAAAATAGTAACGGTCCCAACAGGGTCGGAACACCCAAAATTAAAAAAAAAAAAAAATAGCCTATACTTTCTTCCAGACTATAACCTGTCTGCGTGCCAAATTTGAACAAAATCCGTCTCGCCATTCTCACGTTTTTGAGGAACAAAAGCAAACGTCTGCACTTCCAAACATTGCTACATTTACATTTACATATGTATAATATTAGTAAGATGTACATACATATTTATATACCTATCGATCTATTAAATAAAAAGTGCCGCAGGGGAAAATTTGAAAAGCGTATGAGCGGTTCTTTATTTATTTTGTTTGAAATGTAATTTTTTGAGAAAATGTGTATTTAAGTATTTCATCTTATATACTAGTTGTATTATTATATAACAACATTAACTTTGCCACATTTGAATTTTACTTAATTTTTTGTTGCCTTATTTTATTGTCAGCTTTAATTTTTTGCTTAATGTAATAAAATCTAATACTGTTTTCAGACAGAAAATTGATGTAGTCCATTACATTTATTTATGTAGTACATTACATTTATTGTTAAATTTTTGTGTTTCACACATACTCCATTAACAAGGATATGTTAATTTTCATAAAATAATTTATTGTCATTGACAAGAATTTTTGAATAAATCATCCCAGTAAACATTCGGAGTCATAAAAGAGTCAGAAAGGAATCCTAAACTGGAGCATTCACACTCATTGGGTACGTTCAGAAGGCGCAACGGTGGAGCACAACTGTTGTGTAGATATCAGTAATCGGAAAGTGGTACAATTTGCGCCTTCTGAACGAGCTGATCCATTAAATAAACAAATTATTATTTTAATTATCCCCAACGTAATTGCCAATAATTTCGCGGCTTTGAAACATTTTTATTACATTCCAAAATTCATAAACACTATTTATATTTTTGTACATATGTCAAAATCGTAAGCTCAACATGTTGTGTAAAGTGAGCGTAAAAAATTTATGATGGAAAAAAGTCTCCAAAATCACAACATGTTGTGTTGATCAGAAATACTCAACGTTGCGTTCAGAAGATAAAACACAAAAGTTGCGCAACTGTTGCGCCACGGTTGCGCCTTCTGAACGTAGCCAATTGCGATGATGGTGTTCGCTTTGCCACTTTCATATGTATATTTTTTACGGCAAAGTTGCAGTATTGAATATGTCGATCGTCATTCAAATACATGTACTCTGTTGTCAGTTAAACGATTTCTCGATTGCCGAAAATGTATTCATTCTGACGCGCTTATAACCTACCAAAGTTTACTAACTTATCTAGTTTTGTATTAATAAAATATTTATTTTTAACAGGCCGAACAAAAAACGGAGCTATTGGCTCAGAGCCTCCTGTTACAGGAGTGCAAGGTGTGCGCGACCAAAATTGAAAATTCTGTGTGTCGCATGACTGGCGAACTTGGCGACAAAAAAATGAAATCGCCAGTTTGTTACCAATCCGTAGCAGACCAGTGGTGGTGCTCGTGGAACAAAAAATTACGAATCCGGAATATGGCCAAGCTTTGGTAATTTTATTAGTTAATTTATCTTATACATATATCTTGTCTTAACTGAATTTTTGTTTCCTTTAACTTGTAGACTATGTATTTACACAAAATCAAGGGTATATCGGATGATATACCCTATGTCGTCCGCCAAATTTTTGCCGACGAACTCATGATGAAGTATAATTGGGAAGGTCGTTGGGAGAAGGAGGCTCTGAACCAACTGAAATTGTTTGACGTAAACCTGCGAGGTAAAATACATGAAATCTTGCCCTTATTTAAATGAATCTATAGAAAATTCGTATTTTTAGACGTTTTTCAGCATAAGGGGCATCGGGAGTTTGAGAAGGGAATGCGGAAAGCAGTCGAGCTGAGCCATCATAGGTTCATACAAAAAAGATATAGTGACAAGGGGAAAATATAATGTAATTTTGTAATGGTTGTTGTACTACACCTTTTTGAGTTTAAATTCAGAAAGTTCCAATTGCTATTCAGAAAATTACAATTGAAATTCAGAATTTCCATTTGAAATTCAGAAAATTGCATTTGAAATTCAGAAAATTACAATTGAAATTCGGCAAGTTACATTTGAAATTCAGAAAATTACAATTGAAATTCAGAAAACTTCTTGAGTACTGTTAAGAAGGTTTCTGAATTTCAAATGTAATTTTCAGAATTTCAATTTTAATTTTCTGAATTTCAATTCTAATTTTCTGAATTTCAAATGGAATTTTCTGAATTTCAAATGAAAATTCTGAATTTCAATTGTAATTTTCTGAATATCAATTGGAACTTTCTGAATTTAAACTTAAAAAGGTGTAGTTATACGTTGTACCTACATATCGACGGTTGAGAGGAAGATCACACTTCTTCAGAACCTGTTTCAAAAATGCCCTAGATGTCTCAGGATTGCATCCAATAACTTCCTATTTCGGAATTTGCTTCAATAACGCCCTATTTAAGAATTTGTTTCAAAATATTTGTTACTGAAACAAATTCTGAAATAAGGCGTTATTGACACCAACTCTGAAATATGGCGTTATTGAAGAAATTTCTGAAATAGGGAATTTTTGGAACATTTCTTGAAATAGGATGATCTTTCACTCAGCCGTCGTTATTTTTATTTAATAAGTTTAAAGCTTTTATTTATTTATTTTTGTGCAATGAATGCATTTTTAATTTTGTTTATTAGTGGTACGTAGTACATTTAATGTTATATAAATATATATATGTATATATATAAAAGAATTAAATTTGTTGTTCCTTTATAGAAAAACAATCTTTTATTTCACATCAGGCAGAAATTGTTTACATCAAGCCGGATCCATTTATAAATCAAGAGTGTTTGCTCAGCCTTGATCTCTATATATAGCAGATCTGATATTATTTACATCAGGCAGGACCAATTGTGACATCAGTGTTTATTTCTACTTTCGCTCATGTCTGACTACATGTTATATCAGGTCTGAGATTATTTACATCAGGCCGGACTTATTTTTACCTCAATCCTATATTTGTTTATTCGCTCATCCCTGATTGACAATTTTACAAGGCCTGATTTTGTTTACATCCCTCGAGTTTTATAATTATGTCAGGTCTGATTACACACCGACACAAGGGTTTCCATCAGAATTTACATGTCTCCCGTAGAAATCTGATGGAGATTTTGTTCTACGCTCTGATCGAAACATCACTCAGCATTATCGAACAGATGATTAATCAAATGATCGGAAGTCTTCTTGCAGGGTAAAGAATTTAAATCTTCCTGAAGCAAAGTTCTATCATCAAATGAAGAGATTGATCTAAAAAGCTTTATTTAATTGTAGTAGTTATATCGTTAATAAATAGCAATAAATAATAGCTTAAAAAAACTAAAAAACACGCTTTAATCTTAAAAATCGTACTAAAAATTGAGAAATAATTTAATTAGAAACAAAATGATGAACGAAAATATAAGTATTTAAGGAAAAGCGTCGGGTGGTGCTCAGTATGTCAAAAAATATTTAAGATCGCTGATTTTAACTAATATTTTTATTTTGACTTTTTTGAGATTTCATATAACGTACTCTTTAATTTCGCAACTAGGTATGTATATTTTTGTACTAGTTGTACGAATCGAATATTTTCATATTCAAATATTATTAAGCACCCCCACGCTTTTCCTTAAATACTTATATTTTCGTTCATCATTTTGTTTCTAATTAAATTATTTCTCAATTTTTGGTACGATTTTTAAGATTAAAGCGTGTTTTTTAGTTTTTTTAAGCTATTATTTATTTTTAACTTTTTAGTGAAAATTTTCATTAAAGGATATTTTATGCGGACGCAAGAATAAAAGTAAAAAGAAGTCTGATGAAGGGATGTGGTGATCTCCGAAATAGATCTACATACATATGTATTTATAACTTCTACCAAAAATATTAATTTTTCACATACATTTTTTCCTTATAAAAAAAAAACATTGGTCCTAAGAGCTCAAAAATGAAGCCTAAACGAAAAAATATCAACTAATATGTACTATGTGTATCGAAGCAAAACTATTTCAGTTTTTAATCGGAGATATGCTCTTCTTTATTTGCCTGTGCACATTCACAATGAACAGTCAGTGCTCAAAAATATTCTCATTGTCCTATTATCACTTCCATATTTTCTTGTATACCAAAAATAGTGAACAACTTCTTGAAAACAAAAATTGCCAAACAGATGTGAAAGTTACCAAGAAACCAACAGAGAAAAATAACCTATTTTGGTAATTACCAAGTTCGGCAACCGTGCTATAAATAGAATTTGAACCAGGGTTTGAAATTGCTTAGCTACTTTTGTTGCATTTGCTTTTGCTAATGAAAAGTAAATTAGCAAACTCAGCCAGCCGAGTAAAAAACGAGAACACGATTCATTCGCTTCAGTTTTCAGCTGAGCCGTGTTTGCTTGTATATAGGGACACGAATTTCGATACGATACGATACCAAATCGATATTTTTTGCATTTGATACCGATACTTTTTACTCGATTCTTTTGCAACGATATTTTTTGGTATCGAGTACTTCAACCACGGTATCGAACAAATGAGTACATTCAGTGATGGAAAATTAAAATTGTGTCATATTTGTCTAAAAAATTGTGCAATGCAAAATAGTGCCGAAAATCGGTCGAGTGTGCAGAAGTGACAAGCTGCTTCCTAAAGGGCCGAAAAATGCAAAATGAAAAATAGGTCTGATCCACGTGCTGAAATAATTGCAGGCTTGGGCTACTTCGTAAGGTTTTTTATATGAAGGTATATGAAGTTACGCAAATCTGTTTATTGATTTTCACATTTAACGAGGCGCACTCTTGCCACCGAAACTTGCTTACAATTTGCAATTACCATGCGATAGAAATAATGATAACTGGAGATATAAGATTATATATTTTTCATTTTCATACGATAATTTGACGTTTGCAAATAAAAAATCGTCATATCAGCGAAGGAATCGTCAATATCTTTTTTATACTCAGCTGTACTAGTACACAGAGTATTATAGTTTTAATCACATAACGGTGGATTGTAACAGAATGAAATAATCGAGATAGATATAGACTTATATATATCAAAATGATCAGGGTGAAAAGAGAAATCGATTGAGCCATGTCCGTCCGTCCGTCCGTCCGTCTGTCCGTCCGTCTGTAAACACTCTAACTCGCGCAAAAATTGAGATATTTTGATGAAATTTGAAATGCAAGTTGGTATCGAGACTGGGACGGTTGGTATTGAAAATAGGCGAAATCGGACCATGACCACGCCCACTTTTCCTATATAGAAAAAATCGGAAATTTGGTATCTCAGTCACTAATATAGCTGGAGCGATGAAATTTTACTCACGTGTTGAGCTCAGGCCCATATGAAGAAATTTGATGAAGTTTTGGAAAATGGGCGGTGCCACGCCCACTTATTAAGGGGCAAACATTGACAGTTTTATGAGTCATAACTCAGAAACCGTTGAAGATATAACGATGAAATTTGGTGTGCGTAATATACTTACTTAGGCAAATGTTTGGACTAAAAATTGCCAAAATCGGTTTACGACCACGCCCACTTTTATATATGGGTGTTATAAAGTGGCCCAATAAAAAAATTTTAAGCTATATCTCTGTCAAATATAAAGATATATCACAGAAATTTTATGGCAGGAGTCCACCTATGGACATAAAACGAAAAACACAAAAATTTTGGAAAATGGGCGTGGCACCGCCTCTTTTTAGAAGCAGGAATATACTAGATTTCTGAGCCCATAACTCGACAAATAATTGATATATAATGACGAACCTTGGTGCGTACACTTTTGTTACTTGTGGTAATATATGTACAAAATTTTAGCGAAATCGGTTGACGACCACGCCCACTTTTATAAATGGGTATTATAAAGTGGCCTAATAAAAACATTTTAAGCGATATCTTTGTCAAATATAAAGGTCATTCATTGAAATTTTATGGCAGGAGTCCAACTATGGACATAAAACGAAAAACATAAAAATTTTGGAAAATGGGCGTGGCACCGCCTCTTTTTAGACAAAGGAATATACGAGATTTCTTAGCCTATAACTCGACAAATAATTGAGATATTATGACGAAACTTGGTTTATACACTTTTATAACTTGTGTTAATAGACATGCAAAAATTTATTCAAATCGGTTTATGACCACGCCCACTTTTTATCAAAGATATTTCTGGAATACCCTTTGGGAATTTGTAACGTGACATCTTTGAACTAGAAATCATAAAGGAATGAAATTTGGGCAAAGAATAATATTCATATGCTTAGTGGGATGACTGATAAAAATGTTGAAAATAGGCGTGGTTACGCCCACTTTATGCAGCACTCGCTTTATATAAATCACACCGTATTTCCATCAAACGCTAATAAACAATGAAGGCATACAGCTGAGTTCGATTCTAATGTTCGATTCCACTCGAACTTAGGCTTCCTTACTTGTTCTTTCTCATATTACTAAAAACACGTAAACAAAAAAGGGTCCGTTTTCCATTAATGACCCTATGACACTACGTTTTTTTCCTGGTATTCTACAAGGTTTTTTGTGTGAAAGAGGTGGTCAAATACAGTTTTGTGTTAGTGAAAGGGAGTAAGCTATGTTGGAAAAAACCAACGAAATACCATCTAGGCGGTTAAAAACCAATGAGCCAGCTTGTATTTCGATAGGTTTTTTGACATTGTTTCAATTTGACAACTATAAAATAAATTATTTTTAAAATATAAAATATATGGAAATACAAATTTTAAATTTGCCTCTTGTAAGCTTCTGCTTTGGCCGTAAGGGGAAAGAAGTCCGGAAGAAAAATCATACTGCGCAATGGCTTCTCTTTATAACATGGAATGCACTTCTGACACTCAATCTCAATGAAAATGAATTGTTAATGTTATTTAAGATGTTTATTTTTTAAAATACTAAATATTTTGCAAATATCTTTTTACAACTGTGATTGCATTAAATACACCTGTTGTTTTGTAAAAGCTGTTGGTTTGTAAAAAATGTTTTTAAGAACTTAATAAACTTGTATAATTTTTTTAATCAGCTTGAACTATTCTTATGAGTTAGAAAAGGATTTACGTCAAAATCAAAACTTTGGAACCATCCATGGCATACTATGACATGGAATTAGCACTAATGGCGTTTTCGATTCTGGCAAAAATGCCGCACTTATTCTGCATTTTTATCGGGCTGCCAAATTTGTTTTTTCTATTCCACATAGATTCCACACATTTTTTCAGGGTTGCTTGTTCTATTGACAAAAATGTCACCCTCTTCCCGACCACAGGGCAGCATTTTCTGCCTTAATATGACCAAGGGGTTGCATTATTTTTGTTTCATACATCACATGAAAAGTGCAACATTTTCTTAGGGCTCAGGGCGCATGTTGATAATGTTGCCTTGTAATAATGCAGCATTCTGGTTCAGAATCGAAAACGCTATAATACAGCGATATGCGTATGCCTCAGGGTGCAGTTTTATTGCGTTTTTGGTAACTTTCTAGAAGACGGTGCAACTTTAAACCGTTTTAATAAATATCTTTAAAATGTAGAATATTTTATTTCCGCGTTCGAATTCATAATCTAGAGGCCAGAACGCGTCGATTGATACCTCTTTTAACTATTTTAGAGGAAATTTTAAGGTTGCACCTTCTAAAAAATTACCGCTTTCGATACCGATACTTTGAGTATCGAGTAGTTTAGTTTCGATATTATCGGGTTCGCGATTCTTTTTAACCGATATTTTAAATGAGTACGAGATCGATGCTTTTGATTCGATATCGTGTCCCTACTTGTATAGTTAAGCAAAAGCAAAGCAACGCGATTTGGTGGATTTCATTTTACTTCCAGCAATTAGTTGTCTTTGCATTTTTTCTGCTTTTGCTTATTGCTTCTTGTTAACATTACCAGAGTTGAGTGATGGTGAATTACAGATTTGAGAGAAAAGTTGAAAAAATTAGCAGCGCGCTGTAGAATGGAAAGTTACTTTACATTTGTGCACATCTGCTGATATTCTTAGTTTTATTCACATACACCGATTTCACCAATGCACCAAATTCCTAAAACAGCAAAGTAATTTTAAAATTTTCTTATCGAATTTCAATTATAAATAAATTTAAGAATTAAAAAAAATCAATTTAAATTAGTTTCAATTTGACTTTTCTGGGACTCGAACCTGCGCCTCTATGTGCATATCTTTCTGTATTAAAAAATTATAATTCAATAGATGCTTTTGTGTACACAACAATTTTTTGATATGTTTTGGGGGACAGTAGGATTTTCGTTGATCAGTCATCAGACTCTAGCAGCTGCTGTGCCCCGATACACCAAGATGAATGGTGAGGGTTTTGAAGCAGCCACCAATTTATTATTGCTCAATAGATGTACATATGTATGTACATATGTACATATGTATTGATGCATCATCTATTTGTTCAGAGAGGGTGACAATTAAATTTCATTGGCATAGGTATAGAGATGGTTGATCGTTGCTCATCAACGAGGTTGATGGGTTGGCCATCAACAAGATGAAATGGACAACAAAATGTTTTTACATTTTCAAAATTTCGAAAATTTTAAGATAATTAAAAAATCGATGTGGAAATTGTAAAAATACTCACCGGTTGTAGCAAACTGATGCATTGTTGTATGGTTTTTAATACAGAAAATGCATTGATGCGCAGATTCGAGTCCCAGTAAAGTCAAATTGAAATAAATTTTAGTTGATTTTTTTTTTTAATTTTTAATTTATTTATAATTCAAATTCGATAAGAAAACAGTTAAAACACCAGCGGTTTTGGGAAATTAGTGCATCGATGGAATTGGTGTATGGGAGGAATAATGAGCCATATCAGCAGATGTGCAGAAATTTAATATAACATTCCTTTCTACAGACGAACTCGCTCTACTTCTGTTATTTTAACAGCCAGCTGTGTTGAATTAAAATTTTTTATTCACCAGATGCACTAACAGAATTTTGTTGGGTCTCTGGCTTCCACGATTATTTGTAGTTGCAACTTCTCTGTTCATCTACGTTCTCTGTTATTGGCTTGCATACGGGAGTGAATTGAATGAAATTCATAGAGGCTATTTTGAAGAGAGGTAACATAAAAGCCACAATGAAGCATAGAGTATAATGTTGAATCTCATTATATGATGTCGTTGGGTTGAATCCCATGTTGATGTCACGTTTCGAATCCGGAGGTGAATAGAAATAATAGAGGAGAGAACACAATAAAAGTAAAGTGAATGTTTCAAAAAAATAATAATTGAGTTAAACGTTTGAAACTTTTAGGATAGGATGAAGTTACATACATACATACATACATACATACATACAGGTGAAGCTAATAAAAGCGTGTTAAAAAAAAGAATCGGGCCAAGGTGACTGCCTTGAGGAACTCCTGAAGTAACATTAATAATAGACGAGTAGGCATTTTTGAAAATCACCCTTTGTGTTCTTTTTAAAAGATATGAAGATATCCATTGCAAAAGACTGGGCTGAAAGCCAAGAAGATCAAGTTTAAGAATCAGCAAGGAGTGATTGACTTTATCAAATGCTTTGCTGAAGTCCGTGTATATAACATCAGTGGGCAAGTTTTGAGAAAATCCATTAGAAACACTAGTGGTAAACTCCAGTAGATTTGTGACCGTTGATTTACCCTTACAGAAACCGTGTTGGGAATCTTTATATATATTACGCTAAGCGATTTTTTGTAAGCACCATAACTTTTACACCGTTATACCGATTTTCGAAAATGTGGTGCCAAATTAAAGGGCTTGACCTGTAGATGTGCAGGAAGGTTTAATTTTTTTGAAAAGGGCTGCCAGATGTTTGAAAATTTAATTTTACTGTATAGTTTATTTGATTTTAAAATTTTTTTACCATATGAAAGGGCTTGAACTGATATTGAGTAATTTAATAAAAATTTTACAAAAAGGGTTGCCACCTGTTCAAAAATTCAGTTTTACGCTATAGTTTGTTTGATTTTTAAATTTGAGGTGTCATATGAAAGGGCTCGATCTGATGATGAGTAAGGGTTGCCACCTGTTAAAAAATTCAGTTTTACGCTATAGTTTGTTTGATTTTTCAATTTGAGGTGGCATATGAAAGGGCTTGAACTGATATTGAGTAATTTATTAAAATTTTACAAAAAGGGTGCCATCTGTTCAATAATCCATTTTTACGCTACAGTTTATCTCATTTTTAAATTTGAAGTGTCATGCAAGGCCTAGCACTGAAGATGGGTAATAAAAGGAGAGGGAAGAAGAAAATGAAAGGGACGGATATGGCGATGGACAGAAAGAGAAAGAGGAAATATGAAAAATAAAATGGATAAAGGGAAAAGAAAGCGCAAATAAAGGGGAAAGGGGAAGAGAAAGAGAACTAGAAAGAAAAGGAGGAGCGCGCCAAATGGCCTTTTGGAGGTCGCTTTAAGGTTACCATAGTCTAGAAAAATATTCGGCACAAAACTTCACTATGGGGCTCCTTGGTCAAAATCTGTGTATAAAAAATCTAGGTTCACAGAAAATAAAAATAATCAGTAACTATGAAGGTATATCAAAAAATTTTCAAATGTGGCAATAAGTGGTCTTCCACCCTCAAATTGTCGCAAAGTATAATTGAAAGCCGGGTTTACTACTCACAAATTAATGAGGACGTTGAATGAGACAATCTATTGGTAACTATTGATTCAAATAATTTAGGAATAGCAGAAATATTTGCTATACCTCGATAATTTTCTATGGAGGACCTACTCCCGCTTTTATGAAGGGGGATAATGAATGACTCTTTACAGAGCATAGGGAAAATGCCTTGTTCTAAGGAACTAATGCAGTTAGTGGTTTAAACAGGTTTATGGCACATTTTTTTAGAAAGAATGTTGGTATCTGGTCAGGACCATAACTAAATGACTCTTTTAATGATAATAAAGCTGATAACACGTCATCTGCAGATATATTTGGTTTGTAAATTGATGTATTAGGAGATAATCGATATGGATAGTTACTAAACCCCTGCAACGATTCACTCATTTGACGATGTAAGCCACTCGCATAAAACGGTGTGAGCCGATCTGCATAACATTGGCTCAACATGTGAGCGAAAGAGCTTGTAAATAGAGCGTAAGTGTTTCTGCACTGCACGTCAACAAAAAGAGATATGCCCTCATTCACTCATAACTTGAAAAGCAATTGAGTTGAATGACAAATGATTCGTAAGGCAATAGATTCGAAAGGCAATAGATTCGGAAGGCTTGAAACATGCAACTGAGCTATGTATGTATGTATGTATGTACATACGTAACGAATGCGAGTAAAAGAGGAATTATAATAGTATACATACATATGTACATACATATGTACATACATAAATACATAAAGCGCTTTACTAAAAAAATGCGAAATAAGAAATACATAGTTGAAAGAAATACTTTTACTTACAGGTATAACATAGAACATATGTACATATTACTATGCCGTGTTGGTTTCCCTTTACTTTGCTAAGCCTAATTCCATATTTATAATATCCCATAAACTTCCTTTCCGTTAATAAATAGATTAGCCACTTAATACCTTAACTATGGTCACAGGTTTTAACTGCTATTAAATGATGAATGGTTGTCCAAATCATTTTTAATTAATAGGCCAAATCACATTTGCAGTGGGAATGCAATGAATGGGAATGCATTCACCTTTGCATTCGCATTCACTATTGAATGGTAGTGCAAGCCACATTTGCATTCCCATTCACTACTGAATGGTAATGCGAACCACATTTGCATTCCCATTCGCTACTGAATGGTAATGCAAATCAATTTTGCACTACCACTCATCATTGATTGGTGGCTGCAAGGCTGAATGCAATCAAAATTGAATGCAGCTTGCCCAACCCTGGGCAGAAGTAAATAATGTATCACAATTAATCTGACATCGAGGCATGGCTTCCAAAGTCAATCAGCATGTACATATAGTTATCACTTTTCTCTAGGCCAGTGACGTACATTTAATACCTATTTGTTGACATATAATTATTGTGACAGTACATAAGCAATACTCATTGAGAATAAGCCAACAAGATGGTTCAGCTTCCAGATTTAGATGTGGAGATCCACGTCTAAGTGCGAGTGAGTACTGGGTGGGCGATACGAGTAAATAGATACGACCAAAAGTACCATTTAAGTTTATTGTTTCTGCAAACTTATTCTAATAATAACAAGTAAGGAAGCCTAAGTTCGAGTGGAATCGAACATTAGATACTCAGCTGTATGCTTTCATTGTTTGTTTGCGTTTGATGGAAACACGGTGTATTTTATATAAAGCGAGTGCTGCATAAAGTGGGCGTAGCCACGCCCATTTTCAAAATTTTTATCAGTCATCCAACTAAGTATATGAATATTATTATTTGTGCAAAATTTCATTCCTTTACGACTTTTAGTTACAAAGATGTCACGTTACACATTCCCAAAGAGTGTTCCAGAAATATCTTTGTTAAAAAGTAGGCGTGGTCATAAACCGATTTCAATAAATTTTTGCGTGTCTATTAACACAAGTTATAACAGTGTATAAACCAAGTTTCGTCATAATATCTCAATTATTTGTCGAGTTATGGGCTCCGAAATATCGTAGATTCTTTTGTCTAAAAAGAGGCGGTGCTACGCCCATTTTCCAAAATTTTTCTATTTTTTGTTTCCGGTCTATTGTGGAACTCATGCTACAAAATTTCAATGAATTATCTTTATATTTGACAAGGATATCGCTTAAAATGTTTTTATTAGGCCACTTTATAGTTCCCATATATAAAAGTGGGCGTGGTCGTCAACCGATTTTGGCAATTTTTCGTCCAAACATTTGCCTAAGTAAGTATATCAGGCCTACCAAATTTCATCGATATATCTTCAACGGTTTCTGAGTTATGACTCATAAAACTTTCAATGTTTCCCCTTAATAAGTGGGCGTGGCACCGCCCATTTTCCAAAATTTCACCATATTTCTTCATAAGGGCCTGAACTCAATACGTGGGTGAAATTTTATCACTCCAGCTCTATTAGTGACTGAGATACAAAATTTCCGATTTTTACTCTATGTGGAAAGTGGGCGTAGTCATGGTCCGATTTCGCCCATTTTCAATACCAACCGTCCCCGTCTTGATACCAACTTGCATTCCAAATTTCATCAAAATATCTCAATTTTTGCGCGAGTTATCGTGCGTACAGATGGACAGACGGACGGACATGGCTCAATCGATTTCTCTTTTCATCCTGATCATTTTGATATATATCTATCTCGATTATTTCATTCTGTTACAATCCACCGTTATGAAATCAAAATTATAACGCTAGCTTAGAGTGCAAACTGTGTAAGTCCATTTTTATGAAAAAGTGTTTTTAAGTGTAGAAAGCTAGAAAAATCAAATACGCACCACGCTAAACAAGTCTGTAATACTTGTCATATTTCTATTTGTTGTTATTCAGTGATACGCAAATTGTGTAAGTCCAAAAAGCGAAGAAAATTGTGTAAGTCCAAAATTTTTATATGAAGAGAAAATTTTTTTTAATTTTGAAATTTTTTTATTTTTTGTTTTTTGTCTCTCCTACAAAGTTTGAAAAAAGGACTTACACAATTTGCACTCTAAGCTAGCGATAATACTCTAGTGTACTAGTACAGCTGAGTATAAAAATTAAATGCAACAGAAAAATAATTTTTTAAATTTTTAATTTTAATTTAATTTCCTTCGATTATGCCATACCTAGGAGAGCTATGATCTTTACATTTGGTATGTCCCTGTAAGACAGGAATGATGGAAACTCCAACACGTTCTCAGCAAACACTAACACATATAGCAGTGATAGTCATTTGATACATCATTTGGAGAAGACGATTGATGGAAAGAGACACGGACACAAATGTTTCATCACATTTTTCACACCGTCCATATAAAAATGATGGAAACTTGTAGGCAGTGTGTGACAGAAATTTCCATCAAACGTGCACCTCAAATGATATATCAAATGACTATCACTGTCTTATAGGGGTGGGTCGCCTGTACTCTGAAAAAAAAACGTTGTAAATACAAAGACTTTTGCAGTTAAATGAACAACTTTCCGCAGTTGAAATGTGCCCAACAACGCTCCGTTGTTGTTTCAAAGATGCGAGCGTTTTTGATTCAAATACTTTTCGTATTTAAGTTAACAACGGAAACTGTTGAAAGAAATACTTTTACATTTAAGTTAACAGTTTTTGCTTTTGAATTAACAGCAAACATTTTTAGTCCAAATGCGAGCACTGTTGATTTATATAGTGTTCGTATTTAAGCTAACAACTTTTGCTTTTGAATTAACTGCAAAAGTTTTTGGTCCAAAAATGGGCACCATTGAAGCAAATACTTACGCATTTAAGTTAACGTCAAAAAATTGTAAACAATAGTAATTTTTTTTTAATATAATAGATATTATTTTATTTAGTTTTTTTATATAATATCTGTTTACATACATAGTAATGTTAATACTAAGGCCCGTTTTCACCAAACAAACTTTTTCCATTCAGTGATGGTCATTTGATGCATCATTTGAACAACACGATGCGTGGAAAGAGACCGCCCACAAAGGTGTGCATCACATTTTCACACCGCCAATATAAAGATTATGGAAACTTGTAGGCAGTAGTGGCAGAAATATCCATCAATCCTGCACCTCAAATGATATATCAAATGACTATCACTGTCTGTAGGGCTTTTTACACACACAAACACTTAAACACAACTGATTTTATTTTATTATTTCATAACACATTCTTTATATTAACTTACATTGTTTTCCGACCGCCAGATTTGTAGGTTTCTGCGCAATCATCGCCGACAAGTTTTACCTCGTTTGCTCGTTTTACCTCGATTGCTCGCTATCGGAAAAACGGGATAATCAAACATATTTAATCTGAAAATACAAAATACATATATGTATTTTTAAACGTACATATGTACATATAATATTAATATATTATAATAATATATAAATATTATTATTGTGACTTACCTTTATTTGTAATTATATATTGCATGTACATACATATATGTACATATGTATAAATTTTTCCCGAAAATTTAAGTTTGGAAAAAAAAATTTCTATTTTTTATTTACTTCAAAATTTTTCAACAGCAAGGGAGTTTTTGAATCAAAAACGCCCGTCTTTGAATTAACTATGGAAAGTTGTTGAATCAAAAACTTTGCCGTTAAAACAAATACTTTTGCTGTTGAATCAAAGACGGAGATTCAACAGCGGAAAGTTGTTGATTTAACTACGGGTATTTTTTTCAGAGTAGGTATGCACGCAAGTCGAGGTGAGAAAAAAACTCTCGAAAATGATTAAACGATAACTATAGAAAATTTAGACACCTCATTTTTCCGTCGAGTAAAATGTTTTAGATTAGCACACAGCCTTAGAAATCAATTCCGCGCTTTTTGCGTTTTTCGCTCACAGTTAGATTAGTTTTTGTCAGAAAGGTGCTGGAATGAACCATTCCTTTAACCAAACTGCAAAAATTCGATGGTCTTATTTAATTATATCTGTGATGCAGGGTGGATTCTCCATATCATACATTGCAACCGCAATAATTTTTTATCTCAAAGTATGACAAAAAAAATTAATTATAATAATTCATCTCACTTGTTGGCCTTTTTAAGGTAGGGCATTCTAATTTTAAGGTAGGGCATTGCCCCTCAATGCCCCCCCCCTAGCTACGGGCCTGGTTGGAATAATTATGTTTGAAAAATTGTGCAAAAAGATTGGAAATTTCTTGACTATCACTTGAAGTGTTGTCTTGATATCTCATAGCAGACGGAAACCCATTAACTTTTCTCTTGGAGTTTACGAAACTGTAAAACGATTTTGGATAACGAATAAAATTAGACTTAATTTTACGTATATAAGCTCTATAGCATTTTTTATTTAACACAAAGTATTGGCCTCTAAGCTCAGCGTACTTTAAGCAGTCGGTATGCAAGCCCGATTTCTTGTATGATTTGAAAACTCGGGATTTCTTATTTTTTTAAGTTTTAAGCTCATTTGTGAACCAAGGTTGTAATGGCTCATTGTACTCACGAACACGTTTAGGCACAAGTTTTTCAAATAGGCAATGAATAATTTTATTAAAAAGTAAAACGTTTTGCTCGACATCGTTATTAAATTTTGGCCATGTTAAATTAGCTAACTCATCATTAAGTTTTTTAAAGTTGGCCTTGCAAAAAATTATAATACGTACTTGTGTTAGCTGAACTAGAAATGCAGCCACTAATATTGTTTACAATTTCGTATGTAATCTCTAGAGAAGGGTGGTATAAGTCCTCAGGAAGAACAAGAGGGTCACAGCGGTGAAGGACAGACTTAGAGCTATCATCTACAAAAACTAGGTCTAAGATTTTCCCGAATGCATTCTGAAATATGTTCACCTGGTTGAGGGAAAGATCCGCAATCTGATCGAAAAAGCTATTCATGTCCGATCTCGATGAGTTCGGAATAATATTCTCATCTGAAACGCTCCAAGAAATGCACGGAAGATTAAAATCGCCTAACACAAGCATAGAGTCAGAAGAGTTCATCAGCGCGTGTACATCTTTAAGCACAGATGCTAATTCCATATACACGCTTATATTGCAGGCTGGCGGGATATAGCAAGCAAATAAATAAATCCAATCCTTTCCTTGCTTAATTCGAATGTAAATCGACTCCACACCACCAATATTAGGTGTACTGACTACCTCAGAATGTAATGAGGACTTTACAGCAAACAAGACACCACCGCCGATTCTGTTTACGCGATCATTTCTATACACCTGATAATGGTTACAAAAGATTTCAGAATCAAAAACATGGGGCTTAAGCCATGTTTCGGTAAAAGAAATTACATTATAGACGCAGTCAATCGTTTTTAAATAAAAATCACTTAATGTGGTGTTCAGGCCCCTGACATTTTGATAGAAAATATTTAATACGGAATTTAAAGTTATACTCAGTTTTTTGAAGCAGTACGATAAATTTTCGCTGTATTGTGACCATGTATTTTAGGCCTGTTTTCAAACTCCCGAACAAAAGCACCAGGTGGCCAAAATGAACTGTTCAGTAAAGTTTGATAATCTTGAGGAGATACATCAATTTTAAAAGAAGAAATATCTCTTGTGTACGAAAAGTTGAATTTTTTGATAAAAATATTTCCAGTAGAGATTTTGGACGAAATATAGCCCTTTAGATCATCCGCGATTGTGCCTTTATCAAACCTAGATACGAATATTGATTTCTTCGGAGGAACGACAACCAACTTATTAACAGTTGGTTCAGTCGTTTCGGGTATAGTTGATTGTACCGAAATACTTTCGGGAGGCGCATTAGAAGACCTAGAATTTGAAGATGAGTCCTTTGTAGAACAAGACCCTACAGAATGCGGATTCGGGGAAGCTAAGTCAATAAGTTCCCCCTGTGGTTGTACAGGATTTAACTGAAGATTTTTCAACACTGGCACATTACGTGGTGCAGCAGTGGAATCACCCGTCGTACCAAGTAAAGAAGGAAAAGATGCAGATGATGAAGAAGAGAGTTCTAGGCATTTAAATGAATTAAAGAGATTTTCGTAGTGCTTGAATTTTTCAGTCAAAGAAAGTAGCTCTTTTCCAATCTCAGAGAAACCACTTCTCGTTTGGCTGACAAGTTTAGAAAGATTTACTTCGGTCGACCTACAATTCACGCATGACCAACGCAAGCCCTTTCTGTCATTAATCAAATCCAGCATTCTGCCTGTTATGCCTGCACATTTTATATGAGCTAACCCATCACACAGCCAACAAGACACGAAACGCTCGGACTCACTTTTAACAGAACAGTTTTTATATATGCAAGACATATTTAGAGTAAAAAATTCTATTACAGATAATATAAAGTAAACAATCAGAGAGAAATTAAATAAGTGTCAAAACGAATGATAGAACCGAAAGGGTTAATAGCTACAAACAGTTTGAAAGACTGTAAAGTTAATAAGTTAGTGACAGTTTGGAAAGTAGTGTAGTTTACATGACAGTGAGCAGTTTGAGATGCACAGCAAGACGCTTAAAAAGCTGACGCAAACAGCTGTGACAATAGAAAGAGAATATAAAAATGAAAATGAAAAAGTGCAAAAAAAAAACGCAAAAAACACAAAAACAATTTATGTTAAAAATATTAGCCACACAACTGCAACAACAATATGCAAAATGACTCGGCAATCACACTTGAAATTTTAAATTAAAAATATTCAGTAAATAATTAACCAAAATCTGTTTAACTTTATTGCTTTTGTAGTGCACTAAATTAATCACTTTTTCGCAATAAAGTAAATTATTATACAATATAAAAACACAAAATTAAGGAGCAAAATAATTATCAATCACACAGCTTTGACGTTTGCGTATATGTAATCCTAGCGTAAACTCTAGCTACAGTCATATATTTCAACAGTAGAAATCAGTTTTTGACCGCATTGACTTTTTGGACTCTGCTGCTCCTGCCTCACCACTTGAGGTAATAGGCAAAAGTCACATTGGAAAGAAAGAAAATCTAGCAACAGAATATATCATTGTCTCACATTCTGAAACTCTTAATCAATACATCAATGAAGGTTTTAAAATTTTTTACACTGATGCCTCAGTTGGTCCGGATGCCACAGGATGTGGAATCTATAACTTTTCCAACAAAAGTGAACACTCCTACAAACTCAATTTTAAATCTTCATCAAGCTTTGGCGAAATCATAGCCATTAAAAAGGCTGTTCAATTAGCAATAAACTTAAAGTACAACAAAACTGTGATATTTACAGGCAGCTTGGTGGCTTGCCAACTGCTCTATAAAAAAATTACGAACAATCAACACATTGCGGAAATTCACCAACTTACTAATGACGGAGACTTAGAAAAACTTGTAGTTATATGGGTTCCCAGCCATAAAAATATACAAGGTAATGAAAAAGCAGACCGCTTGGCAAAAGCTGCACAGAATTGCGAATCTATAATTGAAGTTAGTCTAACCAAAGAGGAGGCTCTAAGAAGCATACAAAATAGTATAAGAAATTCCTGGTTAAGAGAATTCCAAGAATTTTCCACTACCAAACCAAATCTTTTTCACACAACTTTTCATACCATTCCTAAAAATACATGGTACAAAAAATGCACCCTAGAACCTAAACAAATAAAAATTATCAACCGAATCCTCACTGGCCACACCTATGATGCTAATTATCTGTACAAAATAAGAGCTGTAAATACTAATGTATGCAGACGTGAACAACAAAACAGCTATACACACATAACTTTCCAATGCCCCCTACTAAACAATGTTAGAAGATCATATAAGCTTTTCGAAAATCACAAAAATTTTAAAGAAATTTTTCATGGCTTTGAAAAAAACAAAATCTCGCATCTAGCCAATTTTCTTAGCAATATAAAAGCAAATTTTTAAAGACTTTTATAATATAAGTTTAATTGTGGTAAAATACCGTCCAAGTATTCACCCTTATCCACATAATATTAACATATAAGATATAATATAATATAAATTCAAATACGCTCACTTAAATCTATACCAATCATACACGTTTTAATCATCATTAAATCAAACAACATAATTTGGCTCTCATGCTCATCGCACATCACAAACATTCATTAAATTTGTTCTACTGTCAACAACCTACACACGCACATCACAAACGTCAATAAAAGGAAATGTCATTTTTTTTCCTTTTTGTTCCTGACGTCATAACTACTTCAATCAATTGCATGGAATAGAACACTTAAAATGGAGGCAGAACCTGGAGTGTGGAACTAAAGTTCCTCCATTAACACCAAAACAAAAAAAAAAAAAAATATTTTATTTTGTTTATACATATGTATTTTTATAAGGAAAACATTTACATGCCGGTTCGATCATTTAGACAACTCTCGTATCAGCTAGCAACTTTCAGAAAGTAAAACACTTTCAGATGTAACAATTGAAAGTGAAAAGTATTTCTGAAAAGTATTTTTCTCGCAGCTAGACGATGAAAGTTTTTCGTAAGAAAGTAATTGCTGAAATTTCGGAAAACACTTTCAGAAAGTACTTTTTTGGTGGCTACACGAGAAAATTTTACTTTTTCAACATCACAAAATATTAGTATGGCTTTGTTCCGAAACTCAGTTTGAAGCGCAACCTGATATTGTAGTACAAGCAGAGCGTTCATAAACGTAAATTTTTCATGAAGCGTCGCTCATCACAATCATCAAAAAAATAATTACTGCCGCTGTTGCGTTTCATGCTGCGTTTCTGAACATACCCTATATATGTAGATCAATTATAGAACCACATTTTATTTACTGCCCAACAGTACTACTATTAGCAAGTGATACATTAATTAATAAGCTCCAAATACAGCAAAATAAAGCAATGCGTTTGATACTAAAATGCTCTTGTAGAACATCAAAAAGTATTATGCTTCCTATGTTAAACTGGCTTAGTATTAAACAATTAATCTGTTATTACACATTGAAATTTATACATTACATAACACAGGGAATGTTACCAAACTATCTGAGTGATAGGATGCAGTACAATCATGAGATCCATAACTATGGAATTAGGAGTAGCAGAAATTTAAGACTGCCCAAAGTAAGAACCGAGTTCGCAAAAAAGACTTTAGAATACGTAGGTTATAAAATGTATAATGAACTACCAGCTGAGATAAAAGACTGTGAAAACGTTGCTAGGTTTAAAGGAAAACTATTTTTATATTGTAAAAATTTAAATATGTAGTATTAATTAAATAATGAATTTACACATTTCTTTTTAATGAAATAGTTTTAAGAAACAATTATGAATTTTGTAAATTCTGGATGTACTATGTACTATACAATGAATTAGGCTTTTTGGCCGTAATAAATAAATAATAATAATAAAAGAAATAATGAAAGCACTTTCATTGCATCGTGTGGCAGGAGCTAAACGGTTGTGGTAAATTCGTTGTTGTATAAATTTATGTTATTTTATGTTTTATTTGTAAATTTTTTGCGTAATGTGGGCAAAAACGTTGACTCCCCCCCGAAAGAAAAAAAGAGAGTGGAATTAATACATGCATATGTTTTATAAACAACTACGAAGCGCAGCGTTGCCGTTTGGGCCACTAAAGTGGCAATTTGAACCTTTTTTAAAGCCAGGCCACCTGAACCCAACTGAAAATATGCAATATTTGAACCTTTTTAAAAATTCGGGCCACTTTTGGTCCTTTTTTACTTTCAAAACTATAATTATTAAATAATTTTTAGTATTTTCTTAAATATAAGAACAAAAAACCTCTTTGTTACTATTTTACTTTGCATTAGCAACTCTCCGTTTCGAAAAGTTCTTTATTTAATTTGTTTGCCAAAACTACCCTTGAATACTTTGAAATTTGGGCTGTTCGTTAAGATAATGAAAACGCACGGAGCAGCCCAGACACACACAAACATATATATAGTTCGTTGATCCGTAGGAAAGTGCAAGAAACGTAGGAATTTTACCACAATTTACATTCTTTGCATTCATATTCGCTCTTTTTTGGTAAAATTCCTACGGTTCTTGCACTTTCCTACGGCTCAACGAACGCTATAACAGTTTTTTTAATTCCTTGCCTTTCTCGGGTTATTCCGTCTGCTCAACGAACAATCATATTCACGCTGCGTTAGTGTAGAGAATATTTTAAATTCCATTTTCTTTAAGCATTAAATAAACCACAAAAATAAAATGTGTTTTAGCTAAAAAAAAATTGGGGCCACTTTTTTTAATTTTTTGGGCCACCTTTTGAAATTTTTGAGCGGCAACACTGACGAAGCGAACGTAATTCGCTTGGAAGTGTTAGTTGGGTCCCTGCAAATAATGCGATCACTCCGGGATACATCCGGGACAACTCGCAAGGGAGCATGCGACTACTATCTTTTTATATCTCTTTATATGTGCTGAAGTGTTCCCTTTTGTTTGAGCAGGCCCTATGAAGAGACTAATTGTACCCGTTTGGTACCCGAACGGGTAGCAAATGCAACACATCCATTTTTCACCCTAAATGGAGTAGTTGAAACGGGATTAGACGTTTATTTTACTTTTAATAGCCCCTTTCGTATTACCGGAATTAAAATAATGAAAACAATAGCTTGTATTTTTTATATATTTTTTTATTCTCAAAATATTTTCTTTTTGTTTCCTTACAACGTTTTCTATAAAAAAAATTTATTTTTTGTAATTTTTTACTTTAGTCTTTTAAGACAATGTTGCTCGTAGCAAGAATTTCTATGCGTTTTATGCATGAATACATTTACATATATATATCACATTCATTGTTGCTTGTTGAAATGTCAAAATTCAAAATATGTATAGACTAAATTAAATTTAGCCTCTTGTTTATCAGTTTTCATTAAATATTAGCTAAATTCTAAAAAGCGAGCCTTCTTATGTATGTACATATATAGATTTCGCTTTATAAATATAATCTGTTTTTTTGTACTTTTTGTGATTTTAGTCTTTTAATTTTAAATGTTTTTGCTGCTGGTAATGACAAATTGTATGCATTATCTTTTTTATTTAATAATTGTGCTTAAAATTACAAATTTTAAATTTTGTATGTATAAATACAATTATATATGACGTTCAATTTACTTCATCAGTTACATCAACAATCAAAATAAATACCTAATTAAACATTTGCCTTTTTGCATAAATAATTCCATATTATCGAAAGTAATCAATATATCGAATACCTGAGTACGATTACACAATCATTACATTTCTATGTATACAACCAGGTGTATTTGATCACCACTAAATAACACGTGTTCAGTTGGCAAGCAAATTTCTTCAGAAGTGACACATTTTTTCAATTGTCAGATTTCAGCGCATATTTTATTTATTTTAACTAATTTTTTTTTAAAAGTTCGCTGCTATTTTGTGTTTGCTCGTGACGTAATTAAATAAAACAACTAGTTTTGTGTGAAGAAAAATGTTAAGTTTTACTAATTCGAAGTGATTTTCTAATGTTCCCAATTGGGAACACGGGTCACTTGTTGTTTCAAAATTGTGAAGGAACATTCCATGGTTTGTACGGGACAAATTGTACGAATTTTTACAGTTTTGGATTTGAATTAAAGGAACACCAAAATGTTCACCAACAAAATATCTGGTGCATTATTACTGTCTAATAAAACTCTTATTAAAAGCAGAAACTTGCTTTTGAAATATTCGTGTACGTGTGAAAAATCTTAAAAAAGTTATGTGTTGGTACGGGACAGGGGTGGTCTACCATGATCCTTGGTTTATGCGAACCAGGTGCAATTTTAGTCAAATTAATTGTATTAGAAAAAAATAAAAAGTAAATGTGGTAGGACTAATATCAAGGTTTATTCAAACAACTAAAATATTAGAAATATGGTTATTCTAAAAGAATTAAAAATGCTGTAATGTAATTTTTTACATTGTTTGTACGGGACAAATGGTATAAATCTTTACAATTCACAGACAAACCAAAAGGTTATCAAACAAAGTTTCTAGTACATCAATATTGTGTGGCTAATTTCTAAACAAAAACCAGAAGCTTGCATTTGAAAAACTAGTGTATGTGTGAGAAATCGAAATGTTTGTACGGGACAAATTTACCATTTTCCATGGAATGCTCCTCAAATACTTCTTGCTTTCGTTATAGGCTGAAATAATTTTATCTTAAGCATGTTCAGCCAAAGAGCTCTAAAACTTAATGAATTTGAAGGTATTTTGGAAGAACTTCTAGAAGATTCAGATCTAGGTGACGAAAGTGCGATCGATATAGTGCAACTGCCTCCAGATCCCGATAACTTGACTGATTGCGAAGATATTGATGAGGATGATCTTGAGGAGGTTACAGAACTCAATAAAGTACCTGGTGAAGTGGAAATTCACTATGCTGAAAAACAGAGTTCCGATTTAACACACAGTCCACCTCCTAAATGTCAAAGGTTGGATAAAGAAAATCCAGCATGCAAAAGTAACTCACCTCATTGGCATCATGTCGATGCGAACTACACACGATCTTTTTCACCATCAGAATGTTGCGAGAGTAATAAAGAAAAAATCAGAGAGGACTTCCAACATAAAAAAGCATTTGAAATTTTAGAGTTCTTTCTCGACGATTCGTTAGTGCAACACATATTCGTACTATGGTTGCACGAAGCTACTTGAACATAAATTCCAGCCTTTCTGATCCGAAAACTCTTGGCCGCCCAGTCCGCATACTCAGGGAGAATAGGACAATTACGAAACATGTTTTAGCCGCTGCAAAAAAAATTCACGAAAAATGTGTATGGAATGTAATCGCGGTATACATGTTCATTGCTTTGTTGATTACCACAATATAGTTTAGTTATATGCCCACTGTTCCCATTTGGGAACAAAAGTTAAAAGGCTAAAAAATATATATAATAGCCGTTTTCGATTCACAATTTCTCTGCTGGCTATAAATTTCTCTCTGCCAAATTTATATGTGAATGATAGCGAGCAGAGGGAAATTTTTATCGACCTGTTAGCGCGTACGGCTACTACTCATTATGGGTTCAAACATTTTTGTTCGATCCGACCTCGCTTGTCTGATGGCGAATCGAAAACGCCAAATATTACTTAAAAAAGTATTTTTTTTGCATTTTTCTATATCTTTTTGATCGTACTTACAGCAAATGGGGCCGAAATTGCCGAATAAAAATTGGGCACTAATGGGTTAAAATTTGTTCTATATGAATTCAAAATTAATGTTTTGTTCTAATTTGACATGGAAATTAATAATTTGAATAAAATAAGAAGAAACTTTACATTATAAATATACTACATAGAAACATACATGATAGAAAAAAATATACATATAATATAATTTTTTTTTTAATCTAAGCAATCCTACCAAGGCAGTTTCTTTTAAAAGAGAGTTTACTTTTTCTAAAAATTGTAAGCCGAGTCTGGCAAACACTTTACTGAAGCTCTTCTTTTCTAATCCTTATTTCTTTATTATATTTTTATGTTTATTTAACATTATTTTAACATTTTATTTTGTTCTAAATTTTTTATATTTTATTTAATTTTTTTTCTTTTGATTTTTTTTATAATTTTTAACTTTTTTATAATATTAGATTTTTACTTTTTATTTATTTTTTTCCAAATTTACAACATTTAACAGAACATACTTTTATACCATTAATTTTTTTATGTTTTTGATATTTTTTATTTTTCTTAAATTTTTTTGAATTTTTTCAGATATGGTTTCATAAAAACATTGCAGTGCAAAGTTTATTAAAAATACAAGCATATCTTGGCATATCTCAATTACATTTCAAATTTTTCCATGATAGTTATTTCAAATATATATTTTTTTAAGTCTTCAAGGACTTTTTCGTTGAGATTAATTTCAAAAAAGTCTTCCAGTATTTCAAATTACAAATAAAATTTCCAACTCAAAATTGTATGAAAGATTTTTATCGAAGATATTAAAAACAATTTGTTATTTATAGTAATTACTCAAAAACTTTCTTGAAATTCCTCTAAATGAAAAAGACTTTCATGAAACAAAATTCAATTACAAATACGTTTTTACAATTCAGTACGTTTTTGCAAGTAATAGTAGCTGAAAATTTTTTTAGTTTGTGATGCCTACACCAGGCTACATACACATGTATAAAAACAAATAACAAAAAGAAACAATGAAAAACAGATAACGAAAAAACCAAAAATAAAACAATTAAAGGGGGATTCATCGTTCGAGTTCAAAACGAAAGTTGAATTTGAGTTAAATAATAAAAATAGTTCAGAATTCCTCTCACACTCCGAAAACACAACAACAACCACATGGCAGAAAAGTTCTGAACTCGAACGATGAAACCGTCTTTAAAATAAGGAAAACAAAATAATTAAAGTTTTAAAAAACTATCTTAAACTATTTGTTCTCGCCTCTGCAGTCTTCACTCGGTAGAGACGCTTAAAATGTTTTGCTTTCTCAAAGCGCATAGTCTTGCGAAGAGATTCTTCAGGCGTCAACCCTTTGTATGGCAATTTGGCTAAGGCGGCTATATGAAAATTGAAAAAAGATGTCTCTTGAATACATGCAAGTACATACACTGAGAGAAAAAATATATGGAAGGATCAAAGAAATTTTTTCCCAATTTGGACCCTACTTTCTTTGTTTTGAGTAAATTTTCTCTAAAACCATCAGAATGTCAAACTCAAAGTCAAATATTTCTTTGTATGGCATTATTCTGTACACGGCGAGTTGAAAACAAGAAGTCAGCTGTTCACTTACCATTACCATATGCATGAATTTTCCTTGGGTTGAATGTTTTTTCCACATTTTTGAGAAAATTTACTCAAAACAAAATTTTGTATTGGGACGCGTGTTCAAAATAAGGAAAATTATGTCTTTGATCGAGAGAATTTTTTTTTGAGTGTACATACATATAAAATATTGCTTAAATAATGTTTCAATTACAAGTTAAGGTGGAATAAGAATTCGGGAAGGATTTGAGTCCGACCTTTCCATGCGACCCATCCACATTTGTCTCTGTAATGAGATCCGTTGCCAACAGCTTCGTTATATTTTTGACACTGTTGCATAGTAAGGAGGACATTGCAGATTCCTGTAAGAAAGAAGATCGATAATAAAAACAATATGACTTTAAATATACATATGTATTTATGTATGTATAATCGCGTACATATAAGTCCTTGTTGTATATTCTAATTTTTTTTTCCAATTGATGCAATTGCAGTAAGTCGCGTATTGGAAAGTATTTCAGAATTGGAATATTTTGACTTTCCTGACGAACCAATTGATCATCTGAGACTTTAAGTCTGGAGATTGCATCCATTATAGCCCCATTTTGGTCTTCGATCACCGTCTGGAGCTGTTCAATTTTAGATTCCAAAATATGTAGTTGACGTTCCGTGGTTTCACAATGTTTACAGCAGGCGAGTTCGTATACGCCTTGGGTAGGCACTACATGGATACAGTAAAAGAAGTATAAATGCCTTATACAAAAAATTCAAAATTTATTTGAATGCTATCTTCAAGTCAAACATTTTACAGTACACTCGCGAAATTTCGAACAAATGAAAACTAGGCCTATACCTACAGTAATATTTTTATCGAGCTTTAGAATGGTCAATAGAGAAGAAAAAATGTTCAAGTTTACGAACGAGTTATCGGGTGCTCGAGTTTCTGAGTGCACTATAAGAAAACTAACAAAGAATAAAACAAGTAAGAGCGCGGCTGTCTTCGGCCGTATCGAAGACTTCATACCTTTCATGAATGGGGAAATGAAAAGTTACCTATGCACATAGCCTGATTTAGTTAAATTTATAATTTCAATTCTGTCGGTGTTATAGTGGTCCGATCAAGACAACTTTCGGTAACCTTATTTGGGTCCATATGGGTACAAATACTCCAAAGTTTCATGTCCTTAGCTGTAAAAAGTGAGAAGTTATACTGCAAAATGTGTATATCTGAACAATCGGTTGTAAGGGAGCTATATGTTATAGTGGTCCGATCTTGACAATTTTCAGTAACCTTATTTGTGTCCATATGGGTACAAATACTCCAAAGTTTCATGTCCTTAGCTGTAAAAAGGGAGAAATTATACCCCAAGATGTGTATATCTGAACAATCGGTTGTATAAGAGCTATATGTTAAAGTGGTCTGATCTTGACAATTTTCGGTAACCTTATTTGGGTCAATATGGGTACAAATACCCCAAAGTTTTGTGTCCTTAGCTGTAAAAAAGGCGAAGTTATACCCCAAAATGTGGATATCTGAACAATCGGTTGTATGAGAGCTATATGTTATAGTGGTCCGATTCGGCCAATTCCGACAAATGATCAATTGAGCATCAAAACTCACCCGTGTTCGAAATTTTAATCAAATATCTCAAAAACTGAGGGAGTAGTTTGCGTTCACACAGACGGACGGACGGACAGACGGACATGGCCTAAACGACTCAGCTCATGATTCTGATCATATCGGTATATATATTCATGGGTCTGTCACGCCTCCTTCTAGTACTTTCAAGATTGATTTTCGGCACAAAGTTATAATACCATTTCATTCTCATGAAAGGTATAATTAACATAATAAAATATGTAGTATTCTTCTTGAAATACACACCTGTATTTTCATCAGTCACCGATTCCATAAAACTAATTCTGCGTGATTCTGAAATTGTAAAAAGTTTTACATAAGCTTCCGCACATAACTCAGCGCATTATATGTAAATGACCTATAGTGAATTCTGTGGACGAGGTCAGCCTTTCCCCGCGTTTCTGGATGCTCACATCTTGTTTTTTATTTGCAGACCGGATGTTGAGGCGCCCGAAGTACTCCTTCCGTATTTTTTGAAAATATTCTCGAAGGAGATAAAAGGTTAGTTTTTCTTATAAACTGGGATGTACCTACACTCAGAAAAAAAAATAGTCAACACGATTCATGTAAAATTAACACTATCGATCTTTACACATAGAACAGCAACAATTTTTTCAAATTACACGATGTTTGAAATATGATTTTGGCTTTGTAACTGTCATTTGAAAATTTGGTAAATTCAACCAAATTTTATTGTTGATACAACATGAAGAAATTTTAAATTATACAAGATGATTCAAATATAAAATTTTATTCCTAAATGTCATTTGGAATTTAGTTTATTTAACATGATGATAGTGTCGATATAAACTAAGGAAAATGTTAAAAAAAATTACGTACCAATTCTAGTGTTAATACAACATAAAAAAAACATTAAAACAACAAGAACCACAATTAACAATAAAAGTGGGTTGATATACCTAACACGAAACCATTTTGAAACATAAATGTCATTTGGAATTTTGGTTTATTCAACCCGATGTTAGTGTCAATATAATCTTAAAGTGTTAAAAAGAACGTCAAAACTATTTTGAAACATACACAATTTTTTCAACGTTTGAAGTTCTGCCAGAGAATGGTTCTGCTGTTCGTGCAAAAGACAAATTATTATTTTTTTAGCAAAAAGAAAATTTTGTGCCGTGGCAATGAGGGGATTTTAGCATCATTGGCAGTGCGTGATAGCGGGTTTTCCATTTATATTTTTAGTTTGCAGGTGAGTTAAAAGTGGATTGCATTTTTGTTTCTAAAAGTTTTTAATGTTCAACATTTTCTCTTTCCTCTTCATAGTTTGGAATTGTTACCACGAGATGTTTAGCGAATGGAGTTTTGCACGCAGCATGTGGTGCATAAACCGTTGTGTTAGCGGCCAAACATTACTCGGTGTCAATATGTAAGTGCTTTTGTGGTCGGCCCATATCGAGCGATACCGAAGCAGCTGTTTATTGATCTGATGATTACATATTTTGTTTTATATTATTATATAGTTTTTTATTTATAAAAATAAATTGTAAAATCAACAAGACTTTCAAGTTAATTTAAGGTAAAATCAAAAAGACTTTATTGTTAATTCAACACGACAATGTCGTGTTAATTTAACTAGCTTAAATTATAACATTAACTAGTTAAAATTGTAATATCTACAGGAAAACTCAATACTTTTTAGTGTTAATTCTACAGTTATCATCCTGTTAAACTAACACTTGACAGTGGTGTTAAATTTACGCGTTTACAGGATGGCACACATTAAGAATCGTGTTGAAAAAATTAACCACAAAATTTGTTGATTTTTGGTTGATTTTACAGGATTTTTTTTTCTGGGTGTAGGTACAGCAAAAATGGAAACCGGTTATTTATTAATTTCTCACAAGTTAGAGAAATTAATAGATAGCTGGTTAAATTTAAAGATAATTATTTTTTAGCTAAATGCAAGTATGCAAAATTGGAATTAAAAGAACTTTATTTTGCGCAATTTGTATACACATTAATTTGTACTCCACATCGCTAAGTAAGAACTCTTCTGTAACGCTCGAGGGAGATGAATCTGTTGTGCATATGCCTAGAGAGGCGGAATCAATCGGCTCCATGAAAAAACTTTCCGAATCTAATAACCTTTTCCCTTTTATAACATATCCATTCGCATTTTCAATGGTCTGTATTTCAATATAAGTGAACGGTTTTATACAACAGTAGTTGTTCGGGTATTTATTGGAAAGAACAATATGTTCAAACTGAAAGGATGTTACACAACCATTTTTAATTTTAAATCCAGTTGATTTTGGAGCAGTTACAATTTTTTCGTGTTTTAACATGTTATTAATTTGTTGCAAAATCTGCGTTGGTTTTTTAACGTAAAACTTCAAAATTTGTAAGTAATTTTCGAATGGATAAGCTGAGTAATTTGATGGTATACCAAGTTCTCTTACTTGATCTGATATATGTAGTAATCCATGTACGTTATAAGACACACTATTGTTGCCGAAAACAGTTACAAAATTATCAACGAATAACTGCATAATAATCTTTAGCGACATCTATATTGGAACTAAAATTTTTGGGACAAAACAATATCCTGCAGGTATAGAGTAGAAGAAGAAATTCGTAGTATACATCGTCAGGTACTTCATCTCTTAAAACATATATCCCATAGTAAAATAAAAACATTGTGAACTCAGGCCCGCAGAGAGCCGAGCCGGGCCCCTGGGACAGTTCGCGTTTACGGGCCCCCCAAAAAATAAATTCAATCTAGTAAAAAAATAACATACAAACATTTTTCAATTCATGTTGTCAGTTTTATTTCATATAAAATAAGATTTACTAGAGTACTTACATATAGGGTCTATGCACGATGCGTCTGATTCAAGAGTCAGTTTAGGTGTATTAGTGAAAATGCGCATGTAGTAGTTACACCGACATGACTCTGGCATGACTCAAGAAAATCAAAATTAGTTTGATATTTTTTTGTCAGTTAATTTCCAAACCGTTTAAAAAATATATAACGAAAAGAAAAAATATATTTTATTTTCAAAAATGTTTGCCAATAAGTTCGATATTGAGGAAGATAAAATTTTTTTTACTTGAATTCATTGAAGTATACAGGTCGTCTGAGATATTCATTTCGAACCTTCTGCAATGAAAACTATTCACAAATGAATGGCGCATGTGAGCCCAGAATGACAGCGAGTCAACACGTACACAGATGACTCGCGAGTCAGACGCACTGTGTATAGACCCCAATACAGAGAATGTAAATTATAGAGAAGGTGCAAATGTTAAATCCGAAATTTAACATGAAAATTTGTAGATCCGAGATGGGTAAATTCACCACATCGCTCCACCTTACCGACATCGTTCACTCATAAAAGCGAGTGAAACACGATTTTTGCAATTGAGCGAATTGCTGTGGGCCGATTACTGTATGTGGCCGCGGTTGTTCGTATGAATGCGCATTTACCTATGCTTGCAGGTGTTGAACCATTGCCCTTGTGCGCGAGGTTGATCACTTTTGCATTGCCCGCATGCTCAGTGACTTGAGCTCAAATTGAAATTTAGCAAAATTGCTTCGATTTGTGCAAAGTGATTGTCCCTTGTCACCTTGTCCTCTTGCCTATGAATTTATGTGAATTCGAGTTGGACCAGAAAAATTATTGAAATTGTCGTCGATTTGCTCGAGGACAACGTTGCCACTTTTCATTTGATTTTTTGCGATTGCGTTTATGAATGAAATTGTTATTGTTGAATTTTTATAAGTTTGGTGGACAATAGTTTTTGTTTTTGGATAGCACACATATTTGTACATATGGATGAACGCAAGATTTGAGGAGTTTGCGTATGGAATATGTATTCACATGTGTACGCATATTTTTGCATGCACATACATATGTACATATGGATTGATGCTTTTGCACGAAAGTAGAAAAGTATCAAATGCCGACGGCATTTGGAATTAGATAATTAGTTAAGAAAATTTGTGTTTTTATTTACACACACACATGTTTTGTATGATTTTTATTTTTCACAAAAAAACCGATTCTTAAAATTTTCTCCAAAAATCCCAATGGAAAATTATGAAAATTTGCCAAGAAAAGCAATAAAGAAGTCTGCATATCGAATACAGATCAATTGCTTCAATCAACCCTTTAATCCAATTGAAAATTTGGGGGTTGGAAATCGAACCTTGTCATCAGCATATATACACTGTATATACATATGTATATATGTATATGTATATATATGTATTTTAAAAAACTTTTTTTCGGATTCCTTAAATTCTTATATTAAACTTTGCAAACAAAAATCTTTTTAATTATGAAAAATTATGGAAAATAGCCCTACATGAATGAACAAATAGAAAATTTGCTTATCAACCAGCAATCACTTCACTCATACAGCAATTCGCTCAATTGCAAAAATCGTGTTTCACTCGCTTTTATGAGTGAACGATGTCGGTAAGGTGGAGCGATGTGGTGAATTTACCCATCTCGGATCTACAAATTTTCATGTTAAATTTCGGATTTAACATTTGCACCTTCTCTATAATTTACATTCTCTGTTTTAAGAGCTTGAATCATCCAAGGAAAACCTTCCGTGCTTTTTGGTCTGCACATATGGAAATTACTGAGTCAAAACTAATGCTGCGAGCAAGGCTGGACGCCAATGCCAATGTTCCAAGGCTTGTCAAGCTATTTTGGCTCATAGTAGAACGCAAAAAATTTTTCACGCGAGACAATAGACTGAAAGAACGCTCCCCTTCAGCCACACTGACTGGAAGTGTGCAAAATATTCTTAATGCTATGCAGATGTTAGGAAATAATACTTCCATCTTCAAGTTATGAAGTTTGTTCAGAAGTTGTAATGGTGGCAGCGAATCACTTCCCAAATTTGTTAAGTGGATGGCTTTTAGATAAATGATTTCATCTATTAGATCCGTAGAAATATCTATGCCATAAATCGTGCAGAATGCCGTTGCCTTTTCTCTGAGCTCTTCTTCCGACAGAAATGGTATTGTTTTTAATAATTTTTTAAATTTTGTATACCTTAACTCTTTGAAATCAATTTAAACAGGGTTACCAACATTTTTAATTTAAAAAGTAAATATTTCTGAGAAGCTTGGTTCACCACCTTACCAATTGCGGTACTTTGGAAACTCTAAATCAAAGTCGATTTTCCTCAATTTCAACTCACTTTTCTAGGATTTGCCCATGTATAAACAAGGTAAATATTTGATTGGATGCTTATGATTTTAGTTTGGTGATTTGGTTAAGTTAAACACTTCAATTTTAAAACAATTTTTTGTAGCAACAAAATACCTATGTATGTATGTATGAAATCCTAGTTCGAGTACTGTCAATACTGCTTTGCCTTTCCGGGCCCCCAAAAACCTTCCGGGCCCCAGGGCAATTGCCCTGGCTGCCCCCCCCCCTCTCCGCGGCCCTGTGTGAACTCGGTAGCTTTCCAATTTGGAATATCATCCAAGCACCTGGGTTTTCGAATAAACTCTTTTGTAACGTTCGAAGACAAAGCTACAATTTTACTTGATATGTTTATTTTATTCGCCTTCGCGATCTCATAATTTGACTCGTTTTTGATAATACGCAAAAGAAACTTTCTCATTACACCCAAGTCAATAAGGTGCATGACGTCGAAAGGAATTTGAGAAATCATTTTTATATTGATGGTCTCCAAAGGGGTCAAGACATTCAAAAACCTTGGTAAATGCTTATGCGGATATTTACGTTCAAAAAAATCCTCATTTGACAAAAGCATTCCGACTTAGTGCTGTGAGTTAAAACACCGTCTATTTTTTTTCCAACCTGATGACATTTCGGACAACCATGTCGGGAAGTATGGCCTGGTATACCACAAATGAAAGACTTTGCTTGAGCATCGCAAATAAACGTCCTGATATCAAACGCAATGCACCGACCATTGCAATCAACTCCATTTTGTTGTAATTCTTTTACCTCCTCAACAAAATCATTAAAAAATTCTGATATTGAATCTGGATTTCTTCTTCCCAGATAAATACCAGTAGGGAACACAGAGGTATTTGGAACATTGACTATACGCATTAATATTGGCCACAGTTGCATCCTGGAGCTTCAATATAACGGCAATCCATCAATATTTACATCTACAACTATTTTTTCGTAATCCAAAAGACTGTCGACAATTTTTTGTAACTGCGTTTTAATGCCAATATTAATATATAATCCTGGACTTAAATTCTGCACAATAACCTTACTTTTTTTCTTCAAAAGGGTTTCTGAACTTCTGGGCCCATTAATGTTCTCATCTGCTAAGAGATTTAACAATTGGGAAACCGCTTTATGACTTATTTTGTTGGTTATTGCCCAGATTCTAAGTTTTCCACAAAACGGAATATCCACAACATTTGGAACGGCAGATTGAACACCTTCGTCAATATCAGAACTTTGAGCAATTGTAGCAGACGTGGAGGGCACCGTTCTTGCGCACGTTCTTAGCGTTTCACGATTTTGCCTTATTTCCCTAGCAACTAATTGTTTGTTTCCTTTTTAGCAAATCAATTTCCTAAATAAACTAGATAATTATCGTACTTTTTTTATACTTAAAAATTTTCAACCTTTCGGCACTTTCGGCGGGAACAGGGTGAAATCAGAATCGGAACGTAACGACACGACATTACGACAACGACCATAGTGTAAAACCTCCTTACACAATGACACCGACAGCCTGTCAAAATGAAAACCCATGCATTCGTATGAAAGCAATTATAATAAAGACGACGCACAGTGCTTCGTCCCATAGGCAAAATTAAGATAAAATAAACTGCGTAATTTATTCAAGTAATATATATTTTTCTGACTCTAATATATCACCTGAAATAAATGTATAAATAGAATTTATAATCTCATGCTTTTGTTGCCAATAGAGGTCGCTAAAATCAGTACAATGTTGAAGCAAAACTGTTTTAAGGTAATACGATTTTTACTGTGTTACAAAAAAAATTGCCAAAAATTCATTTTAAATCGTATTACTCTGAAACTTACCACATTTGCTTACCATTATATGCCCAAATAGCTGAAATAACTTTTGATAAATTATTTATTTCAGAAAGGTGACTAGTTCCATAGAAACATTTGCGACTTTTTTATTGGAGTTCAAAAAATTACTAAAGTTTGGTGGAGTCAAACAAAAAATAAAAAAAGAACGCCTATTTTTTTATTTGCGAATTCGGTTAACTTTGAAGTGGTCTAGTAGAATCTGTAAACAAATTGCACTGTTTTTTGCCGGAAATGTAAAAATTGTACAATTTTGTAAAGCCATATTTTCAAAATTTTAGAAAATTCTACAGCACCTTATATATACGGTATGGAAAAAATTTACCAAAATTAATATATGGAACTATTTTTTCTCTTATACTATAGGAAATTAGCCTAATTAGGCTAAAATATACAGTTTTTATAAATATGTGACACATACTGACAAAAAACATACATGTAATACTAACTTTTTTAGGTGAGACACAAAAAATTTTACAAAGTTTGACAAAATTAAAAAAAAAACAAGAAAAAACGACTATTTTTTTATTTTAATTTTCGATTCTATGCTATGAGGTCTTGCTACCAAAAAAGAAAAAGGTTCAAAAATTATGCCGGAAGTCGCTAATTTGGTACTTTAATTAACATCCCAAAAATTTTATTTTTTACATGGAAAAATTTTATAATAAAAAATTATTTCTATGTTAACTCTAATAATATTGCGCTTTTAAAAGTTACAATTTGATATGTGCTAAAATCATATTGACATTTTGCAACAAAATACTGCATTAAACTATAACAACCAACATATTTTCTGAACAAATTTAAAAGTAATTTTCTTTAGAAACATTTTTTGCAATAACTAACGGGAGTAGTCCATTCTTGATTCTAAAAGGATAATTATATATGTTATAGTTCGTTTTTAATGTATTGTGATTACATGTTAATCTAAAAATTACTTTTTGTAAAAAAGGATGTATGGGAGGTAGTCATGTCCTTGCACTTAAAGGGACGAAACTTGTCACCTAGTTTAAAAACATAATTCTATAAATATACACCAAATTTCATTTCATTCTGTTTGAAATTGAAATCACAACTTTAAAATCGGGGACATATGGGAGGTAGTCATGTCCTTGCATCGATTTAGTCAAAACTTCGTTTTTTTCTTATCTCTAGTATTTTATTTCTGTACACAAAATTTCATTGTTCTGCGAGTACTCCCCTAATTTTGCCAATTCACTATATGGAGACGAAGCACTGGGCGACGCGGCACGACGTTGTCCACCGACAAAATAACGTTGTCGTCAACTTAGGCCGATTTCTAATTTTGGTGACGACGACGAGCGGACGATGCATTATAAAATATGAAAATTTTGACAACTCAATAAATCTAACGAAACTTTATAAAAAAAGCAGAAGTATTTATACACAACCAAATATAATAACAGTTTAAAGCATTCAATTAATAAATTTAACTATTTAATTTATTATTTTACATTAAAAAATTACGATCTGAACCAAAAAATTTTTAGCTGTGAATGAAAAACTGTAATCTGGCAGCAACGAGCCTTCTGTAGGGGTGGTCGTTGCCGCATTTATTATGTTTCAGTCGCTGGCTTCGCACCGACATTTTACGTCAAGGTACTGTCGTTGTCGCAATGTCGTGTCGTTACGTACCGACTGTTTTCACCCCAATTATAGCGAAAATAGAGATGATAATGTACTTTGAAGGTTCGATTATAATTTATTGTGACGAATATAATCGGTTCAACTCACATCACTAATAATGACTGAACACCCCTCTAATGAAACTGCCAGAACTAGAAGAAAAGACCACATAATTTCCAGTGTTGTCAGAATTTTTCAGATTGCGTTTGGCAGACTATATAAAGCGGCGAGCAGGCGCTCTGCAGTCAGTCGTAACTTAACCGTAGAAGTGTTAACATCAAGTCAAGTAAAACAAGTGTAAACTTTTTAGTCGTGAAATAAAGCAGTGTGAATTAAGAAGTAAATAAAGACTTTTATTTAACAATTTCGTGATACGAACCCGATAGAAATAATCGAGCTATCGACAACTACGTAACAGTATATTACTTTTCTATCGATAGTTGTAAAAATATCGATGCAACCACCAGAGCCCTATTCCACAAGAAGCAAAATCCGAAACAGGACGTTATTGAAACAATTTTTCAAATAGGGCGTTTTTGAAACAATTTTTATAATAGGGCGATCTTATACTCAGCCGTCGATATGAAGTTCACTTAATGTTTATTTACGAAAATACTATATTATAATGATAATAAACAAAATAGCAAGTGATACAAATAAAATTATTTGCATGTATAGGCAATAAATTGTTTTACTTACGAATGTTCGACTCTTCCATAGCTCAAACTACACTGAAATAAATATTGGTTTAAATTTTAAACTTTTTTGGTCGATATATAGGAGACGACCGATAAATTCTTAAAATTTAAACTTTGAAAAGTTTAAAACATTTTTAAACTTTTAAGGTTAAATTTTATTCTAAATTAAGATTTATTTTAAGACTTTCAAAAGTTTAAAATTTAAACCTTTTTTTGGTTTAAATTAAAACAATGTCTGTTCCCAAATCCTCTTCATGCTTTTCCCCATTGTATCTTCTTTCCTATCTTATTTTTCTCCTTTTCTTCGATATTGTTCTCCCCCAACATCCCCTTCATCCTTTTCCATATTTCATCTTTTTCCTATCCTCCTTTTCTCCTTTTATTCCTTCTTCATTTTATCTGTTTCCATAATTATTTTGTATTTGTTTTTTTCTCCATTCAAACAACGCCACATAGTCGTTCATTCAAATTGTCTAATAACTATAAGTGAGCCTTTTATATTGTTCATTTCTCGAAAAACCAAGTTGGAATTTCAAATCAAAAAATTACAATTTTTTCATTGAAATAAAATCTTACGACCAATAAAAGTTTAAAATTTAAACCTTAAAAGTTGTTACGTGCTGCGAACAACTGAACTCACTACTTCCCTCTTCTAACTCCCCTAGGTGTGTCGGGATGTGCCATGGTACGCTTGCGTTTAAGCACGAGCTAGCTCGCCGGACTGTGGGTGGTTCTTGGGCACCCCGACTCTTACCCTCAGCACCATACAAAAAAATAAATCGTACCATACTTAACATTTTTCCTCTGGAACACCTCGCCCCTTCCTTCTCCCCGCCCCTGGTCATCCCCCAACCCCCCTCGTCCGCCACAGATGCCCGCCCTCGGCCATGGTGACATTTGGCCGGCCACTCTTGACCAGGCCCGTAGCTAGGGGGGGGCATTGTGGGGCAATGCCCTACCTTAAAATTAGAATGCCCTACCTTAAAAAGGCCAACAAGTGAGATGAATTATTATAATTAAATTTTTTGTCATAGTTTGAGATAAAAAATTATTGCGGTTTCAATGTATGATATGGAGAATCAAAATAGTTTTGAAGTTCTTTTTTTAACATTTTTTTTGTTTATATTGACACTATCATCATGTTAAAGAAACCAAATTCCAAATGGCATTTAAGAATAAAATTTTATATTTAATTCATAGCGTATATTTTAAAATTGCTCTATGTTGCATCAACACTAAAATTTGGTTGCATTTACCAAAATGTCAAATGATGTTTAAAAAGCTAAAATCACCTTTGAAAAATCGTGTAATTTGAAAAAAATTGTTGCTATTCTATGTGTAAAGATCGATCATGTTAATCTTACATGAAATAAAATTTGCATATACGCGAATGAAATAGTAAAGGCAATGGTATCCGTATATTCCCTTTTCTATATTTCTGGAAAAATGTATTAACAGAACAGTACGAGAAAGAGCAACCCTGCTTATACGAAAATGTTCAAAAGGAAATAAAAAAATTTAAATTCAAACGGCCATTTTGATGGTGAAACCCCAACAAACATTTAGGTTAGATATCGGTTTGAGAATGACTCGAGAACTAGCCCTTTTCTCAAATCTCTAACGTTAGAGGACGACTCGAAGAGCTGTCGAGAATCATATCGATCTCAAAAAAAAAAATGGGACATAACTCTCAAATGGAGAAAATTATAATTTCCGAATTGAAATCCAATGTAGTTTTCTAATGAAATTCTAATGAGAATTTGCAAATATTTCTTTTTCTAATCAGTCTCCAATTGATTTCTAGTGTGGTTTTCTACCTTCGCTTTGGATTAGAGATAAGTTTGAGAATTACACTCTCTAACACTCTCAGATTGTGTTCGCTGATAAAACGCTGTACCAATTCATACTTTTTGATTAATGCCTGGATGCCTTCGAATTAAATAAGACCATCGAATTTTTGTAGTTTGGTTAAAGGAATGGTTCATTCCGGCACTTTTCTGACAAAAACTAATCTCACTGTGAGCGAACAACACCAAAAGCGCGGAATCGATTTATAAAGCTGTGTGCTAATCTAAAACATTTTGCTCGATGGAAAAATCAGGTGTCTAAATTTTCTATGGTTATCGTTTAATCATTTTCGAGAGTTTTTTTCTCACCTTGACTTGCGTGCATACCTACACTGAGGGAAATAACGCATAGTAAAAATGAATTTTTTTTATTTGATTATCACCTGAAAATGTTCGTATTTAAAAATAATATTTTCAGATCAAAATTTAGCGTGGACGTATTTAAAACCATAGATAACTAGATACGAAACTCTTCATTTCGTGAGAGCGCTGTCAAAATGCGCATTTTTTATAACATTTTTCATTAGTGCCACTCTGTTCGAAAACTGAAAATGGGTATTTTAGATATTATTTCTAGGAATTTTTCGGCTTCCTTATGTTATTGAAGACTATAGCAATAATAAAATTTTGTTTATACCAAATTAAGATAAGGATATAACCACAAATGTGATACACAGGATAGTATGATTTTCCCACATTCCGAATATTCGTGTTCGAAACCCGATCTCAGACAAATTAAGAATAACGCACAAAAAGTGGTGAACGATAATACATGTAGTTGGGTGGTATTTTTTAAGAAATATTTTACTCTGTTTTGCAATTCTATTAAAATGTGAATATATTAGAACTAAAATATAATAATTTTTAACCGGATATATATATAAATCTACCGAAGAACCGCTGCCCGCGTTCCATCTCATTAACATATTTTTTATAATTTTAACTGAAATACAATTTTTTTTCAGTAGAAACAATAAACTGCATTGCATATTACACACAAGCAATACAACTACCTCTGTATTTTTTATAATTGTTTATTATTTCAACCAAATTGGGCACATATAACAAAACATCAAAATCCACCGAATGTGACAATTTATTTTGGCGTGTTTTGCTTTCTGGCACCTGGAATTTGTACAAACAGCTGATCGGCCGGGTTTTCTGTTGTGTTGATGCTGGCAACAAAGCCACAGAAAACCCGTGGGAAAATCATAAAAGTGAGAGAGTAAAAAAGAGTTTCGTATCAAGTCATCTTTGTTTAAAACACCGAGAGAGCGATTGAAAGCGTAAGTGTGCATACATTTGTATAGCAACCACATTCACCTGCGTATGTATGTACCTACATACTTACATACATATGTACATAAAACTTGTACTTGTTTCTCTTGTATGTATGTATGCCTCTCTCATGCTCACGAGCAGTGTGGCCAGGTGATGCAAAAAAGTGAAGCTAAATTGGCAAAAAAAAGTTAGAAAACGCTGGAATTAAAAAAGTCAGTATTTTTTTAAGAAATCCCCTTAAATTTTTTTTATTTGAGTTTTGTTCATTTAAATATAAAAATTATAAACGTAACTTAAAGGAACTATTCTTGTTTGAACACATATCAGACACATTTTCTCGACTAGTACGACTTTTTTTTTTTTAAACAAAAGGGCATATCGTCGTTGAAGATGCATTTTTGCGTAAGAGGTATTAAATTACATACCTCTTACGCAAAAATGCATCTTCAACGACGATATGTATATTTGGTATATGCAGTAAGTAAATACTAAGACCGGTATTCATAAAAAATAAAATGTCGAGTTATTTAAAAAAAAAAATTGGAAGGTTGAAAGCTTTTCTCAATTTTGACGTTGATTAGGCACTGGCACCAAATCTCTAACAGAGAATAAAAATCGAAAAAGTGTAAAATAACATTTGAGTAAAAAAGGCTAGAAAAAAGGCCACGAAGCTAAAACGAAAATTATGAGAACATCTTGACGAGCTGACGGGTAATTATACAAATTAGTCAAAAATATTAGTTATAAAGTGTATAATATTGAATGTTGCAGTGGCTGGCATTGAATTTCGCCATTTACACTATTAGAACGAAGCAGACCTCGCTGACGCTGTAAAAAAAGTTGGATTAAGAGCTGAATTCCGGGAAAAGCTGTTTGCATGGAGAAAGAAAAATGTAAGTAATGTATTTTTTTTTTTCAATAACTTTGTTATTGAAAGTGCTAGTGTGTTTTGTTAACAAAGATAATGCGTGTGGAAAATTAAATTGTGCGCATGTATGTACATACATACATATATGCGTGTGTATGTACGCCAATACTTTGCGACGGTTTTGCGTCCAGCTGCACTTGGCGTCGAAGAATTACATATACATGTAGATATATATGTATGTAAGTATGTACATACTTCTGCGTGACTGCTTTAACCACCTTGCGCATTTTATGAAAGTTCACACATTATTGTTAGATTAACAAAAATTCATACAGCAAGGGCAAAATGTTGATTATTTAAATATGTAATTTTTTATTTGTATCTATACCTAGTTACATATATGATGGTGATGAGCTGCACAAAAATTATCAGCAAGGTGAATTCTAGTGTGTGGTGGGTATGTAATGAATATACATAAGTATTGACGCATATTCAAGTACCTATATTGTGTTTTTTAGCGCATATATGTACATATTTAAATTTTGTATGAACTTCTAAGCGCACAGATTTATATGCACTTATGAAATTGTTTTTTTTTAATCGAAAAGGCGGATGTACATACATATGTATGTATATGCGCGTATAAAAAACACACCTATTGATGATTTATTTATTTAATACTTGACAAATCAGTGAACAATATTAATATAATGCTTTTTTAGTCTTTAAACAGGATACTACGAGACTGTTCTTCTGGTAGAGCCATTATAGATTACTATGAGTACAACGGACATTTAAATAATAGCCATCGCGATCGGATTATAAATGTTGTCGTAGAACACGTTGTTGAAAACAATATAAAGTTTTAGGCCGTCAACTTCGATAAATTTTTAAATGACATACAATTATTGTCCCGAAGAGCATATTTTTATGAGATCGGAACCACATCAGATGTAAAGACACCTGCTTTGCAAAAATACTTAATTTTTATACATATATTTCAATATGATATGCTCTTTATGTAAAAAATCATTTCAAACAACATGCTGTTATATAGCACATTTAAAATCATATCATTATATTAACTTTTGTTAGCATATTTTGTAAGTTCGTTAATGTGCATATATATAAATATATTACCTAATGTTTAAAAAAATTTGCAAAAATCACAAAAAAGTATTTTTTTATTTCAACGAAGCAAATTTAATTACTTTCACATTTAAATATAATTTTTAATATTCAAATCACTATCAAATATGAATGTTTTGAATTTTATTATTTCATATTTGATGAGAATTTGAATATCACATAATTGAAAACAAAATGTTCGTATTCAAATTGCTTTCAAAAATAAAAATAGCATAAATGACTATGGTCGTATTCGATTGAACTTTAAAAATCTCAAATTCAATTCGAATATTTTCATATTTAATACATTATCAAATATGCGCATATTTGATTTAAGAATTTTTCTCTATACAGTACTTTCGTTGACGTTTTTAGTAAGATCAAATACGTTTTTATTTGATTTTACTATTTTTTTCCCTCAGTGTACAGGCGACCCACATACCAAATCTAAAGATCTCCACATCTAAATTGGAAGCTGTACCATCTTGTTGGCTTATTCTCAATGAGTATTGCTTATGTACTGTCACAATAATTATGTGTCAACAAATAGGTATTAAAAGTATGGGGAAAATTTTCCAACAGTCTACCACGCGTTGAAAAAAAGTCATTGGGGGTTGTAGAGGAGGTCCTCCTGATTCTAAATCCAAAAGTCCCGTCGACCGGAGATGTTGGTAAGTTGTAAAATTTACCAAACAAACCCCCAAAACTGCGTACGGTTACCGAGGAAAGGCACTTATAAAAACATGCACATATGTATATATGCGCGTAGAATATCTTTTTTCTTCGAAAGTCATTTTTCTCGGACCGTGGTTCCTTAATGTAAAGCAGTCCCTTTCGGTAGACAGATGGAAATCTGAGCCAATGTACGTCACAGACCTAGAGAAAAGTGATATTTATGCTGACTGTTTTGGAAGCCATGCCTCGATGCACATAGGTAGATTTTCAAGTTTTAAAATATAAATAAAATAAATATTTTATTGTCTACATCTATTCAAAATTGCTTGTATAATGTAAAGTTTTAATAATTTGTGTTAAAAGTCGATTTTATTGAAAAATATATACAGTCACTCAAAAAAAAAAATCATACGACATAGTTTTTAAATTCATTTCAAAGAATTCTGTCGAAAATTTGACTTTCTTATTTCGTTTAAAAATGTAGACAATTTTTAAATAAAAATCGATTTAAGCAGGATTTGTAAGCTTATGGAAAAAATTCGAAAAATTGTAGAAATTTCTAAAAGTGGATTAAAAATTTCAAAGCGAGGCCAGAATTTATAGAAGATTTTGAGGAGATTTTTAAGTGTGCTGTTATGTAGCCAACCAACTTTAGTGTAAAATGTGCAATTCCCAATGCTGTGAAAATTCCGTCGATTTTAGAAATTTTTTTCTGTAGGGTGCTTGCCATATATATATAGTTCCAATTAAAATTGCGAAAGGCCAATGAAAATTGTTGCATATTATGATATTAAAATTGAATGAGCTGCAATACTGCATACTCAAAAATCTTCTAAAAAAATTTAGCTTCAGAATTCTTAGCCCCTTTTTATGATAAGCATTTCCGTGACTTTGAAAAATTGGAAATACTAAAAATACTGCCTAAGAAGTTAACAATAATCGCTGATAAATATCTCGGTTACTTTCGAGCATCACCTACATTAACCAAGATATGCGTTAGAAATATAAACATTAAAATCAAATATAAAACACAAAAAAGAATTTTATTGTAGGTTCATATGAAAAACCCTGTATCTAGTAGTGAAGTGCGGCTTTGTGCGACGTAATTTTTTGTCGGCAAAATATTAATTGTACTAAATATCATGTCCAAGGGTTAATGTGACTGAGTCTGACAGAGCAACATAACAAAATCAATTTTGAACACGAAAAAGAGTGATAATTTTTTTAAATATCCCAACTTTAAAAGCTTAAAACTATAAACTTAGAATTATTGGAAATCAATGATATTATTGAAAAGTGTTAATAATTACCTGAAGCTTTAGGATCCATCACGATTACTTAAATGAAATGCTTTAAATAATAAATATTCACGTTGAAACAAGCACTTAAAATTATGTAAAAAAAACTAAAAAATTTACTTTAGATGTGCTAAGTTTCGACCATCTGGGAGCAAGTGCCGAGTATGGGGTCGGGAAGAAAGCGATGAATTATTGTTCCCCAGTCTATTTCCAATATGTGGGTATGTTTTTTCTGCAATTGTAACAACTTTAAAAAATTCAATTTTGGCCGCATAAAAGTTGAAAATCTACCTATGTGCGATGTAAGACTAATTGTGATACATTATTTACTTCCGCCCTACCTTAAACCAACGCTGCCCTACCTTAAATTTAAGTCTAGCTACGGCCCTGCTCTTGACCCTCCCTTCCATGGTCGGCAGTGGCTATTTTTGTTTGCCGACCCCAATAACTAATCCCCTATATTCCCTCAGTGACCCCCTTCACTCATCCCCATTCCATCCCGTCCGTCCGTCTGCACTGTATCTGAAATCAGAAATCACCAAAATTATAATAATAACACTGGTCGACAAGTTTTTGTTATCCGAAAAATTAAAACGTTGTCTTCAAGAGGAATGGCCGAGCTTTCAATAGCTTTAATCAATTTTTAAAATAAGTAAGTAATTTAAAAGATATTGAGGAGTGAATATAGCCAAAAATCGCGTTTTTGGCCTCTTTAAACATGAATATCTCAAAAAACGCACCGAAATCCTTTAGAAAAGTAGAATTTTATTTCTGTAACAAAAATTTGTTGAAATTTTGTCGACCTGTGTAATTAACAATTCATGGTTAATTTAAAAAGATACCAATACATACTTATGCTGTCTGTGCAGCTAGACTTAGATGAAAAAATGTGTTGCCTATTTTCAGGTGTCTTGTTTGCGCATACAAACTGGTATAAAAATTATTCAGACTCTCACGTGCATTGCTATAATCAGATAATGGTACAATGATATTCTGATTTTAATTATAGCAATCGATGGGTGATACGACACACAAACAGGGTTGCCACTTTGACATTTTTCTTCCGACCAAATTCGTCTCAAAAACCTACCAAAATTGGTTTCAGCCGACCAAAATTTTTTTTTCACAAAATTCGTCATTTAAGCTGGTTTTTGAAAATTTATGTATTTTTATTTATTCATTTAACTGGTACATATATAGGAACTTATACATACATATCACTCTTCAAGTATTTTCACATGTTTTAGCTTAAAATAATAAGGTACGAATGCGTTTGTACATATGTATGTACATTAATTTGTGTATGTAATTTATGTTAACATTTTAAAATAGTTACGACTATGGTTTAACAGGTCTCCAAGTAGGTATACAAATGAGATCAGAACTTTAATTAAATATCGAAATTGAATCTAAGATCTTTTTTAGTGCATAGTGCTTTTTCATCAAACTAAAAAATGAAGAAAGGGTTTTCATGCGTATGCGTTCACCTTCTTTTATCCACTTTACACAAAACCAGTGATGGTAGACACTTTTTTGGAAATTCCCTACAAAGCAAGAAAAAAAAACCCTACTTTTCCCTACGCCTGTTTCAAATTTTCCCCACGAAATTCCCTACACTTTTTTTGTTATTTCCATGTTATAACAATGAATTAAATGCATGGCAGTAAATGAAGGATTTACGAAAGTTTCGGGATATAAAGACTCCATTTCTTCAAGTGTACCTGCACCATTTTCATAAAATTTTTGCAATTTAACAGTTCTATAATATGTATAATAAAAAAATCTTTTGCTCCGATGCACAGATAAAAAGTATCGTGTTATCCGATAGTTCAATAAAAGATCTCAAAGCTTGTCTTCACGATACGGCAGCTTGTCTCCAATTACGCCATTAAAGGATTCGCGATTAACTCGTCTTCACAGCGTTTTCATTATTCAGATCGACAGTTTTGCCAAAAAATCCCTACATTTACCTATTTTATAAAAATCTGTCCTTTTTTCCCCACGGTCACTTTTTTCCTACTAATGTCCCTACATGTAGGGAATTTTCCCTACGTATCACATCACTGCACAAAACTCTGCCGAAGAGAAACACAAAAAGTATTCAAGCAAACTGTTGCTGTGAGAAAGAGACATGAATACATGAACTTTCAAACGTTCTTTCAACAGTGTTGTGGCAAAAAATAGCAAATCAGTGATGTTACTTGAAGGAAGGTAAAAACCTACCAAAATTCAAATCGTCCGACCATCCGACCAACAGGAAAAAAACCGACCAGTTTTGGTAGGAAAAGCCCACTTATCACATCCCTGCACACAACGCTTAAAATCCAAAAGAAAACCACAAACTCGATTGCATTTGTACACATATACTTAACATTAATGTGTTGCCTACCTTTCGGCGCAACGATTCACCAGAAGCACTGGCATGTATAAAATAATCTCAAAATTCAATTTTGCTCAAACAGCAAATTAACAATAGAAAAAAATGATTAATATTTTGAATATATGTCCCAAATTGGGTTGGTACTAAACGCTTAAATTAGGCGCATTTCTGTCGTACCCAAGCATGAAAAGAATACTCGCTTATGCATCAAATTACCTTCAAAGCAACAACACCAACTCGACTATTTTAAAAATAGTCGAGTTGGTGTTGTTGCTTTGAAGGTAATTTTATGAATAAGCGAGTATTCTTTTCGTGCTTGGGTACGACAGAAATGCGCCTATTATATCCAGCTCTAGTAGCTAGCTCACTTACATCTACGCTTACATATACCTATCTATCTAACCACTAAGGCAAGGTTTATATGCACTTCAATGTGCCATCTTATACTAAGTCAACTACAATAACAATTAATGGAGCTTTATACCAAGTCCAAAGTCGAATTTCGGTTATATATTTATAGGCACATTTGGGCTGGTATGTTTGCATGAACATAACTTCATACATACAAAATTACAAAATTAATCCACATTAGGGTGTGCTCTATTACATTCCATTAAGCTATTTCTGTGATCAATGGGTGAGCCAAAATCGGCATGGTCTTAACCATCGATGGGTTCAGTCAAAAATAACGATTTTTACATATATTGCAAACTATGCGTGCATATGAATATCAAAAAGGAAAATCAAATCACGGCAAGTGTTTATCTACATGCACATGCATCTATGTGTCAATGGACCTTGTCATGGCATACACATGTACATATGCATTCCGGCAACCATGAAAACGATATGAATTGTCCCTCCAGGAGAGGCTAATCCTCACCGTCTAACCCTACTCCCTCACCACTAGGGATTCCCTTTTTGACTCCCCGAAAATCCCGGGATAGCTAGAATTTTATCCCGGGATTTTCGGGATAAGGTAAAGGGAGAATATTCCGCTATTATAGCAAAGAAAAGTTATATTTTATATAATTTTTATTGGTCTCAGATCTGCATACTAATAGCATTTCCTATTCTGAATGAAAATGTTGCATTATTACATTGCAGCATTATCAACATGTGTCCTGTGCCATATTAAAGTGGTGCATTTTTCATATGATGAATTAAACAAAAATAATGCAACCTTTTACTTGTGCTAAGAGCAGAAAATCTTGCCCGTAGTCGGGCCAGTTTTATATTTTGTCAATAGAACAAACATACCTAAAAAAAGTGTTGAGTCTGTGTGGAAGAGAACAAAAAAATGTGACAGCAGCTAGAATAAAAAAGTCCATTAGTCAAAGTAAGGATTAAAATTTTTGATTTTTTTAATAATTAAATTTTTTGGTGTTGAAGTACGCGTTGTAAGGAAACGTACGTTAGGTATTTTTAAAGCTTTTACCTTGTGGCAAAATTCATTTCATAATATCTATTTCCTGATTTTTGGTCATTTATTTCTCAAATGTTTTTTTGGAATTTTCCCACATGGAAAGTAAATAATGGAAGAAAATTGAAACAAAATTTTAATTAGACTTAATAGTCTTACAACACTGTACTAAAATTAAATACGCAGCTGCATACTCGGAATTCATATCAAAATTTTGCCTCCGATATTTATCTATCCAGAAGTTGCATTAATTTTCTGGATTTTTCGGCAAGCTTGGAAATATTCGCTTAAACAAAGTAGATACGTCGTTAAATTCTAAAATTTTTTTATTAATATCCTAAAAGTACCAACTGCAAAGGCAAATGTTTTGTTCGCCAAATGTATGTAATTTTCGTTGTTGGTTGTGCTTTTTAAAGTAACTCTTAGGTATTATTAAATAATGCGCATGATTTTACATTCCTATTTTATTTTGTTATAAAATATCTGAATAAGATACACGAAACAGCAAAGCGCTGTTTTCAAGACAAATGATCGTTCTTTCAATAGATGTAATCAGTTTTTAATGAAAGTGAGTAATTTTAAAAATATTGAGGAGTGAATATAGCAGGGACCGTAATCATTATGAGTTTTATTATAAAAATCGCCATTTAATCATTATATGTTGAGTTTTTTTATATTTAATCAAAAATAATCATTATTTTTTGAGTTTTATTTTTTTTTTTATCAGAAATAACACATTCCTTGAGCGATATTTAATCTTTCAGAAATAATAATTATTGTGTGAGTTTTATTTTTTTGATCGGAAATAACACTTATTCCTTGAGTGATATATTTATCGTTCAGAAATAATCATTATTGTGTGAGTTTTATTTTTTTTTCGATCAAAAATATCACTCAGTCACGAAGTTATATCGATGGGAATTTTTTTGTAATTATGTTCTAGAGCACTTCAGAGAAAATTTGAGTTTTTCGACCTAAGCAAAAAAATAAAACTCAAAGAATAATTTTTATTTCTCAGCGATAAATATATCACTCAAGGAATGAGTGTTATTTTCGATCCAAAAAATAAAACTAAAAAAATAATGATTATTTCTGAGCGATAAATATATCACTCAAGGAATAAGTTTTATTTTTGATCAAAAAAGTTAGAAAATTTTTTGGAAATTTTGTCGGCCTGTGTAATTAAAGTCCAAATCCCGGGATAAATCCCGGGATCCCGGGATTATAAAAACAAATCTCGAAAATCCCGGGATCGTAAAAATCGGAAAAATTGGAGTCCCTACTCACCACCTACAAGGCGCCTTGAAATTGGGTACTTGGAGTGTGGTCCACCACAGTGAAACCCGCCCTGTTCTCCTGTCGGGCTACAGAGTCAACTTTACGATAAGAGAAAATCTACCGCATTCACGGGAGGTGTAACGACACCGCCTTTGGCTCACTTTAACGGCTTAAGGGCTTCCTAGATGTTTGAACCGATGGTCGTGGCGACCAAAAATTTCCGGCAACACTCACACACTAACAAATTGCCGACTTCTTGGCTGTTTACGTATGCATGCGTATTTCTATAGGCCCGTGTCTACTCATACATACTTATGCATGCTCATACGTACATATATAAATAACTTATAACCTAGAAAAACCTGTTGTAGCTTCCCAAGGTTGCAGTGCCTGTCCGTTGGCGTGCCGGCAATGTCTCGGCTTGCACCGGCGTTGGCGTACGTGGTGTTTGGGTTGACTTGTGGCCGAATCAGGTGGCTCTGGCTCTCCTATATAATCGCGGCAATGTTCATGGTGTTACCTGCTTATACCTGGTCGTCACGCATGCCCTTATCTGACGCTGTGGGTGATTATGGACGGGAAATAAGTTCTCTTAATCCGAAAAATGGGTTTTCAGCGGATCAAACACATGTGGCTGACGAGGCTGAGGTTGGCGGCGACCCGCAATTGGCAGTGGGCAATGCCACGTGCCCTGCTGCCAACGGCAATGAAGCTCTGAATGCGGCTGGAGACCCTTTTGCCTCCGTATTCCCTTTTACTGCCTGCAGCGGTGGTGTCCGTCGTTACTGGTGGCACTCCGATCGGTTCGCTACAACACTGGGCGCAAGTTTCTCCTCGGTGGACATCGTTGGTGCGTTTTCTTGCAAATATGACTTCGATCGTCCACCTGAAGCGAGAATATACTCCCCTTATGCTACTTTCCGTGGCCGCTATTTCAATGGTATTCCCTTACCTGTCAAAAAAAAATGGTTGTTGGGTGCTCCGGCAAGGATGCACCTTTTCAATGCGGCTTGCACACCGCCGCTGGTCACACAAAAAAAGGATATCCACCTATTGTTCTGGGGCCCGTTTCCGTACCGTGGTAGCGACTAGCTGATTCAATCCGCACTGTACTTTCAAAATTCTAGACTTTTCTAGAACACAAAAGAAAGCTGCTTCCGAAGTTCGTCTTCGCAATATGACGGCTGCCGCTAAAATCTGACCCACGCCAACTTTTCCACCGTTAGCTGCCCTTCGGTTCTCTCTTGTCCGTTAGTGAGATGGCCCACACGCATGGCTCACTAATAGAAGGTTTCCGCAGTGCGACATGCGGACCTACATACATACTCACTCCATGGAAATTGCTTGTGTATTCTGTGGTGCTTCTGCCAAATCCTAGCCCGCCATTGTAGAAATCATATTCCGTCAAGATCAAAATTGACATAAATGTGACATAAGCACCACAATACGAATGAAAGAGTAGAAAAAGTTAGCAATCAGCTGTTTCGTAGGTTAACCCTCTATAAATTAGACTTGCCCACACGTGATTGCCAAAAGAGGCCGGCAGGGTTGTATTTATGCCTCTCATCAAGATCCACGGTGGGTGGTTCTCATCCCAAACCACAGGGTGACCGCAACAAAGTTTAAATGAGAAAAAATGTAAGATTTAAACCAAAAAAGTATGAAATTTATTCCAAAAAATACTTCGAATTATTTAAACTATTGTAAGTTTGAATTTTAAACCGAAAAAGTATAAGAAACTTTTAAACTTTCGAAGGTTCAAAATTTAACACAAAAGAAAGTTTTAAATTTCTTTCAAACCAAATCAAAGTTTTACAAATATTCCAATATTTATAACAGTGAAGCTATCCCTCGCATAAGTTCGTCTGTTTTTTGGGCCGACGCCAGTTGCAGTGACTGGGATTTATTTAAAACTTCCTCCCAGGCTGCCTGCATATCTAATTTATTAACCTTCAAAATGAAATATAAGCTTAAATATTATCTAAATACTCACAATAATTTATAAAAAACATACTTACTTTATTTTATGTGAATTTAAATGAGCTATTGGCCATTTTTTAATGAAGAAAAATTTAAAAAAGCACAAGCACAAGCATTGCCTGTACAAAAGCTTTGCTTGTTAATAGCTTTAGAACTTTGTACAAACCCAACACATAATCGCACCACCATACTAGGTAGCAAAGGCAGAGTGTCATTAAGCTACTGTTGTTGGTATGTGGATTGTAATGGAAGGAAAATTGAAATTTAAGCGAAACAAAGCTGACGGCGGTGGTAGCTCAATGGTATAGACAATGGACTACCAATCGAACGACTTAAGTTCGATTCTCGGTTGAGGCCGCTTGAAGAAGTCTGATAAGGGGATGTGGTGGTCTCCGAAATGGATCCATAACTTCTACCAACAAAAAAAAAATTTCAATTTTTCTTCATTAAAAAATGGCCAATAGCTCATTTAAATTCACATAAAATAATTATTAGAATTAAAACGGCCATATAAATACAAACATAAATATGTATATCGGAGAGCCTGCCGAAAAACAAAAGTCTGAAAACAATAACAAGCATTGCCTGTACAAAAGCTTTGCTTGTTAATAGCTTTAGAACTTTGTACAAACCAAACACACAATCGCACCAACATACTAGGTAGCAAAGGCAGAGTGCAAGGCTTATCCAAATAGAGGTTATATTACTTCCGTTTTTATGTGTGTGTTTTCTTTAAAAATGTCAATGTGAAAGAGAAGAGAAATGAATTTCAAGGTAAAATTTTTGCCAATTCGTTTTGTCTGACATTCACACTTTTTAGTATACATACACAATTCCAATCAGCTTATCTACTGCGATATCCTTCTTTAGATAATTCTTGGCAGAGTGTCATTAAGCTACTGTTGTTGGTATGTGGATTGTAATGGAAGGAAAATTTAAATTTAAGCGAAACAAAGCTGACGGCGGTGGTAGCTCAATGGTATAGACAATGGACTACCAATCGAACGACTTAAGTTCGATTCTCGGTTGAGGCCGCTTGAAGAAGTCTGATGAGGGGATATGGTGGTCTCCGAAATGGATCCATAACTTCTACCAAAAAAAAAAAAAATTTAAATTTTTCTTCATTAAAAAATGGCCAATAGCTCATTTAAATTCACATAAAATTATTATTAGAATTAAAACGGCCATATAAATACAAACATAAATACTTACTTTATTGTTTTGAAAGCTAGCAAACATCTTTTTTTCTTTAATTAGCTTTAGTACAGCTAATTTTTTCTCCTTTGTGGAACACCTTGCACGCTTACTTTTCAATAGAACGCAAAGACTTTGCAGAGAGAGAAAAGTCTTTGCAAAAATATGTTCCGTTAGCAGAGACTTTGCAAAACTAAGCTCAACGCATAGTGAGTTTTGCAAAGAATATTGTGGAACAGAAACAATTTTCACTTAGCAAAAAAATCGATTGTGCAAAGTGCAAAGTTGATAAGTTTCTTTGTGGAATAGGGCCCAGGTCTACAAAGCACACAGCGACGATGAAGATTAATTTAAAAATTTATCAAAAAAACATTTGTAAGATGTAAAAATGCAAAACTTACCTAGTTTATTTAGTCACTTCTTTATTGCACTTATTACAAAACTTATGAAGTTGAAATCAATATTCATAAACGCGGTATTGATGTACTCGTTAATCGAGTACTCGGTGTTAGATTGTTTCCTTGACAACGAAAGAGCAAAATATATTTAAATAAAATGAATTCGCATTTTGTCTACTTTCAAAACTGCAAGGAGGACGAAATAATTTAACACAACTTTTACCAATCGTAAACGCGAATGCATGTATAGAATATGTAGAAGTAAAAAAATTTGACAGCTGTGGAAGAAGAACAATAATTCAGCTGACCTGCGAACCATCCTGTTTAGTGGACCCTGACGCTAGTGACATTTCTCTGATCATGACATTTCAATTTGCTTACGAAACAAACCTTTCTAACAGGGTTGCATGTAGAATTGTTCTTCATTAGGAACCATGATTCAATAATAAAGGTTATCGCATGCCGATGAAATGTCATCGAAACAGGTATGTAGAAGAATTTGACAAAACTTCCGTAAATCTCCACCTCTTGCAATACAAACCCCCTTCACGACTACATTCAAGCAATTACTAAAAAATGAGTGTGTGTGTTGGTGCGCCTACTGTAGGATAAAGTGAAAATTACTAAAAAATAATCAGTCTGCATCACTGTAGAACTGTAGGCAAGCTTTGAGATGGGATTTTGGGAAATTCACCAATATTAGTTCCATTGACAGAAAAGGGTTGCCGGCGCACCGAAAATATGTGAAAAAAATATTTTAAGATCGTGGTAGAGTTTTGTAATAAATAATTATATCAAATTGCAGGCTTTAAAACAGATTGAGAAAGTGTTTTTAAGTGATCAACGAAGGATAGCTAAGGTTAAAAGTTAGTTTTGTTCGTTTCCAAGGAATTAGAGGAATTCAAATGCAACTCTGTGCTGCTACTGTCCGCTATATTCACCTAAATGGGTTCCGTCATTTTTTTCTTTTTCACCTCACCTTGCCTACAGGTCTACAGTGATCTGATCTCTAAAGACATCTTATTTAACCATTAAATTCGCGATTTTTTATTTTTTTATAAAAAAAAATATATATGGTATCTTAAAACCTCTTTAGTACACTACAAATAATATAAAAAAAGTTAGGCAATTTTTAAAGTGGTATTTAGACAAAAAATGGTATGTGGGTTTTATACAACAGTGCGCACTCACCAGAATGTATTAAGTATGAAAACATATTTTTATAAATACTTCTTTATTTATTCAGTATGATATTTAAAAAAACAATTTTTATTTTTTGCATCACATAGAGACACATTACATTTTAGTCATTGTCTTAAAGTGTACCGAGTACACTTTGGGTATTTGCATCTCTGCTATTTTTCCAGCCAAATCGACCAATGTGCTATTTGGCCGAGCCTTACATCTTTGGGTGGTGCTACTTGTGTATCAACCCGACGTCTCTTAATTTCCACCTGAGGGCTGAATGAAGGACGACCACGTTTAAGGCAATTTATAGGTATTCCCAATCTACACAATGATTCTGCGAGCTCCAGCCTAAACTTGCACAAGTCAAACTTCGCCACGTCCTCCGGCGTCTGGCCCACTGAAATATTTCTGTACACTATCCAAGCATTTATTACACTTAGGTCAAGTAAATGGTAAAATAATCTCATTGTCCATTTACGACTCTTCATAGTAATATGATATCGGCCTATAAATTAGTCTAATGGTTCGACGCCTCCCATGTTTGCATTATATTCGCGTACGATCTTCGGACATGGGATTGGAACTCGTTCCTTTCTTACTTTGTCGTACCGCGTTATTCTTGCGACTGGCTCAGCACCTACGTAAGTAGATAATATGTTGACGACTTTATTGTCTTTCCAAACAACTGCACTAACATCTACACCATCTACGGTAGCAACGTTCTCTTCATAAAATACTCTGAGTACCTTTCTCTTCATTATCGACTTTTTGTCTGGCATGGAATGTTACAAGAGGTAAAGAGGTGTAAAAATTATCAAAATAGATAATATGGTTTACACCTCTTGACACTAAACGAGCTAACCTGACCTCAGTAATACCAGCTTCTCCTAAATTAGGTTCATTGGGGTCAGATATATTTTTATTGCTGCTTGATAATGTAATGTTATGTTCAGACACAACCTTAGTTGAACATTAAGAGCCTTCATTCAATTTTCAAGCCCAATGATTCTCAATTTACCATACAAAAATTTACCAAGTTAATGCTTCATTAGAAATTAATGAGTTGTTAATGAAGAACAATTCTGCATGCAACCCTGTTAAAAGGCTTGTTTCATAAGTAAAATGAAATGTCATGAAAAGAGAAATGTGATTAGCGTCAGTGTCCACTAAACAGGTTGGTTCGTCAGATCAGCTGCATTCTTGTTCTTCTTCATCACCTACCAAATTTGTTTTTATTTCTGCTTATTTTATACATGCATTCGTGTTTACGATTGGTAAAAATTGTGAGATGAATGTCAAATTATTTCGTCCTCCTTGCAATTTTGACATTTAGGTCACGAGAGTTTGATATTCAGCTCACGGCGTGTATGTGTTTATGTATCTTGAGCCGACCTGTTAAATGGGCCAAGTAAATTAAATATGTCTGAACACCAAATCTAATGTTGGGTAAATATTGCTTGATATAATGTGACATCTTTGTTGCACACATTTGTTCATGATACAAACAAAGAAGGTAGTTCCATTTCACTTTGACTTTGCCATTTTTGATTATAATATGGATTTTTGACGTCTTACTTTAAGTAAAAAATCAAAAGTTGCGTTGCCCAATCAAAAGTTTTTGGCTGAGGGTATATTTGAACAAAATATTGGGTATTTTAAATGAAATGGTGTTTTTACATATGTTAATCAACAAAACAAATCAGCGGATTTAATGAGTATATTTTAACATTTTAAATATATTGAAAAAGCTTTTCAAAAAAGATAAAATAATGAGTTATTCATAAAAAATAAAAGAGATTTATGCAATTATTAAAGTCGAAAACTCTTATCAAAATGTCCTTTATACAATAGCCCTGTTTTTGTTTAAGCACATATACATCTGCGCTCAAATTTTGTATGGACAACTAAGCGCGGATGGAGATGTGCGCTTAGAAATATAATATTTCAAAACTATTTGATTTTTTATGAATAAAGGGTAAGAGTTCTTGATTTTCTTTATATGTATTATTTATTGCCTACGTATATATACATATATATGTATTTATGCCTCTCATCAAGATCCACGGTGGGTGGTTCTCATCCCAAACCACAGGGTGACCGCAACAAAGTTTAAATGAGAAAAAATGTAAGATTTAAACCAAAAAAGTATGAAATTTATTCCAAAAAATACTTCGAATTATTTAAACTATTGTAAGTTTGAATTTTAAACCGAAAAAGTATAAGAAACTTTTAAACTTTCGAAGGTTCAAAATTTAACACAAAAGAAAGTTTTAAATTTCTTTCAAACCAAATCAAAGTTTTACAAATATTCCAATATTTATAACAGTGAAGCTATCCCTCGCATAAGTTCGTCTGTTTTTTGGGCCGACGCCAGTTGCAGTGACTGGGATTTATTTAAAACTTCCTCCCAGGCTGCCTGCATATCTAATTTATTAACCTTCAAAATGAAATATAAGCTTAAATATTATCTAAATACTCACAATAATTTATAAAAAACATACTTACTTTATTTTATGTGAATTTAAATGAGCTATTGGCCATTTTTTAATGAAGAAAAATTTAAAAAAGCACAAGCACAAGCATTGCCTGTACAAAAGCTTTGCTTGTTAATAGCTTTAGAACTTTGTACAAACCCAACACATAATCGCACCACCATACTAGGTAGCAAAGGCAGAGTGTCATTAAGCTACTGTTGTTGGTATGTGGATTGTAATGGAAGGAAAATTGAAATTTAAGCGAAACAAAGCTGACGGCGGTGGTAGCTCAATGGTATAGACAATGGACTACCAATCGAACGACTTAAGTTCGATTCTCGGTTGAGGCCGCTTGAAGAAGTCTGATAAGGGGATGTGGTGGTCTCCGAAATGGATCCATAACTTCTACCAACAAAAAAAAAATTTCAATTTTTCTTCATTAAAAAATGGCCAATAGCTCATTTAAATTCACATAAAATAATTATTAGAATTAAAACGGCCATATAAATACAAACATAAATATGTATATCGGAGAGCCTGCCGAAAAACAAAAGTCTGAAAACAATAACAAGCATTGCCTGTACAAAAGCTTTGCTTGTTAATAGCTTTAGAACTTTGTACAAACCAAACACACAATCGCACCAACATACTAGGTAGCAAAGGCAGAGTGCAAGGCTTATCCAAATAGAGGTTATATTACTTCCGTTTTTATGTGTGTGTTTTCTTTAAAAATGTCAATGTGAAAGAGAAGAGAAATGAATTTCAAGGTAAAATTTTTGCCAATTCGTTTTGTCTGACATTCACACTTTTTAGTATACATACACAATTCCAATCAGCTTATCTACTGCGATATCCTTCTTTAGATAATTCTTGGCAGAGTGTCATTAAGCTACTGTTGTTGGTATGTGGATTGTAATGGAAGGAAAATTTAAATTTAAGCGAAACAAAGCTGACGGCGGTGGTAGCTCAATGGTATAGACAATGGACTACCAATCGAACGACTTAAGTTCGATTCTCGGTTGAGGCCGCTTGAAGAAGTCTGATGAGGGGATATGGTGGTCTCCGAAATGGATCCATAACTTCTACCAAAAAAAAAAAAAATTTAAATTTTTCTTCATTAAAAAATGGCCAATAGCTCATTTAAATTCACATAAAATTATTATTAGAATTAAAACGGCCATATAAATACAAACATAAATACTTACTTTATTGTTTTGAAAGCTAGCAAACATCTTTTTTTCTTTAATTAGCTTTAGTACAGCTAATTTTTTCTCCTTTGTGGAACACCTTGCACGCTTACTTTTCAATAGAACGCAAAGACTTTGCAGAGAGAGAAAAGTCTTTGCAAAAATATGTTCCGTTAGCAGAGACTTTGCAAAACTAAGCTCAACGCATAGTGAGTTTTGCAAAGAATATTGTGGAACAGAAACAATTTTCACTTAGCAAAAAAATCGATTGTGCAAAGTGCAAAGTTGATAAGTTTCTTTGTGGAATAGGGCCCAGGTCTACAAAGCACACAGCGACGATGAAGATTAATTTAAAAATTTATCAAAAAAACATTTGTAAGATGTAAAAATGCAAAACTTACCTAGTTTATTTAGTCACTTCTTTATTGCACTTATTACAAAACTTATGAAGTTGAAATCAATATTCATAAACGCGGTATTGATGTACTCGTTAATCGAGTACTCGGTGTTAGATTGTTTCCTTGACAACGAAAGAGCAAAATATATTTAAATAAAATGAATTCGCATTTTGTCTACTTTCAAAACTGCAAGGAGGACGAAATAATTTAACACAACTTTTACCAATCGTAAACGCGAATGCATGTATAGAATATGTAGAAGTAAAAAAATTTGACAGCTGTGGAAGAAGAACAATAATTCAGCTGACCTGCGAACCATCCTGTTTAGTGGACCCTGACGCTAGTGACATTTCTCTGATCATGACATTTCAATTTGCTTACGAAACAAACCTTTCTAACAGGGTTGCATGTAGAATTGTTCTTCATTAGGAACCATGATTCAATAATAAAGGTTATCGCATGCCGATGAAATGTCATCGAAACAGGTATGTAGAAGAATTTGACAAAACTTCCGTAAATCTCCACCTCTTGCAATACAAACCCCCTTCACGACTACATTCAAGCAATTACTAAAAAATGAGTGTGTGTGTTGGTGCGCCTACTGTAGGATAAAGTGAAAATTACTAAAAAATAATCAGTCTGCATCACTGTAGAACTGTAGGCAAGCTTTGAGATGGGATTTTGGGAAATTCACCAATATTAGTTCCATTGACAGAAAAGGGTTGCCGGCGCACCGAAAATATGTGAAAAAAATATTTTAAGATCGTGGTAGAGTTTTGTAATAAATAATTATATCAAATTGCAGGCTTTAAAACAGATTGAGAAAGTGTTTTTAAGTGATCAACGAAGGATAGCTAAGGTTAAAAGTTAGTTTTGTTCGTTTCCAAGGAATTAGAGGAATTCAAATGCAACTCTGTGCTGCTACTGTCCGCTATATTCACCTAAATGGGTTCCGTCATTTTTTTCTTTTTCACCTCACCTTGCCTACAGGTCTACAGTGATCTGATCTCTAAAGACATCTTATTTAACCATTAAATTCGCGATTTTTTATTTTTTTATAAAAAAAAATATATATGGTATCTTAAAACCTCTTTAGTACACTACAAATAATATAAAAAAAGTTAGGCAATTTTTAAAGTGGTATTTAGACAAAAAATGGTATGTGGGTTTTATACAACAGTGCGCACTCACCAGAATGTATTAAGTATGAAAACATATTTTTATAAATACTTCTTTATTTATTCAGTATGATATTTAAAAAAACAATTTTTATTTTTTGCATCACATAGAGACACATTACATTTTAGTCATTGTCTTAAAGTGTACCGAGTACACTTTGGGTATTTGCATCTCTGCTATTTTTCCAGCCAAATCGACCAATGTGCTATTTGGCCGAGCCTTACATCTTTGGGTGGTGCTACTTGTGTATCAACCCGACGTCTCTTAATTTCCACCTGAGGGCTGAATGAAGGACGACCACGTTTAAGGCAATTTATAGGTATTCCCAATCTACACAATGATTCTGCGAGCTCCAGCCTAAACTTGCACAAGTCAAACTTCGCCACGTCCTCCGGCGTCTGGCCCACTGAAATATTTCTGTACACTATCCAAGCATTTATTACACTTAGGTCAAGTAAATGGTAAAATAATCTCATTGTCCATTTACGACTCTTCATAGTAATATGATATCGGCCTATAAATTAGTCTAATGGTTCGACGCCTCCCATGTTTGCATTATATTCGCGTACGATCTTCGGACATGGGATTGGAACTCGTTCCTTTCTTACTTTGTCGTACCGCGTTATTCTTGCGACTGGCTCAGCACCTACGTAAGTAGATAATATGTTGACGACTTTATTGTCTTTCCAAACAACTGCACTAACATCTACACCATCTACGGTAGCAACGTTCTCTTCATAAAATACTCTGAGTACCTTTCTCTTCATTATCGACTTTTTGTCTGGCATGGAATGTTACAAGAGGTAAAGAGGTGTAAAAATTATCAAAATAGATAATATGGTTTACACCTCTTGACACTAAACGAGCTAACCTGACCTCAGTAATACCAGCTTCTCCTAAATTAGGTTCATTGGGGTCAGATATATTTTTATTGCTGCTTGATAATGTAATGTTATGTTCAGACACAACCTTAGTTGAACATTAAGAGCCTTCATTCAATTTTCAAGCCCAATGATTCTCAATTTACCATACAAAAATTTACCAAGTTAATGCTTCATTAGAAATTAATGAGTTGTTAATGAAGAACAATTCTGCATGCAACCCTGTTAAAAGGCTTGTTTCATAAGTAAAATGAAATGTCATGAAAAGAGAAATGTGATTAGCGTCAGTGTCCACTAAACAGGTTGGTTCGTCAGATCAGCTGCATTCTTGTTCTTCTTCATCACCTACCAAATTTGTTTTTATTTCTGCTTATTTTATACATGCATTCGTGTTTACGATTGGTAAAAATTGTGAGATGAATGTCAAATTATTTCGTCCTCCTTGCAATTTTGACATTTAGGTCACGAGAGTTTGATATTCAGCTCACGGCGTGTATGTGTTTATGTATCTTGAGCCGACCTGTTAAATGGGCCAAGTAAATTAAATATGTCTGAACACCAAATCTAATGTTGGGTAAATATTGCTTGATATAATGTGACATCTTTGTTGCACACATTTGTTCATGATACAAACAAAGAAGGTAGTTCCATTTCACTTTGACTTTGCCATTTTTGATTATAATATGGATTTTTGACGTCTTACTTTAAGTAAAAAATCAAAAGTTGCGTTGCCCAATCAAAAGTTTTTGGCTGAGGGTATATTTGAACAAAATATTGGGTATTTTAAATGAAATGGTGTTTTTACATATGTTAATCAACAAAACAAATCAGCGGATTTAATGAGTATATTTTAACATTTTAAATATATTGAAAAAGCTTTTCAAAAAAGATAAAATAATGAGTTATTCATAAAAAATAAAAGAGATTTATGCAATTATTAAAGTCGAAAACTCTTATCAAAATGTCCTTTATACAATAGCCCTGTTTTTGTTTAAGCACATATACATCTGCGCTCAAATTTTGTATGGACAACTAAGCGCGGATGGAGATGTGCGCTTAGAAATATAATATTTCAAAACTATTTGATTTTTTATGAATAAAGGGTAAGAGTTCTTGATTTTCTTTATATGTATTATTTATTGCCTACGTATATATACATATATACATATGTATTTGGTTTCCATATTTTATAAAAGAATATTTGAACATTTAAAAAACATATTTATTAAAAAATTTATTAACAGTTATATAAGAATATAAATTTCATTTAAATTTTAAATTTAATTTTTAATTTTATATTCCTTTATTTTATTATTTAAATACCTAATTCTAAAATATGTAGGTTCTTCGCAAAAAAAATCGTTTTAGTATCTTTTCATTTAAATTTAAATTTGTATTTACCAATAAATTTTGCATATAACCGCACATGTTTTTTTGGTTGCAAGTTCATAAGTCGTGCCAATATTCATAATTTCTAAACCACTGAAAATTTTTCTATGAAATTCCCAGGAGGGAATGTCTATTAACAAATATATTTACTATTTTTATATGAAAATGTTAATGGCTTTTCATTTACTTGTTAATAAAAATTCTTCTACTTCTGTATTTCTCCCACGCCTTTTAATTAAAAACACTGAAATTTCACTTTTTTTATAATATTTGATATTTTATTTAGTATGAGCAAATCAATTTATACATATTTAAAAAAAAAATCGGAATTCTACCGGTATTAAAACCAGGGACTTGTAACAAAACTCGTAACGAAACGAAACTTGCGTTTCTGTTCCAAGAAACATTAAAGGATAGAAACTAAATTCGAAACCAAATGATTGCAACGGTTCCAGCAGAAACAAAACCTGTAACGAAACTAAATTAATTTTGTTCCTTGTAACAGAAACAAAACTCCTTTGTAACAAAAGTCGTAACAAAACTCCGAAATGTTACAGGTTTTGTTACAAGGAACAAAATTAATTTAGTTTCGTTACAGGTTTTGTTTCTGTTGGAACCATTTCGGAGTTTTGTTACGACTTTTGTTACAAAGGAGTTTTGTTTCTGTTTCAGTTTCGAAGCCGAAACGCGTTACAAGTCCCTGATTAAAACTCACCGATAATACCAGCTACTTTTGTAGCACGGCGAGCCAAATTGAGTCTACAAAAATATGTTATTTTATATATTTAACTTTCGTTTATAGTATGTACTATATTCCACAAACTTTCCGCAATTTATTTTAAGAATAAATCTTACTTTTTATATATTTATTTGTGATCTGATATTATGAAGAATATAACACATAAATGTTCGTATTTTTATTTACATATATCAATATTCAAATTGAAAAAATTCGTTCTGTTACAATCGATACCATCGTTACCATGGAAATAAAAATAACATAAATGGAGGATTTTTAGCATTGAGTATGGCAGCACGAAATGTCATAATCCATATAATTGTCAGGTGTCTAACATGGCGACAAAAATTTGACGTTTACACTACCTTCTTTCTTGTATCATGCATTTGTTCGTCAATGGACAGCTTTTGCTCCAGAGGAACTTGCCTGAAGGTGTCATTCAGTGAATCAATTATCGGTCGAATCTTATATAATTTATCATAGTCGGAGTGATCTCTGGGAAGTTCGTGGCTGTCATCGTTAAAATTTATGATGGACCTCAATTTTTCAAATCTCTTCTGTGACATAATATTTTTTATGGGCTCAAATCCATATTTGTCTCTCCAGTATAACCTAGTATTAGGAAATTTTGTAACAGAAGTGTAAATCAAAATACCCAAAAACTTATTGAAATCATTTTCAGACATTGGTGTGGGATTTGATATATCTTGTTAGTTGGCATATAGGTTGCTCTCATATGATTTTATTTTTTAAGTCCGATGTAAAAAAGAAATTAAAAAATTCTAATGAAGTTTTCTTATTCAACAACTCCTCTGGAAGTTCAGTATCGCCCATAAATTCAATACTGCGGATGTTCAAATTTGTTTTATGCCATATAAACTGCCTCGTATGTTTTACAGACGTTATAGGCTCTCTTTGAGTCAGTTCATCCTCGGGTTCATTATTATTTCCACTTTCCCTAGATATTTGAACTTCTTCATAAGCCTCAAAAAGGTGTTCGTCGTGTGTTATTTCGATTTATTCATCTTCCCCTATATTAGCCCCAGAGAGGTTATGGCTTTGCGCCATTTCGATTTCTTCATCTTCAAATTCAGAGTCTGACTGCTCGAACCCATCTTCAGAACCTTCTAAGTCATCTAAATACTTCGCAATTTCTGCATCAGTTACGTGCGAAATTCTAAGTTAGGAATACAAAACCATCGTATAGCCTGTTTTATTATATCGCTCAATGCGCACTGTTGTTTTTATACAACAATGGAAAATAGTTATAAATTACCTCAACAGCTTAGTTTTTACTTATAAATATCAGTATTTCAATAAATTGTAAGTTATTTTCTGTCAAATAAATATTTTTTCAAGAACTTGTCAGTAAAAATATAGCTTTCACACCACATGTGAAAATTAGGATTAACCGTTACACATTATTTATTGTTGACAGAGTTTCACTTTGCGAAAATAACAACAAAGAGCGCTTTCACATTAAAGGTCCCCACAAACAGAAGCGATACGATACAGCCCACATATGCAATTGTGCATGACGCGATACGCGTTTGCATATGTGGGCTGTATCGTATCGCTTCTGGTTGAGCAGGGTTTTACTCGGTGCGGTATCAGATCGACATTTTTGGTTTTTACCGAAAGTATACCGAAACCTTACCGACCACATGTATTTCAATTGGCACTTTCACATTAGTGTTGCATACATGAAATCGGAGCGGATTAATTTCGGTATACCGCAACGCGGTAAGACCGGTCAGTAAAATTTGAGGAATTACTGCAGACATTTTTGCGGCGTAATAAAAGAAGAAGAACAAAGTCAGTAAAAAACTCGTTTCGGCTATAAATGCAGCATGTTATAATGTCTTCGTCTTCGCTAGAAGACATTATTGTTATTATTGAGTGATTTGTTGAAGTTAAAAATTTTGTTTTGCAAATTTCGATGTTTGCTTTCCTATTTTCTGGCGATTACGCACCGAAAGTATTCCCAAAAGTGTGAAAAACACAGCAACGCGGAATCGTTTCGGTAAGCTGAAAATACCGAGCAAAAAATGTCGATCCGATGTCGTACCGAGTAATGTGAAAAGGCCCAAAAGCACGGAAAAGTGTTGCCTGGTGTTGAAATATAAAGCGCTAAGCAGAATCAGTACTTCTCCGTCATTTTCGACTGACAGGACGTACGTAGCGGAAAGAGTGGCACATATAATATGTGTTCGGTGAATGCCATAAAAGTGTAGGGTAGAACAATATCAGACATTTGTCACAGAAGTTTTAGGTAAAGGCGTCAAAAACCGAAAATTAACCAATTTGCTAAGAGCAAAATCGCATGGAATATGTATTAATAGTATTAATTAATACTAATATTTAATTTTAAGTTGGTTACAAAACACAGTTCTGCACAGTTTAGTACAAAAACGAGTTATCGAACGCAAGTTTCTGCACTAGAGTATGTAGCGTTGCCGGAGTAAAATATACACAGTCTACTCAGCTGTCAGTTTCTTCCTTGGCCGTCATGCCGGAGAAGTACTGATTCTGTTTCGCCCATAAGTTCTTGGTTATTGAAACTAGGGCTGGGTAAGTCGACTTCGACTTTAATCGATTATCGACTTTTTGCTAAAAAAAATCGACTTCTAGAATCGATTGTTGTGTGTGAAAGTCAGTCGGAAATCGATTAATTGGCTCGACTATTCGACTTTTTTACTATATATATTGGCGGTGTAATTTTTTCAGAACTAATACATATATAAAAAAAATTGTCACAAAAAAGCATACAAATTACAGCAAGCAAACCAAAAAAATAAGCATTCGCTCTTCGGATCCGGCACTGTGGATCCATTTAGTACATCTTCTTCATAAATTGGATGTTGCAGTTCAAAAAAAAGTTGACCGCCAAGGAGTATTCCCCTAAAAAGATAAATCAATATGAGCCGGATTTCCATTGGTCCAGCGCGCACCGATAAAAATATCCTTTTCAGGGGGCAGAGGGGAAATTTTAGGAGATCATATCCGGCCTAGAAAAAAAAAAACGACTTTAAGGGGTAGGGGAGGGTGGTGGGGAATCATAAATCTGAAGGCCCAACCCTCCGGAGGCCTATGGTCCCCGAGATAATTGCCCTTAAAATTCCCAGGCTCAGATTGGATATAATGAACCAATTTCATTTCTTTACATACTAGTGGGAATTTCACCTAAATTCAACTATTATTTAATTACTAGCTAACCCGGCAGACGTTGTTCTGCTAAAATTTATTCCTATGAAGCCTAAAGAAAAGTCTTTGATTACCGTATTGCTAACCATTATTTTAGAGTCCATCTTAATGACTGCGAATAATAAAAAATTGTCTATTCTCTGAACAAAAGTTATAGTTATATTTGCCGCGACAAACCTACTTCCCCCGATCCCTATCTCTATCTCAATCCCTATCTCTATTTCAATCTCAATCTCTATCCCTATCCCTATCCCTATACCTATACCTATACCTATACCTATACCTATACCTATACCTATACCTATACCTATACCTATACCTATACCTATACCTATACCTATACCTATACCTATACCTATACCTATACCTATACCTATACCTATACATATACCTATACCTATACCTATACCTATACCTATACCTATCCCTATACCTATACCTATACCTATACCTATACCTATACCTATACCTATACCTATACCTATACCTATACCTATACCTATACCTATACCTATACCTATACCTATACCTATACCTATACCTATACCTATACCTATACCTATACCTATACCTATACCTATACCTATACCTATACCTATACCTATCCCTATCCCTATCCCTATCCCTATCCCTATCTCTATCCCTATCTCTATCCCTATCCCTATCCCAATCCCAATTCCTATCCCTACCCCTATACTTATCTACCTTTACCTTACAGGGACCGTCCATCACCATCCGGGCCCATTACTTGAGCCATCTCTGGGAAACAGCCTGAGAAATCACAATGAAAATAGGTGTATGTGGAAGCCCTTCTCAACGCCTTTCATTTGCCACCAATATCGCTTGAAAACATTCAGGGGTTATCCGGGTCCAGGCTTTGACCAAAATCTTGGAACCCGGCATAAAGATCATTATTTAAAGAGTTCTCTGTTGAAGTCCTGCTCAACACCTTTCATTTGATACCAATATCGCTCAGATACTTTCCAGGGTCACTCGGTCCCAATTTTTGACCCATATCTGGGGGCCCGGCCTATGCATCGCAATGAAAATAACTTTATGTTGTAGGCCTGTTCAACACCTTTCATTTGATACCAATATTGCTCGAAGACTTGCTGGGTTGATCTGGGTCCACATTTGGGCCTGTATTCCGGGAAGCTCCAACTTTTTCGAAATTCTATATACCCTATTATGTGCGCTAACTCCCAGGGACCGAAAATAACGGTTATTTTTTCTAGTGCGGTGAAAAGGTTACGCAAAAATAACCTTTATCTTCTTTTGGTCCTTAACCCTTTCAGTAAAAACGTCCAATATATTGGACGCTGTTTATATGTAATTAAAACTTTTTTTTCTCACAAGCTAAAGCTTTTATTAATTAAAAAATGGTTGTTTTCCAAAAATTATATTATTCTTCTTTAGATCGTTTTTTTTATTTTGATTTTCCGAAAATTATTAAACGTGTTTTTACCCAAATTTGAATAATGTTTAAATTCTGAAAGATAGTCGTGTAAGAAACGATTAAAAACTATTATTTATTGCTGGAATTTAACTTAGAAAAAAATCCTGAGTAATGCTACAAGTTTAAGAATATTTTTTGTGTAAATAAGAAATAAAAATTATGAATTGCTTCTCGAGGGGGTCTCAAAATATACATGTCCCTTATATTGGACAATAGTACTCGGAGACTGTTAAAATGCGCCAAAATTTTATTACTGGATTTTTTTGTACCAGCTTTATTATATGCCTGCTTTTTATTGAGGATATGACTTCTTGGCATGTTTCGACAGAGGAAGAGATTCTTGAAGCTGGATTGAGAAAATAGGAAACATATACCACATTTTCAAAATGACTCAAATACGGTACTTTATGAAGTATTTTGGTGGGGATTTTATGCCAAGCTCCACTAGGATCCATCAAATTCGCATATTTTTGGATAAGAGTTGGAGTTTACCATTCTCTTTTCAGGAAAATCTTACTGTTGGTGGACAGCTAATCCCCTTCAAGGGACAGTTCACCAAAAAGCAATATATCTAAGGAATCCAAGTCCATGAGGTACATATAAAGGTCTTTTTTTGTTAAAAGCGGAAAGTTCTTCGGATTTTACAGTTTACGAAAGGTCTTCAACCCAATTGGATGCACCACTTGTGAAATCCGTTGGAAGCGAATTAGCCACTATGTTATAGTCTAATAAGCACATGATTGTTGAGGGCAAAAACGGCACACATTTTCCTTCAATATTTACTTCCATTATTTCGCCCTGTCCGTCATGCCGGAGAAGTACTGATTCTGTTTCGCCCATAAGTTCTTGGTTATTGAAACTAGGGCTGGGTAAGTCGACTTCGACTTTAATCGATTATCGACTTTTTGCTAAAAAAAAATCGACTTCTAGAATCGATTGTTGTGTGTGAAAGTCAGTCGGAAATCGATTAATTGGCTCGACTATTCGACTTTTTTACTATATATATTGGCGGTATAATTTTTTCAGAACTAATACATATATAAAAAAAAATTGTCACAAAAAAGCATACAAATTACAGCAAGCAAACCAAAAAAATAAGCATTCGCTTTTCGGATCCGGCACTGTGGATCCATTTAATTTGTAGAAAAATCAGAAGTTAAGGCGCACGCCTCCAATTGGGTGAGAAACTCATCAGTTACAAACGCGCGAGTGTATTATTATTAACGTGACCACAGTGGGTAGAGTGCGCGCCTGCTATACCAGAGGTCTCGGGTGTTAACCCCAGTCCGTACAAACAGCAACAAAATTTTTGTTATTAATTAAAACCCAATTATTGGGTTTTAAGAAGTAGCGGTCACCTCTCGGAAGTGGGCGGCATACCCTCCGAGTGTATTTCTGCCATGAAAAAGCTTCTCACAAAAATGCATTCGCCGTTCATATTTGCAAAAAAAAAATGTTTCTTTATAATATAATAGTACGTCTTCTATGAGAAGCCATCTCGTATGTGTTCATAAATTGGATGTTGCAGTCCAAAAAAAAGTTGACCGCCATGGAGTATTCCCCTAAAAAGATAAATCAATATGAGCCGGATTTCCATTGGTCCAGCGCGCACCGATAAAAATATCCTTTTCAGGAGGCAGAGGGGAAATTTTAGGAGATCATATCCGGCCTAGAAAAAAAACGACTTTAATGCCGGAATCGCAATTTGGCGTTCGGTCGGTCGCGCTTCTGACAAGTGAGTAGAAATGTATGAAAATATATGGAGCAAATCGCATTGTGACCTCAAGCGTTTGATCGTAAAATTTTTGTAATATCGTATCTTCATTGCAACCCTGTATAACGCCTGAGTTAAACATTTCTCTACTAAGTCGGGCGTTTGACATTAAAAAAAATTCAAATTGTTTCTTTCGATGAAAAATTGTGAAATTTATGAAAAAATTCAAGAAAATATATTAGTGGCAGTGAAAATGTTTCCAATCCAGCATCTAATATCGAATGTCAGTGTGAAGCGGCTTTGAGGTACGATCAACGCGCGACCGACCTAACGCCAAATTGCGATTCAGGCATAAGGGGTAGGGGAGGGTGGTGGGGAATCATAAATCTGAAGGCCCAACCCTCCGGAGGCCTATGGTTCCCGAGATAATCGCCCTTAAAATTCCCAGGCTCAGATTGGATATAATGAACCAATTTCCTTTCTTTACAAACTAGTGGGAATTTCACCTAAATTTAACTATTATTTACAATTTATTCCTATGAAGCCTAAAGAAAAGTCTTTGATTACCGTATTGCTAACCATTATTTTAGAGTCCATCTTAATGACTGCGAATAATAAAAAATTGTCTATTCTCTGAATAAAAGTTATAGTTATATTTGCCGCGACAAACCTACTTTCCCCGATCCCTATCTCTATCTCAATCCCTATCTCTATTTCAATCTCAATCTCTATCCCTATCCCTATCCCTATCCCTATACCTATACCTATACCTATACCTATACCTATACCTATACCTATACCTATACCTATACCTATACCTATACCTATACCTATACCTATACCTATACCTATACCTATACCTATACCTATACCTATACCTATACCTATACCTATACCTATACCTATACCTATACCTATACCTATACCTATACCTATACCTATACCTATACCTATACCTATACCTATACCTATACCTATACCTATACCTATACCTATACCTATACCTATACCTATACCTATACCTATACCTATACCTATACCTATACCTATACCTATACCTATACCTATACCTATACCTATACCTATACCTATACCTATACCTATACCTATACCTATACCTATACCTATACCTATACCTATACCTATACCTATACCTATACCTATACCTATACCTATACCTATACCTATACCTATACCTATACCTATACCTATCCCTATCCCTATCCCTATCCCTATCCCTATCCCTATCCCTATCCCTATCCCTATCCCTATCCCTATCTCTATCCCTATCCCTATCCCTATCCCAATCCCAATTCCTATCCCTACCCCTATACTTATCTACCATTACCTTACAGGGACCGTCCATCACCATCCGGGCCCATTACTCTACATCTACATCTCTGGGAAACAGCCTGAGAAATCACTATTTAAAGAGCTCTTTCTTGAAGTCCTGCTCAACACCTTTCATTTGATACCAATATCGCTCAGATACTTTCCAGGCTCACTCGGTCCCAATTTTTGACCCATATCTGGGGGCCCGGCCTATGCATCGCAATGAAAATAACTTTATGTTGTAGGCCTGTTCAACACCTTTCATTTGATACCAATATTGCTCGAAGACTTGCTGGGTCGATCTGGGTCCACATTTGGGTCTGTATTCCGGGAAGCTCCCACTTTTTCGAAATTCTATATACCCTATTATGTGCGCTAACACCAAGGGACCGAAAATAACGGTTATTTTTTCTAGTGTGGTGAAAAGGTTACGCAAAAATAACCTTTATCTTCTTTTGGTCCTTAATAACCATTATAAAAACCAAAAAACCATTTTGGGCCTGAATAACCATTATGGCAACCAAAAAAGTGTTTTGGGCTTGAATAACCGTTAATAATAAAAAATAACTTTAAAGCCCGTCTCCACATAACTTGTTTCACCAACAAAACATGTAGCAAAACATCTCGCTCAATAACCCGTCTCCACGTGGCTAATCGTGATTCAGTTGGACATTTATCTTTCTTGTTCTTCTTAAATGTTTGTATGTTTGCTTGTTTTTGCGTCTTTGTTTTGGTCTGTGTGAGATTTCGATAGATTTTCGATACAAAATTAGAGAAGACATCGATATCATCGAGGTGGGCAAGATGATTCAGAATGAAACAGTGTTTCAATCTTCACTGGCTCTCAGAAATTTGTATGGAAATTGGCGAGTTTCGGCACTTGTTTCCGTGTCGAAACATGATTGAGAGAGAAAATGCAGAAAAAAAAGAGCTAAACACGTTATGTGGAGACATGGTATTAGCGCAATTTTCATGGAATAATCGATAAATAACATTTTTTCGCTTGTTACTGTTAAAGACTGCACACGGCATTTGAAATTACGTTGATTAGCCGAAATTTGAAGTTGATATTCCGAAATCTTTTTGAGTAATTTCATTTAGTCGGGTTTCAGTTACGCTGTTCCTGCGCCAATAAAAATTTGTACATGGTCAACTTAAATGAAAATATCATTAATAAAATACTCCCACCAAATTAAATTTTTTAAAATTAAAGAATCGCTATTGCAATATACAATGAGAATATTTCTAAGAAACCGTCGCGAACAAATTTAATAGCCGTTTTTATTTTAGCGCAGATGTAGAGTAATTTCGTGAGTATTTTCGCCGAAATGCGCATTTCAAGGGTAATTTCAGCTGGCATTTTTGTATGGAAAAACAACGTTATTTAAGGGTAATTAACGCCGAAAACACGATTTTTGCCTAAATCACCCTTAAATCATGCCCGTGTGCAGAGGCTTTTGGCATAAGTAAAGGATACCGTCCGGTGAGCTACAAAAAAAAACAAAAAGTGGGCGTGGTCCGCCTTTTTGTCCTGAGTTCAGTGATATACTTCTTTTTTGTCGCAAACGATTTTTTAAGGAGTTAGAGGGGGATGAAGTTAAAAAAAAACTTTTTTTTAAAAAGCCTATATCTTCCAAAATATTCACTCAATTTTTAAAATTAAGGTATCATTGGAAAGCTTATTTAAAGGCCTTTCATATGACGTATCAAAATTTTCGTAAATTCCTTACAAATTTTGTTAAAAAACAAAAAACTCAAATTTTGGTATTTTTTTGAGGGAAAAACTGTGATTTTTTTTTTTTTGTTATTAAGTATATTAAAAATTATATTCATTTAAATTAGCCAACGCAGAAAAGTGTTCTGCGCAAAAGCACTGTGGACCGGGCCATAGATATCTCTCCGGAAAGAGAATTCTGGCGGCTGAGGGTTATTTTTTTATAAGCGCGGCCGAAGGCCCCAACGCAAAATCTGTTCTCCGCAAAAGTTTTTTCTTTATCTATCGTATTTATATGGAGAGTTACTAAAATTTAACCATAAATTCCTCGAAAACGAGGTACGTCCGGCGCCTAAATTTTACGGATTCAGAACACCCTTCCCCTCCCCTACCCTCCGGTAGAAGTCGTTTTTTTTGGGGCGTGTGACATTATTGGAAAGTTTCCCCATAGATGCTATTGCGGAAGTAGAATTCTGCCGGCTGAGGGTTATTTTTTTAAAGCGCGGCCGAAGGCCGCCAACGCTATTCGGGGTTCTGTATAAAAGTACTGTTGTCCGCGCTATAGATGCTTTCTTGATATTATACATAACTAACAAGAATTGTTTTGCACGTTTTTAACAAAATTTTCGTAACAAATTATATATCAAATGAAAGGTAATTTAACATTCTTTTTAATGTAAATAACTTTGTATAGTGTTAATAAGGTCATTTCAACAAAAAAAAAAGAAAAAACAAAAAAAAATTACCAAAATTAAAGTTTTTTCTTTTTTACAAAATTTGTGTGGAATTTGGGGAAATATTTATGTATTATATGAAAGGCATTTAAGTAAGCTTTCCAGCGATGCCTTAATTTTAAAAATTGAGTGAATATTATGGAAGATATTGGCTTTTTAAAAAAAGGGTTTTTTAAACTTCATCCCCCTCTAGCTCCCTCAAAAATCGTTTGCGCCAAAAAAGAAGTATAACACTGAAATCAGGCCAAAAAGGCGGACCACGCCCACTTTTGTTTTTTTTTAGCTCACCGGACGGTATTCTTTACTTGTTCCAAATGGGTAATTATCTAGTTTACGGTGCAACGGCTAAAACTCGTCAATTTTTAACAAGCAGGATATTAATGGACACGTTTCGATCTCAGGAGCACGAATCAGAAGGCGGTGCTTAACTTTTTTATTTCAATAATATATTTCCGCTACGTACGTCCTGTCAGTCGAACACGACGTACGTCATGACGGAGAAGTACTGATTCTGCTTAGCGCTGTAGGCGCATAAGCGGATTCAGAATTTTCCGATGCATTTTGTTACTGTATTTGGTAGTGTGGTGTCAAAATGATATTTCGCCTTGGTTAAAACCTGAATTCACTTGGGACTGGCCCATTCCTATTGGGCCATGATGTGAATTCGCTTTGATTTTTACATTACACTCTACCTTTGTAAATAAAAAAGTAGCTTCGGAATTTGCCTATGCGCCTACCTGTGTCGCCTTCGATATTATGCGAATGCCGTATTTATTTTCAAACCACTAAGAATTTTTCAATAAAATTTTCTGGAAATGTTATGTGAATGTTAATTTTACAAATTTTAAAACCCCACTATGCAAAAATACTATGGACTGCTCCAGAAATATTCTAATAAATGTAAAGCGTTCAGGTTTCGAGTGAACATAGAATTGATTTTCTTTATTGATTTTCACTTTCTTTTATACAAAAATTCTTACGCTAACTTACACTAATACATATTCAATAAAATGTGTGTTCAACATATGCTGTGTCAGCATATGTGAATCATAAATATTTCGTCGGTGCACATTGACAAACTGACGCGGTCGCTCAGTTGGTCATTGTGACCGCTCGGGCAATGCACTTGACAAAATGCAACAAATGTAACTGGAGGCGCCGTATGTGGCGGTGTATATATTTGATGTTAAACTCCCGCTGGGGTTTAACGGAATTTATTTGGGTCAATCTGTTTTGACAATGTGTGTGGTACATGTGTACACAATAAATTATGTGTACATGACAACAACTGTAAGTGTGGTGTATTTATGTAATGCTACACCTTTCCCCTTAAAAAAAAATAGATATATATATTTGTATTCAACTATATATATCTATTTGAATGACTTAGTGACCCACTTAACGTTTGTCTGAGTTGACAAAATTTATTATTAATTGCTTTTCGGCTCATATTGCCAGTGGTGCATAAAATTTTATTATATATTTTTTTTTTTGTTACATTTGTTTTTCGTTTGCCTTTATTGTATTCACATTTTTTTTTTTTTTGAACATGAAATTTGTTTCTTATTGTATGTTTATATTACATTTGATTTTGTTTTTCTTTGGCGTGTGCCTATTTATTAAAGTGAGTAAACTGGAATGCATATGTATTTACGTTATTACTAAATTATTATTATTGGATAAAGTGCAGTGCCTAATTTTAAATTGGTTTAAGCCTATTCTTATGATTTCCTTATTGTTTTTATTGTTATCTCCTATGCTATTTGGAATTAAAGTATAATTGTTATTCCTATCAATACTTTTAACTTTATAGTGTCCTGTATATCTATTTTCTAACTTATGGGAGGCCTCTTCTCTAACTAAAACTAAATCTCCTATTTTAATTTCCTTACTATAACTATTTTTGTCGTAATTGGTTTTTTGTTTTTCTTTTGCTTCTTGGATTAATTTCCTAGCTCTTTGCTGTGCTAATTGAAGTTTGTATTTTACTTCTTTGTCGTATGCCTCATGGTTGTATACTGGGCTAATTTTATTTTCTGTCAAAAATTCATAATTTGGTGGATTTTTCCCAAATATAAGTTCGAAAGGACAATAATTATGTGTTGTTGATGGCGTTGTATTGTAACAATATGCGAAATATTTGAGATATTCATCCCAATCGTCTTTGTCACTGGATATATATGCACGCATATATTCGTTGAATGTCCGGTGACTGCGTTCTACAGTACCCAAAGTCTGGTGATGATAAGGTGTTGAAGTTTTATGTTCAATTTTTAACAGTTTACACAGTTCTGCGAATAGGGTATTTTTGTACTCTGTGCCCATGTCTTTTAAAATTGTTTTCATTTGGCCATAAATCAAGATGAAATGCTCGAATATGGCTTTAGCGACAGTTATTGCATGTTTGCTTGGAACTGGGATCGCTACCAGATATTTTGTTAAATCGCATATAATGGTAACTGCATATTCGTTTCCATTTATCGACTTTGGTAATGGGCCTACTGTGTCGATTTGTACAATATCGAATGCCTTCGGAGGTGTCTCTGTTATTGTCATTGGTTCTTTTATATGTTTATTAATTTTATTTTTCTTACAGTGGATGCAGTTCTTTATGTATTTTCGTATGTCGTTTTTCATATTCAGCCAGCTATATTTCTGCTTGATTTTATCTGTCATGCGATTTATTCCTGGGTGGCCACCACTAATAGGATCGTCATGATATTTTTGCAGAATTTCTTTGATTTTCCCGGGATTTGTCACGTATATAACCTCTGGGGTTAGAGCGATTGTTAACTTTTTGAGAACTTTATTACCCATTTCTATAAATTTGCCTACTGCAGTATAATTCTTTTTAAACAATTTGTCCCCTAAGGACAACTGTACTTGTACAAGTCCTAAATTGCCGGCTTCTCTTTCGAGCCTGGTAAAGAATTGTCCTAAGTCAATCTTATCCTCAACAATTAGGTTGCTTGTCTCAAAATTGCTACAAATTTTCTTTCCTTTTTTGAAATATAATTTCGGAGGATTGAAAACGAGCTCGACATGTCTTTTTACTTCAAATTTATTTAGCGCTTCGTATATTTTGGGGTTCTCTTTGTGACTTTCTTTAACTTCAGTATTATTACTGGTCTTTTTAGCTGCTGATCTTGTTGTTATTTTAAATATTTTATTTGCTTCCACTGTCATATCTTTTAAATTTGTAATATTTATGCGGGATAATGCGTCCGCAATATGATTTTCTTTTCCGGCTATATTCTCCACCTCAAAATCGTACTCTTCTAAATCAAGTCTTACTCGTGTCAGCTTAGATGAAGGACTTTTCATTGAAAATAGGTATGTTAATGGGCGATGATCGGTTTTTACTAAGAATTTTCTGCCATAGACGTATGGTCTGAAGAAGGTTATGGCCCAATGGATTGCGGCTAATTCTTTTTCTATTGTGGCTTTGTTTGTTTCACCTTTTGTGAATGACCTAGAGGCGTAAGCAATTGGTAACTGTTTGCCATCATGTTCTTGGCTAAGGACTGCTCCACAAGCGTATCCACTAGCGTCTGTCGTTATGCAAAATTCTTTATCGAAGTCTGGGTATTGCAAAAGTGTTGGGCTGATTAATGCTTCTTTCAAATAGACAAAAGCTTTTTGACATTCTTCTGTCCATTCGAAAGTAACATTTTTTCTGCAAAGCCTGGTTAACTTTCTTGAATGTTCTGCGAAATTCGGTACAAATCTTCTATAATAATTACAGAATGCTACGAATCTCTTAACTTCGTCTGCTGTTTTTGGTGTTGGATAATTTCGAACTGTTTCAAATTTGCTTGGGTCGGGTAATATTCCCTTGTTTGTACATTTATGTCCTAAATAAGTTACTTCTTGGCTGAAAAATAAACATTTGTCTGGATGTAGTTTTAGGTTATATTTTCTACAAGTGGAGAATACATCTCTTAAATTTTTTAACATATGGTTTTCAGAACAACCTAATACAACTAAATCATCCATGTATAGGAATGCTTGAGATGGTTTTAGGCCTGCGAATGCTAGTGTCATCATTCTTTGGAATGAATTTGGTGCTACTTTTAATCTATATGGTAATCTTTTGAATCTATATGTGCCATTCTCAGCTGTGAATGAGGTTATGTCCCTGGAATCTGGGTGTAACTCGATTTGATGAAAACCTGACATAAGGTCTAGGCATGAAAAATATTTTGCTCTTCCGAGTTGGTCTAGAATATCATCAATTCTTGGGAGTGGAAATTTATCTGCTGCTAATTTTTTATTTACTTGTCTGTAGTCTATTACTAATCTCCATCTTTTTTCTGTATTCCCTGGGAGTGATTTTTTAGGAACTAATAAAATTGGACTATTATATTCTGAAATTGAAGGTTCTATTATATCGTCTTTGATTAGTTTATTTACTTGATTTGTAATTTCTCCTTTTTGTGTCTGGGGTAATCTATAATTTTTAATGTAAACGGGGTTGTCATCCTTCATATATAATTTTTGTTTATAAAAATTATTAGAGGTAATTGGTTCTGTTTCTAATGCAAATATATCTATGAATTCTGTGCAAATTGATGTTAATTGATTTTTAACAAAATTTGGAAAATTTTTCGATAATCTTTTCAATTTTTCTGTGTCTGTGCTATTTTTACTGTGTGTGGTTGCTTTAACTAGTGTATAATCATCTAAATTTTCAGTTTTAATTTTATAATTTTGAATAGTTGTGTTATTATGTGTCGTGTTGATAATTCTAACGAAAGTTTGCTCGTTATTTGTAATAGTATTTGCGATAAAAATGCCTTCAGATAGCTGTTGGTGTGGTATGAAAATGTTTTTATTATTTGTGTTTATGTTAATTTGTCTAATAACTTCTGATCTAGCTGGAATTGTGATTGTATTGACAGACAGATAATTTGTTAGATTCATTGTTATTGTTTGAGGGAAATCATATGGTCTTAAAATTAGTTTATCTTCTGTTTTTCCATAATCTAGAATGCAATTGTATTTCTTTATGAAATCTAGGCCTATTATTCCATCGCATGGAATTGGGAAATTGTCGTCTACGACGTGAAATTTGTGGTAAATTAGAAGGTCATCGCCTTTTAGATCTGCTTTGATTGTGCCTAATGTGCTAGTTATTCCCTGACCAATGCCTTTCAAATCAGTGATTTGTTCAGTATTTATTTTTTCTTTACTATTTATTTGTTGTTTTTTAATTATGGAGATATCTGCTCCAGTATCGATTAGAAAATTTGAGTATGAATTATTTAATGAAGTCCTTGTTGATATGTAGCTGTTTAAATTTAGATTGAGTACGCATATTTTCCTTTTTGTTAATTTTGAAGTGGAGTTTCTTGGTTTTCCGCTTCGGTGCAGCTGCGCACGTTACGGGTTTGTGTGTATGATCTGTTTGTGTTTCGGGATTGTGATCCTCTTTGATTGCCATTATTATTATTGTTATTAGGCCTTGGATTATTGTTGAATCTCGGTTGTGGTCTAAATCTCCTGCCATGGTAATTCCCATAGTTGTTACTTCGGTAACCTCCACGGAAACTACTCCGGTACTGACTCTGTTGTCGTACATTTAAAATTGTATTTGAACTGCCCGTGATTTCGGTACAACTGTTAGTGAATTTCGAGATTGCGTCGTTCATTGTTGTGAACGTTCCTGCTTGCATGATCATTTTGACCTTGTCATTAGAGCAGTTTTTACACATGGCTTTAACTGCTGCCTGTGTTGAATATCTCGTGGCTAAATCTGGGTTTAATCCATCAGAGATATATGCTCCCTCTAATGACCTTGTAATTTTTTCTATCTCTGCTGTGTATTGGTTGGCAGTTTTGCTACGTTGTTGAATGTTCAGGAGTTTAGCGGTTAAAACTTCTACTGATTCACCCTTTATTGCAGTTTTTAGTTTATTTTTAATTTGTTCGATTGTGGTCTCATTACTGATAAAATTTCTTGCTGTACCTTTCAGCTTTGTCTTTATCATGGTAATGGCCAATGCCTCGTGTGTCTCCTTGATTTGTTCAAGTATATCGAGTGCATCTAGGAAACTGTGTAGATTTTCTGGCTTACCATCAAACTCTGGTAGTACTGACGAAGCAGTTTTGATAAATTCTACTACTGTTTGTGGCATTGTGACGTTTACTGCTGGGATGTCTATTTTAAATTCTTCCACCGATGTGGCTTGACTTAATGAAGGTGAGGGGGTTCGGCTAGGAACACGTTCAGATAGAAGTGATAGAAAATCTATTTGAATTTCCTCCTCTATTGTGGTTGGTATTGTTATTTCTATGTTATATCTAGCTAAAGAAGCTACTAATTTATCTCGTACGGTGGCGAAAATTAAATAAGCTTCTTTTTGATGTTCTACGGTAAGTTTTACTGATTTAATTACTTGTACTATGTTATTTAGGGCTTCCAAAATGGTGTTCAAGTGCTTTATTATTGTTTCTGTTGTAATAGGGGTATTTTTATTTATGCACTTGTACGATTTGCTAGCTTTTAATTTCTCTTCATTTAATGTGTCGTAGATATCCTTCCATTGACTCATTTCTTGCTATCTCAAATTTTTGCTTAAACGCGTTGTTGTGCATTATTCAATTGTCTCAATTTGTTCTTTATATAATTTTTTATTAAAATTGTAATTGCGACAATTAAAAATGTACTTACGCATATAAAAATTACTAACCATTTATCGGAGATTTCTGATTTATCTTCTAGAATTGGGTATGATTCGAATTTGGCTATTTTGTTCTCATTATTTTTATCTTCAGAGGTTTCTTTTCCTACCTCGTATCCTGCTATAGCTACTAATATACCGTTCAATGCGGTCTTCCACCATGCCATTTTAGAAAAAATAATTTGAAATTTTAAATTTTAATTTTATTCATTTCATTTATTCATTTATATATTTTTTTTTCTTAGTTCTCTAATTTTACATCTTAATTTTATTCTATCTTCCTTATTAGTACTTAAGTTTAATAACCTATAAGCTTCGGCTATTTCCTGATTTTTCTTTACTCTTTTACCTGCCCTTTTCCTCTTTTTTATTACTACCGGTGACGGTATCTTTGGGATATCTTCCCTTTTAGCCTTGTTTCTTTTTCTATACTCTTCTATGGTTATTGGTTTTGGGCCTTCTTTTTTATTTTTGAGGTGTTCCTCAGCAAATTTTATGAATTCTCTTATAGTGCTAACGCATCTATCAAAAATTTTATTGAATTCCTCCTGCGTTTTAATGTCTTGTGACATATTAAAAAAAAGGATTTTTGACTTAAAAAATTTTTTATTAATATTTATTTATTTGGCAATAAGTAAAAAAGTTTTTAATTTTTAATTTTCTACTCTCCTGAGTGCCCTATTTGTTTCCTCTACCAAGGTGGAAGGATACAATAAATCTTCTATCGTGGGTGTTCTGCCCATTCCTATGTATATCCAAAATTGCCTTAACCAATTTAGCTGATGCCTATCACTGCCTATTGTACGAGCTCTTGACCTACGAGTAGTGTTCGTGTTTTCACGCCCTAGTTGGTCTATTATTTTATTTAAGGCCTCATAATCGAAGTCGTCTGGCAAAGCACTATCCATAAGGGATATGTATTTATACCGAATTAAAAATAAACTAGCATTCAAATTTACTCAATTTATGGTGAGATTGTTTTATTTAAAATGAGACCCTAATGTCAGAAAAAGATATACATATATAAAAATAATGTCCCTAAGCAAAGTTAATTGCTGTTTGTTGTAGCGGCCGTTAGGCTGCTAAATTCATTAAAACTTAATATTAAAGTTATACTTATGTTGCTCCTCTTTATTCGTTATTTGTTGTTGTTGTGGTGGTGGCTGTAGTAGACTCGATATTGAACCGAATAGTGATGATGAAGCTGAGGTAGAAGGCGCATCAAAGCTAGCATTAAAGTTACTGTTGCTATATTCCACTAGAATTATGCTTCATAGTCCTTTGTCCATCCCAAAAATACAGGAACTATTTGTTGCTGCTAATAGTAGTGATCTTTCCTGCAAACCGGTACGCTGCACTAACCATCGAATTAATTCTGCCGACTTTTCTAATTTTGCTGGGTTCAGTACAGATATGCAGCGATCATCGTTTTTCGTCGCGAAATCTTGACGTGTTTTATCCAAAACCGTGGTGCGTGGTAATAGGTTTTTTGATTTTCGAACATCTAACGTCTTGACTAATAATATCATTCAATCCGAAATACCATATGCGGTCAGTTGTTTAAACCAATTTTTTATTTCTTCATAAGCAGTTGTCTTGTATGTATCCAGATCCGTAGTTGTAGCCCGCGGAACTGGTTAGTCCTTATGAACTATTTCGCTAGTAAGCAAATTTTTGTTCATAAGGATTAACTTTGAACTGGCGGATCGCCATCTAATAAATGTAAAGCGTTCAGGTTTCGAGTGAACATAGAATTGATTTTCTTTATTGATTTTCACTTTCTTTTATACAAAAATTCTTACGCTAACTTACACTAATACATATTCAATAAAATGTGTGTTCAACATATGCTGTGTCAGCATATGTGAATCATAAATATTTCGTCGGTGCACATTGACAAACTGACGCGGTCGCTCAGTTGGTCATTGTGACCGCTCGGGCAATGCACTTGACAAAATGCAACAAATGTAACTGGAGGCGCCGTATGTGGCGGTGTATATATTTGATGTTAAACTCCCGCTGGGGTTTAACGGAATTTATTTGGGTCAATCTGTTTTGACAATGTGTGTGGTACATGTGTACACAATAAATTATGTGTACATGACAACAACTGTAAGTGTGGTGTATTTATGTAATGCTACAATATAAATCCAGAAAGGGAGTTCCGCCGGCTGAGGGTAATTTTTTTTTGAAGCGAGGCCGAAGGCCGCAAACGCAAAATGTTTTTCTACTCAAAACAACTGTGGATCGGTCCGTAGATTTTACTCCAGAAAGAGAATTCTGTCGGCTGAGGGTTATTTTTTTAAGCGCAGCCGAAGGCCGCCAACGCATTAGGGTGTACTACGCACAAATAATTTATTATTAATAAACTATAAGTTTTCCCAAGATTTCGTTTGCATTTTAGTGATCCATATGACCCCCCTACCCTAAAATAAAAAAAAAAAAAATTCAGGGGCCTGGCGCATATCGAAATTTCCCCACAAATTTTGCATTTTTGTTAAAAAATTGCAAATTTAACAAAGTTAAGCGTGAATATACATGGTATTGCTTTTCGGAAGTAGCAGAGGTCTATAAGAGGAAGATTGCGCGATGGTACGAATCCGGGCTCACATTTCCTTCTGTCTACCAAAAGCTATATCTCCAAAAGTATTAATGTTTTTCAAATGAATCTTTCAGGGGATGTTAGGCGGGACTTTTCTTCATCTAAATTTATTACTTTCATAAATATTTTACTATTATTAATAATAGCAAATTGCTGTTAAATAAACTAACACCATTATCACCAATTTCTAAATTAAACACACACCTAATCCTTACTATATTTTCACACGTAGCTTTATTAAGCTGTGCGAAGCACTTTCACACACTTTTTATTAATTTTACTTGCCGAATTTTACATTTTAATTGTTCGACCAACTGCTTTTGTACCTTTTCAATAATAATAATGGCCACCAACATATAATGTTGATGCCACACCTACCAAAAGGTAAGTCACATGATAACGTCGCATTCACAGTGCGCGATTCGGAGCCAATCAAATGAGTAAATAAAGGCGGAGGGTGCAGAAGGACATCACCGTGGCGGTAGCCACGGTTGGGGCACACGTCCGGACGGATGGCGTAGCCCAGGGTTATTTTTTATAAGCGCGACCAAAGGCCGCCAACACAGAAAAATTCAATACGCCCCAACTCGTTTACCACTGTGACGACGGCCTTATGAAATAGTCGACTGCGTGTGGCAACTCCGGTGTTTCTATTTCATTGTTTCGCAGAGAAAAGTGAAGTTAAATTTTACTTTTTTTGCAACTTTAACTACAAATTACTTAAAAACTATACATCTCCGGAAGCCAGGACTTTTACATTTAGAATCAGGAGGATCTCCTCTACAACGCCCAATAACTCTTTTTTTCCAACCCGTGGTAGACGGTTGGAAAATTTTCCCCGAATCCGTTCGACGGAATCTTTATAGGAAATAAAAAAGTTTTTTGAGTATTGCATTGATTTTATTAATTTGCAGATTTATTAAATACTATAGAATTAATAAACCTGGGTTCAAATATTTATTGGACATTTTAATATCTCATACACAGCAGCCAAAGAAACTATTTGCAATCTCTCCTATAATAAAACTATGCGCATTCTTCCGTTTTTTTTGCTTGAAGACGGATATCAAACGGGAGTTGGAAAAAATTCTGACGTTTGATTGGCTCAATCCACCTTCAGCAAAGTTCTTAAAGTTGTTGAAATTTTTGAAAATGAGTTGTATCCGATTTGGATTCATAAAGCTATGAACAGCGACGAAAAAGAAAATTTTCAAGTGTGGTTTTTAAAACTACATCTCTAGTGTCCTTGAATGTATTGATGGAACACATGTCCGTATCATCGCTCCATATCAAAACAAGCACCCTTACTACAACCGGAAGGGATACTACAGCCTACAAGCCGCGAAATATCCGGCTGCCCTTTCAATAAACTTACTAAAATATCTATTTGCTGTTTATACTTTCCGTCATAAAAATAAGCAAACCAGTACATAATTCATTCAATAATGTATTTTTTATTAACAAAAGTTATATTCACTCACATTTTGTTCAGCATTCACTTAAAATTGTCTTGTGAAAAATCTCACAAAATAATTGCATAAATTCTCGCTTTTATTTTCATTCGTGATACCTACTTTTCTTCCTTATTCGCTTTTCACTTTTTCGAACATCATTTAGAATAGCCGGAAAGGGAGAAGCGAAAAAATCCACAAGGAATTTGTGTTTAGAATAAGGGAACAGGGAGAAGCGGAAAAATCCTTGTGGATTTTTCGTTTAGAATCGGGGTGATTACAAAATAGTTCAATTTTTTGCTAGCTTATTACACTCCCACGAACACGCAATTCAACTTATTTCTTTTACCATTTGATAATACATTGCTTATATTTAGTATTTCACGCCCAAAATATTTTAATAGGTATGTTACAAATAATAATATTTTAATAAAATCAAAGTACAAGTAAACAGACGGTGTCAGTTGCATCACTATGCTGCGTAGCGTTGCCAACTTTGCGACAGCACTCGTAAAAATTTTGTAATGTTGCATTACAATAATAAAATCCCTGCTGTCGTCCCACCCTAATAAGTATATTTGCATAGCAGTCAAATGCCAGCACAACAACAATAACCACCTTTGTCAAAACCTGAATTGCCTACCAACAACATAACACAAGCAGGCAAACACAAACAACAGCACTGCACTTGCATGCCAGCCGACGCACATACCAACAACTACGCTGCTTAACATTAACAAGTGTTTCACTTGTTCGTTGTGATTCTCAGACCGTTCGTCGCAGCGGACTTATAAAAGCGCAGTAATTGCCAAGCACAAATCAGTCTTCGTAGGTACGCCGGCAGGAGTACTTGGCTTATGTCAGGCTCCTGCTAGCTGGCCTAGCTGGCTAAGGGGAGGAGTTGTCGTCATGGCGATGGCTACTCTCCGCTCCGCTGGTACGAATGATTGGCCAATGTCATCACTGTACCAGTTGAGTGGAAGTGGTCTACTGCCCATATGACGGCACAACCCCTCCACCGCCTGTCCTGGCTCTGGTGGATCGGCGCCATCTCTATGACCACACCTACTAGTTAGAGTGTAAACCATGGAGATGGCGGTGGTTGGCCAAAGAGTCAGGACTTTTTGATTGGCTGAATGGAAGAGTTGTCGTCATGGCGCTGGTTACTCTCCGCTCGGCTGGTACAAGTGATTGGCGGGTGTCATCACTGTCCCAGTTGGGTCGGAGTGGACCATTGCCCAAATGACAATACACCTCCTCCACCCGGCCTTGGCTCCGTCCGTGGAATGATGCGGGAGCAGTGGAAACCATCACGATGCGCTCCTGTGCTTACGAATCAACCCACGGAGTCTCAGCTGGCACATCTCCACCCTCCCAGCGCCTTCAGGTTAGGTGCAACCGGGGAGAGCGGTGATGTCTAAACAAGGAAAGATGGTAGTCCACAGCCTCTGCCACTTGCAATCCGGATACGACAGCAAAACGTGCTGCTGGCGATGCAAAGAACCTGGACACCATCGGTTCCATTGCCGAAATCCCAGCAAGATCTTCTGCTCCAGATGTGGTCAGGATGGCATCATGTCAAGGGATTGCCAATGCCAACAGAACCAAGGAATGCAAATCGAAGCAATCGCCAGCAGGACAACCAAGACGAAACCAAGGGCCCAAGGCAAACGAAAACCAGCCCAGCCCAACCAACTACCACCAAGCAAGAAAACTCCATCGCTACCTTCATCCACTGGAGGATTGGCAGGACAGCCGCTTCTACATCCAAGTTACGGTGGAAGGGATGAGCGTACAAGCCCTACTCGACACAGGTGCCACCATGACGTGCGTTGACGACTCCATTGGAAAGTACTTGAAAGAAAGCAAGATTCAGCCCCGGCTCAGCCAACGGAGTATACAACTGGCAGACCAAACGTGTGTCTACAGTTCGCATGCCTATCCAACAAAGGTATGGTACAACGGCCGAACAACCCACACGCTAATCACCGTCATACCCAATCTCGCCGAGAAAATGATCCTGGGAATGGACTTCTTACGCGAGCGAGAGGTAATCCTCACTTTAGATGGCAAACCACTAGGATGCACCCCGATTGGAGGAACAGATCGAACAGCAAACCTGTACGCATTAAGTTCCAGAGAACATCTAACTGACGAGCAGAACACCCAAGCGCCGCCACCGAACATGTGATCACCTTGAAGCACGACCGACCGCTGAAGCAACGCTACTACCCCCGGAATCCGGCCATGCAGAAAGTAATTGACGAGGAAGTCAAAAAAAAAAAATACATAAAAATAAAATACATAAAAATATACTAACTATGAAAGATAATTATATTAAAAAAAGAAATGAGAAGAGAGAAGATTATATTGAAAAAAGGAAACAAGGTTTTATTAGAAATTATAAATCACTTCGACATAAACAAGAACCTACTTAAATATAAACTTCGTGATTTAGAAAATGTACATCCCTCAAATATAAAAAGAAAATTGAAATTTGAAGGCATCCTGGATACAAACAAAATAGAAAAATAATTGTAAAAAAAATAGTTTGTAATTATATAATTGTTTGATTTAATTCAAATTATTTGAATGAAATTGTATGAGAATGTTTATTTAATTTTTTTATATTATAAGTTGTTAAGATACAGGAGCATCTTAATTTAAATGAGGGAGAAGTTATATAATTATACTATTAATTATAATATTTATTAGTTTATACTTTGAATTATTAGAAATACTTTGTATCAAAAAGATATTTTCTTGTATTGAAACAAAATGTAATTTGAAATTGTCTTTTAGAAAAATCAGAAATTTTCATTAAATAAATATTCGTGTAACAATACACAACAATTTGAAAATATATAAAAATATATTATTATTCAACCAATATATATATCTAAATATATACTACAATATATATATTAAAATATAATTCGCGTTAAAAAGATAACCTTCAGCCGGCAGAATTCCTTGGGAAATTTTTCCATTATTCCAGCACGCCCCCGAGGGTGTAGAGGAGCTATCACAGATCTCAAATCTTAAAACCAAACTTGCCGGAGGCTTATGGTTTCCGAGATAGGTAAAATTTTAGACGAGTCCCCCACGGCTAGAAAAAAATGGTTTTTTAGGAGGGTAGAGGGGGGCCCCCAGATTACAAAACTGAAGACCCCACCTACCGGAGACCTATAGTTCCCGAGATATTTTCTGTTAAAGTTCCCATACAAATTTCACCACACATGCAGTTTAGCGAAAATTTCGCAAACGAATACTTTTCTGCGTTGGCGGCCTTCGCTTCCCGCCGACCCGCTTTCCCTTCGATTTCATTTCGTAAAATTTTAAATTTTTTATGCACTTGTGAATAAAGACAAACAGCTGATTTGCTGCAAATTTTGACAAAGTTCTGTTCGTTGAAATGCCAGTAAAAATGCATAAATTTCTCTCTTTCGGAGAGCAAGACATATTTTTCTTTGTTTGCAAATTGCTGCAATTTGCAGCCGCCGAACGGACCTATTATTTCATACTTTGTTATACCATGTTTTTGTAGGTGTTAATTTCAGGACAAAAACGAATATTTAGTAGAAATACATATTTTTTAGTTCGAGCGTACCTCTTTGGGTACAATCGGTCGATAATTGTTCTACATTAGTGCCTTTACGGGTACAATGAGTCTACAATTAGTCTTGATATATACCCGTTCGGGTACAATTAGGGTATAATTGTAGACCAATTGTACCCGAAAAAGAGCGATCCGGGATAACTCTCTTTAAAGACACACCTATTTGCAGGGGTATGCCTTTAAAGCATAGATGCCCACACAAATACAGTCTCATTTTGTCGTAGTGTTGATGCATGGCGTTTGGTCGCTAGAAACGTGAGTTGCCACTTCCCTGTAATGGCACCGCACTGAGGCGTTTTTTGTTTCTAATGATGATTTTAGGCCAATGATAATTTTCCACCTTTGTTATTTAAAATACTTGTACGTAAATACATCTCACACTCAAATGATAGATATAAATGTACAGCCTTGCCCAAAAGTATTAGACACCAATCTTTCTGTAAAAATCATATTCATACGTATGTATATGAAAATAAATAAATAAAATAATAAATATCCCAATATGCAAAATACATTTGTTATAAGTTTACAATAAACTTACTTCAGTAAGCAAAACGTTTCGAAAATCTTTAATATAAAACTTGTAATGCATTTAATAGTAATTGCTGAATCAACGAAAAGGAACCCTAATTCTATAATTGCATTTCACGTTTTATTAAAGCTTCGATTTCCCGCCAATGTATAGTCGCATAATAAGCATCGGGCGCTATTAGAGTTTTTTACAATAAAGAACTCTAATTCGTGCACGTCATCACACATTGTGTACATTTTCGCAAATAAAAATTATTTACTTGCATTCATAATTGCGCATAACGGTTACGCAGCTGGCAACCACGAGCTAAAATTCAGAAGAAAAACAACCAACGGCAAAGTCGACTGAAGCAGTGCTTTGCTACGTCACGTCAGTATACATATATGGCTCTGCGACAGCGCTGTGCTCGCGAGCAGCTTCGTGGGCATCTATGCTTTAAAGCATAGATAACTAGATACGAAACTCTTTGTTTCGTGAGAGCGCTGAAAAATGCGCATTTTTTATAACATTTTCCATTGGTGCCAGGTAAACTAACCCCAGTCTTCGTAGTCTTTTCCAGGTCTTCGCAGACACCCCGATATCCCCCCGTCAGGCAAGATCAGGTAAAAGGACCAATCACCAATCATCAAGGACCGTCTAACTCCGCCCTGCAACCGTGTCAGCCGGTTTTCGTCATCGCTATTGGCTCCATCACTGCTCCGCCTCTGGTAACTTTCCCCTTCGCTACCGCCACTGTTGCTGCTGTTAACTCCGCTCCGACATTGTTGTTCTCAGCAGCTACCGTATCCGCTCTCCGATTCCGACGTCTGGCTTCTGGTGGCTCCAGCCCTCTCAACATCTCAAGGTGTGTGTGTGTGTCCGATCTTAACACGTAAATACTGTGTTCTTTATTCAGTGGGAGTTCGTGGGACTCCTACTTGACCTTGGACAGGCTGAGCATTACCCCAGCCTTCGACAAAACCCACCTCATAAATGGCGCCCGAGCAGGGACGCGCTTCCGCAGATAATAGTGCAAAAGGAACAGCAAGCACCAACAAGCATGAATTCCTCGAAAGGGTCGAAGAGCTAGCACATTGCTACCAAATTCCAACTGACCGTCTTCTCTCCACTCTCCCCGAATTATTGCGCGGAAAAGCTCTCCAATGGTACCGCGTCCAAAAACACCAAATCAGCCGCTGGACTAATTTTAGAGAAGAAGTAGGAAAATTCTTTCTGTCCAAGCGGCATCTGAGCCATCTGGAGGAAAGCATCCGACAACGCAAACAACAAGGCCGTGAAAAGGCCAAGGACTATATCCTTGCCCTACAGACACTCATCCGCCAACATCCAACCATGTGCCGTGAAGATCATCTGGAGCGCATCTACGATGGATTGCGAGTGGAATACCGCCTTTTCGTTAAGCGGGGCGAATTCCAGACCATCCAAGAGCTGCTGGAACTGACCGAAGAATATGAGCTGCTCAAGAGCGAGGAAGCTAAACAAGGAAAGATGGTAGTCCACAGCCTCTGCCACTTGCAATCCGGATACGACAGCAAAACGTGCTGCTGGCGATGCAAAGAACCTGGACACCATCGGTTCCATTGCCGAAATCCCAGCAAGATCTTCTGCTCCAGATGTGGTCAGGATGGCATCATGTCAAGGGATTGCCAATGCCAACAGAACCAAGGAATGCAAATCGAAGCAATCGCCAGCAGGACAACCAAGACGAAACCAAGGGCCCAAGGCAAACGAAAGCCAGCCCAGCCCAACCAACTACCACCAAGCAAGAAAACTCCATCGCTACCTTCATCCACTGGAGGATTGGCAGGACAGCCGCTTCTACATCCAAGTTACGGTGGAAGGGATGAGCGTACAAGCCCTACTCGACACAGGTGCCACCATGACGTGCGTTGACGACTCCATTGGAAAGTACTTGAAAGAAAGCAAGATTCAGCCCCGGCTCAGCCAACGGAGTATACAACTGGCAGACCAAACGTGTGTCTACAGTTCGCATGCCTATCCAACAAAGGTATGGTACAACGGCCGAACAACCCACACGCTAATCACCGTCATACCCAATCTCGCCGAGAAAATGATCCTGGGAATGGACTTCTTACGCGAGCGAGAGGTAATCCTCACTTTAGATGGCAAACCACTAGGATGCACCCCGATTGGAGGAACAGATCGAACAGCAAACCTGTACGCATTAAGTTCCAGAGAACATCTAACTGACGAGCAGAACACCCAAGCGCCGCCACCGAACATGTGATCACCTTGAAGCACGACCGACCGCTGAAGCAACGCTACTACCCCCGGAATCCGGCCATGCAGAAAGTAATTGACGAGGAAGTCAAAAAAAAAAAATACATAAAAATAAAATACATAAAAATATACTAACTATGAAAGATAATTATATTAAAAAAAGAAATGAGAAGAGAGAAGATTATATTGAAAAAAGGAAACAAGGTTTTATTAGAAATTATAAATCACTTCGACATAAACAAGAACCTACTTAAATATAAACTTCGTGATTTAGAAAATGTACATCCCTCAAATATAAAAAGAAAATTGAAATTTGAAGGCATCCTGGATACAAACAAAATAGAAAAATAATTGTAAAAAAAATAGTTTGTAATTATATAATTGTTTGATTTAATTCAAATTATTTGAATGAAATTGTATGAGAATGTTTATTTAATTTTTTTATATTATAAGTTGTTAAGATACAGGAGCATCTTAATTTAAATGAGGGAGAAGTTATATAATTATACTATTAATTATAATATTTATTAGTTTATACTTTGAATTATTAGAAATACTTTGTATCAAAAAGATATTTTCTTGTATTGAAACAAAATGTAATTTGAAATTGTCTTTTAGAAAAATCAGAAATTTTCATTAAATAAATATTCGTGTAACAATACACAACAATTTGAAAATATATAAAAATATATTATTATTCAACCAATATATATATCTAAATATATACTACAATATATATATTAAAATATAATTCGCGTTAAAAAGATAACCTTCAGCCGGCAGAATTCCTTGGGAAATTTTTCCATTATTCCAGCACGCCCCCGAGGGTGTAGAGGAGCTATCACAGATCTCAAATCTTAAAACCAAACTTGCCGGAGGCTTATGGTTTCCGAGATAGGTAAAATTTTAGACGAGTCCCCCACGGCTAGAAAAAAATGGTTTTTTAGGAGGGTAGAGGGGGGCCCCCAGATTACAAAACTGAAGACCCCACCTACCGGAGACCTATAGTTCCCGAGATATTTTCTGTTAAAGTTCCCATACAAATTTCACCACACATGCAGTTTAGCGAAAATTTCGCAAACGAATACTTTTCTGCGTTGGCGGCCTTCGCTTCCCGCCGACCCGCTTTCCCTTCGATTTCATTTCGTAAAATTTTAAATTTTTTATGCACTTGTGAATAAAGACAAACAGCTGATTTGCTGCAAATTTTGACAAAGTTCTGTTCGTTGAAATGCCAGTAAAAATGCATAAATTTCTCTCTTTCGGAGAGCAAGACATATTTTTCTTTGTTTGCAAATTGCTGCAATTTGCAGCCGCCGAACGGACCTATTATTTCATACTTTGTTATACCATGTTTTTGTAGGTGTTAATTTCAGGACAAAAACGAATATTTAGTAGAAATACATATTTTTTAGTTCGAGCGTACCTCTTTGGGTACAATCGGTCGATAATTGTTCTACATTAGTGCCTTTACGGGTACAATGAGTCTACAATTAGTCTTGATATATACCCGTTCGGGTACAATTAGGGTATAATTGTAGACCAATTGTACCCGAAAAAGAGCGATCCGGGATAACTCTCTTTAAAGACACACCTATTTGCAGGGGTATGCCTTTAAAGCATAGATGCCCACACAAATACAGTCTCATTTTGTAGTAGTGTTGATGCATGGCGTTTGGTCGCTAGAAACGTGAGTTGCCACTTCCCTGTAATGGCACCGCACTGAGGTGTTTTTTGTTTCTAATGATGATTTTAGGCCAATGATAATTTTCCACCTTTGTTATTTAAAATACTTGTACGTAAATACATCTCACACTCAAATGATAGATATAAATGTACAGCCTTGCCCAAAAGTATTAGACACCAATCTTTCTGTAAAAATCATATTCATACGTATGTATATGAAAATAAATAAATAAAATAATAAATATCCCAATATGCAAAATACATTTGTTATAAGTTTACAATAAACTTACTTCAGTAAGCAAAACGTTTCGAAAATCTTTAATATAAAACTTGTAATGCATTTAATAGTAATTGCTGAATCAACGAAAAGGAACCCTAATTCTATAATTGCATTTCACGTTTTATTAAAGCTTCGATTTCCCGCCAATGTATAGTCGCATAATAAGCATCGGGCGCTATTAGAGTTTTTTACAATAAAGAACTCTAATTCGTGCACGTCATCACACATTGTGTACATTTTCGCAAATAAAAATTATTTACTTGCATTCATAATTGCGCATAACGGTTACGCAGCTGGCAACCACGAGCTAAAATTCAGAAGAAAAACAACCAACGGCAAAGTCGACTGAAGCAGTGCTTTGCTACGTCACGTCAGTATACATATATGGCTCTGCGACAGCGCTGTGCTCGCGAGCAGCTTCGTGGGCATCTATGCTTTAAAGCATAGATAACTAGATACGAAACTCTTTGTTTCGTGAGAGCGCTGAAAAATGCGCATTTTTTATAACATTTTCCATTGATGCCAGTGCGTAAAAAAGTGAATGTGGGTATTTTAAAATAAAATTTGGGGGTATTTCGTTATTTCTTGCAAATGAATAATGTTACGTAATATTTGCTGCAAAATATGACAGTGACTTCACAATTATACTTTAAACTTGATCTAAAGTATAATCTTGAGTATTTAAGATCATGTAAAATGGTTTATATGTTATTAAACCAGTTAATAAAATGAACGCAAGTATTTCATTAAAATTTTGTTTCCAGGCTAAAAAGGAATATGATATTGTGTTTTCATTGAGAAATCAATTAATATAGCATTAATTTTAAGGCAAATATTTTATATTTATAGTATATCCTACTTCCCATATCTAGATATTTGTTACATATTTGTTATGGTTAGCGTTTGACCTCGATAACGATCTGCGCTTTGTGGCGCCCTATGCCACCAACAGCGATGATCTCTTTGGACAACCTGATCAGGCTCACCATCTCGCCGCAACGCAGTGGCGGCGCAGGGCCTGCCCATCTGGGACTTGCGAGATAGTAAGGCGTCACTGGCTGATCAAAAAGCCATCGAGCCCCACGTTGGGCGCCATCTGTTATGGTTGGCATTCGAATATCGAGTGGAGCAGCAATGCATGGCGGTCGGCATGATCTAGGGTTGCACTGTGGCTAGTCATTGTCGGCTGGGCGGGGTTGTTGCCTACATTGCTGTCCTGCGCCATAAACAGAAAAAAATTCATATCATGCCTTTTCAAACCAATAACGAGAAAATCACACGAAAACAACATCCGGTTTGGCCGGATGCCACGGACGGACCGTTGAAAAATTCAAATATTCAAAAGATAACCCGAAAAAAATTAAATTCAAGGGGCCAGACGTCAGTTAAGTTTAAATAAATGCAAACCGAGGGAAAATGTCGTTAAAATTTGAATATGAATTTTGAATGCACGTTGAAGTCAGACGGACGTTAGCAAAGCATTTGAACCAAAATTTAAATCGGACGGAAATACTGACATCAACGGAAAAATTTGAAAATAGATAATCGGACGTTATATTTAAATAATCGCGGACGGAAGAGAAAAGATTTAGAAATTTAAATTTGAATATACGTTGAAATCGATGTGTATTTAATTTGAATAAACACTGAAAAAAAACTGTCAAAGTGAATTTGAATATACATATATATCGCGAGAGAGAAAAAAAAATCGTTAACTTTGAATTTAAATTTGAATCAACCGGAAGGACCGGTTATTGACAGGCATCTGAAAATACATTAAAAAAAAGCTGAAATTTAAAATAAATAAACAGTCAAAAAAGTTAAAGGCCGAACTCACAAGGGGGTGGCGTTACTGATGTTGTTGCAGCGCCGGTGCGTTTTTGTCCCACCCTAATTCATGGTCACTGTCGCACCCGGGTATCAGTGACCCCTTACCTGTGGTGCGCCGCTGATATTGTTGCAGCGCTGGTGCTTTTCTAGCCCACCCTCATCCTTGGCCATCGGTGCACCTATATTTCGATGACCCCGTATCTGAAATCCCTATGCCTTTTAAATTAGAGTAGTCAACATTCCCATTTAGACTCTAACAATTTATTTAAAATTCATAATTTACAAATGTTCAAAAAAAGTGCTTTTGTATATATATACATATGTACACGTTCTAAACATTATTTTATAATTTTAGGTGGGTTACGCTTAAAGTAAACATTAGGACTGAATAGTTTAATAATGCTGGTAATGCCAAATGCGATCTTTTTGTTTATTTTTGAAGAGTATAAAAAAAGCAAAGGAAAAAGGAGTCTCAGAAGGAAGTTATTCTTAATTATTTATTTTATATAATATTATTTAAGGCCTTTAGTAATTATTCGTTTTATTTAATTTATAGGTTCTTATAGTTCACGCTTGTCTATTTATATTTTCCTACAAGGTTCTCCCCCCCTTCTGTCTTACTTATTTTAGATCGTTATTTTGTATTACAATTATGTATATGGCATGTACATTAAGCCGTATCACGTTATATGGACAAAAAAAAAAGTTTAGTGTGTGTCAGTTTTATTTGAACAATTATGTCGAAAAAATATTTTTCGTGTAAAAAAATTTTTTTTAGGCCCGCGTTAAAAACAGCTAAATCGCGTTTTTTGTAATAACTTTCTTATTTGATGTCGGATCTCTATGATCTTAATGTCGCAGAAAAGGTCTCGCCCAGCACTATATTTGGCCCATATAAAGTTTCGACCACAAAGGTTGTCCTGAGTTTTACCTTTAAAAATTTCAGAGTTACTATCCCTAGATTTTTTTATTTTTATCACTAATACAAAGCTCTCAAAAAACCATGAGGAATCTCCCTTTATTCACAAACAAAAAAGTTATAACGTTGTAAAATGAAACACTTGTTTTTTTATAAAAAAAATTGCCACAGAGAAACGACGAAACACGTCAGCTTAATTTTTAACTCCAGATTACGATGACGTTTTTAGAAAATCCGGATCAGCTCCCATTTTCAATATATTTAAGAAAAATTTTCAGTTTTCACATACAAAGCGATCCGATGGGGGGGGGGCGTATGCGTAACTATTGTTGGGGTAATAAAAATAAAGAAAAGGGGAAAAAACTATACGTACATACATATATGTATATAAAACGCATATGAGAAGGAAGAGAATACCCTGCACATAAATTCCAATTTGTTTTAAACGTTCGAAACCTGCACTGAAAAAACAACTTACTCAGATTATGGAAAAATGGGAATGTTTCGGCGCTAAAGACATATTTTCATTGTTTTGATGTACAATTTTCTTTAAATCAAGGAATAAAAACCACGTTTTGAAAGAAAATTGTATTAAAAACAATGAAAATATGTTTTTTGCGCCGAATCATTCCTATTTTTGCATAATCTGAGTAATTTTTTTTTTGAGTGTGAGCAAATTAATATAAGCGACGAAGAATTCACTTTCAGAGCTCTGAAACTTCTTTCATAAATATCTCAAAATTTGGAGGTCATCGTCATTTTCGGTCTCGGTGATCATAGATAAGAAGATGTTTTCGGGACTAAAGTAAAGTGCGTTGTTTTCAATTGTAGGCTGAATAATTAACTGCATTTCTAAGAGCAGACGACGCATCCAGCGCAAGTATTGATAATAGATTTAGACTTCCGTTGTCTCTTTAGGCGCGTATAATTTTACAACAAACTCTAGCAGTTTTTCTAAATAACTTGGATAATTTTAGGATACGCACGGATGCAGAAATCGTGAAGTCATTGTAAGCCAGCGCGCTGTGCTTAGAGATCCCACTTGAATACTTACCAAATCTTCACTACAGCCGTTATCATTCAATATAACTAACGTTGATCTGCACGAATAGTCCAATAATCAATAATTTTTTGCATATCATGTGTCCTGTATTGGTAGCTGTTCCATCGCGGTACATACTCAAGCCAAGCGAGGACTTAGAATACTTTTTAATCAAAAACTCATACTATATGGCGTTACTGCCTCATATAAATAAGAACTTGGGATAATTTTTCAAAAAACAGGTTCTCTGATTTTAAAACGGTATAACTTTTTTGTTTGTGAATAAAGGCTACAACTTTTTTAGCGGAGTCCTCATGGTTTTTTGAGAGCTTTGTATTAGTGATAAAAATAAAAAAATCTAGGGATAGTAACTCCAAAATTTTTAAAGATAAAACTCAGAACAATCTTTGAGGTCGAAACTTTATATGGGCCAAATATAGTGCTGGGCGAGACCTTTTCTGCGACATTAAGATCATAGAGATCCGACATCAAATAAGAAAGTTATTACAAAAAACGCGATTTAGCTGTTTTTAACGCGAGCCTAAAAAAAAAAATTTTACACCAAAATATTTTTTCGACATAAGTGTTCAAATAAAACTGACACACGCAAACTTTATTTTCGTGATACGGCTTAATGTACATATGTGTGGTGTTAACCTTTTGCTTATTTATGTATGTATGTATAGATTTTTTAATCAATTTCGTTAAGTAAGTGAGGTATATATACATATATATACTGAGGTGTATACCCATACAGCATTGAAATTACTAAATTTAAATAAAAAAAGGTCAAAAGAAGGTCTGAAATTTATATCATAAATGGATGTATGTATATGGACAACCGTAATTAATGGAGAATGGTTTTAAACTTGATCCTTTTCAATCATGCCCCTTTTCCACTTAAAACCTCAAAGAAAAATGCTGGTTGGGTATGCACACTCATATTGCCACACATACACGTACATATGTGCATAAATACATACATATATTTCACGAAATCCCAATTTGCCAAACGACTTCGAATCGAATTCGATTCCGGCTCGGTCTAGTGAAAGATTCGTTCGCCAGCGACTATCGCGTGCGACCTGCCGGCGAAGTCGTAAGTGGATGTAAAGAACAGTTCACTAGAGAGCCACATAAACGAGTCATTGACGACGTGTCAAAACGATTCGTAGACGACATACAATAACGACTAGATAGCGACGTTCAAAAACGACTCGTTGACGTCGCGACGTGCAAAAATTACAAAATAGCTACGTGCAAAACCGACTCTTTGACGACGTACAATACGACTTGATAAAGCTTCATAACGAATGCTTGGAGTATTGGAACGTCGGGAAGTCGCTAATGCAGTGAGCATAGAAAACACTTCTTCAATACAAGAAATTTAGTTAAAAAGAACATGGTACTCTTACGACAATGGTTTTATTGGACGAAAGCAGGTTTATTTTAAAGCCATAAATACAATTCACCATTTTCTTTTGGGTTTCTTGAATGGTTTCCAGTTTTTCCAAAACATCTAGAGTTTGATCTGCACTTCTTTCTGTAAAGAATAATATATTATTTCTATAGAAAGCAGGAGACAGACGTTATTAAGGCTAGGATACTTGAATTATGTTTACTTACTGACTAATGAAGAACATATGTATATCGCCTGAATCGCAAAATCGCTGCTCACAATGCGTAATTTTTTCATAATATCTTTTTATTATTTGTAAACAAATTAAATATTTTTGTTCTAAGTCAAATGTTGCTTAGATTTCTTTAAATTTTTCTGGAAAGTAGGTAATGCACTTCATGCCGTGTACATCAACGTTACTTTTTTTGCAAGTGTTTGAAGTGAATATGTATACATATATATGTATACAAATTAAATCAAGTAGGCCTTTGTAACGCTGCGCCGCACAGTGGGTTGCACTCTGTTTCCACTTCGGACGACAGTTCTTCAAGCTCATCGTGCAGTTAGTAGCCTAAACTGTGACTAAGAGGTGCGGGGTATAAAATAAGTTGAGATGTACATATGAATTCATTCCCGCTTTGTTACAAAATACACGCCACGAATTCGACAAACCGAAATCGTGGCGAAATTGATCCGATGATATAAATGGAAGTCGGAACGACTTTGATTTTTTTATAAAATAAAGACTTCGATTCGAGTTCACCCCGGCGAGTTCCCCAAAACGATGTCGAATCGACCTTGATTCGAACTCGACTTCACTCAGTGGCAAATTGGGATTAAGGCAAGCAAAAATTTTCTCTTTTTTTCTAATTCAATTAATTATTGAAATACATAAATATACATATGTCCGATACATCCGAGGCCTGACTCACCGCCCGTTGCGGTGCACCTTTAGTGGTGGTGCCATCGATCTGCTGCTAATGCTGCCACCGGTTGTTCGTTGTTATGGTACCTCGGTGGCACTTGGCGGTGGTTGTTGGTGTAACACTTATTGTTGTTGTTGTTGCAGTGCCAAACTTACTTGCCCTTGTTGCTGCAGTGGCAAAATTTTTCTCTGTTGGCTGTTGTTGGTCTATGGTGATACTTCGTTGCTGTGCGCCGCTGTTGTCGCTGGCGTTTTTATGCGTCACGCTGCTGTGATGCGCTATATGGTGTCGCGCCTCCGTCGTCGTTGGTGCCTGGTTACTATACGCCGCTGTTGCTGTGGCGGTATATGGCGTCGTTGGGCGCTAGATGGAGTCGCGCCGTTTGGGGCTGCTGGTAATGTGACAGATGATGATGACGGGGTGATAGCGATAACATTGCCAACACGAAGGAATACTAGTACTGATGTATAACGTCTGATGGAGGACATGGCACACTTAGCTAGTTTCCAACCAATTTCGCTGCTATGAATGCGTCATACATAGATACGCACTTATATGGACATATTTATGTAAGCGAGAGAACGCATAAAATTTTTGCTCTGAGTTTTCATTGTTTTAAATAGTGAAAGTGATAATTAAAAAAAAACTTCCAGTGTTTCGTAAGGGTACGAAAGTGCCCACTACAATACCCCATATATATATCATCAAACAGCGGCAGAGGAAGATAAGTATCTTTGTAAATATATATTTTCCTATTTTCCTTTTGTAATATTGTTCTTTTCTTCGTGCATTTCCTTTGGTGTTCGAAGGAGAAGGCGCCAAAGAGAATTAAAGAACAAACAGCTGATCGCGAATACATGTTCAGTGAGTGATTAAACTGCACTAATATTCGCCACAAAGTTTGCACTACAAAACTTTTACGATAAAATATAAGCTTGGATATTTACGATATTTAGCTTGGACACAAACCGTGCTGTGTAAAAGCTTAAGCTTTAAGATGGTACACGAAGCTTACGATACGTAGTGCGGACACTAACCAAAGCTTAAATATTGTAAGTATATATATCGTAAAAAGCATATCGTATTTAGCACAAAGATATACTCTGGAGTGCAGAAAAATAGTAGCACTTAACGTGGTGTATATAAAAATATATATAAATAAGTATTATATATAAGAATAATATATAATAATAAATCAGCTGTTTTTCGACACAAAAACAGGGGGTGTTGCAGACTGCTGGTCTCCAGCGGGTGTCTTAACCCTAAACACCGAATTTTAAAAAGTTACGTAAAACCGAAAGTGAGACTCTGAGGCTCACCTATGGGGAAATTTTGAAACACATTATTTTGGTATTTGTTTTTTACTTTTATTAATGCAGTAATGAATTCAGAAGCATTTTTAAACATTATTATGTTTATGTTATTTTATGACAACTTTTTTAGTATATAAAGATAAAAAAGGTAATTCCGTAAAATAGGGGATATTAATGTACGGCAATTTTCACACATTTTTTTAGTTGTTTGAATGTTCATTACAAATGATTTAATTACATCTGTTATGAATTTGTTTTCGTGCACACAATGAGAAAAGCTATGAATGAAATGAATATGAATAAATTTTTCATATGATCGCCCCTAATATATATTTTCCGCAACCAAATTCCAAATTTTTAAAACGCGACTTTCGTGGTCAAATTACTTACGCATAAAGCAGCTCATCGTTCGTTTCTCTATCTGAACGCATTAGCCATGGGTAATGGCGCAATTTTTTTGGCGCTGATACAATAACGCCAGCGCCAACCGTGGCGCCAACTCACGGTACTGGCGCAATAACACCTTTAGCGCAATTGTCATCGAATAATCGATAAATAACATTTTTTCGCTTGTTACTGTTTACCATCCCCGTTTTATTTCTTTTGGCGCAATTCTGCTTACATATACGAGGGCACAATTAATTTTAATTTTCATAATCATTTTGAAAAATATTCCGTATATACATATGTGAAAATATGCTGGAAATTAGAGTCACTTAGATCACTATCAAGCACACATAATTGTGACGTTGTCATACGTATACATATACTATGATGCTGTTATTGGCGTTGTGGTTGCGCCATTTTACACTAGCGCTATATTGGAGCTGGTGTTAGCGCACGAAATTGAGTCAGTGTTATATTGCAATAGCGCATCATTGAGTTGGCGCTACATTGAGTTGGCGCTATATTGAGTTGGCGCATTTCCCAAATCGGAGTTAGCGCAATAACACCAGGGTTGGTGTTAGCGCAATTGCGCCGCGCAGCGCAGTGTTACCCATGCCTAGAACGCATATTTTCCGTAATTTATAATCTTAGTAAACAGAAAAATGATAAAATGTTAATTGTTTTGAAATTGTTGACTTTGCCGGCCTCCTTAATTTTATGACATCCTATTATATAAAGATCTATGGTGAAATACGACGAATTCACCAAAATCCGGGCGAAGTATGTATGTAAAAACCTCACTGGGTAAACCTTGTGAACAACGGATTCAAAATTTAGTTGAATTCTAGAAATGTAAGCTTATTACGATAAAGATACTTAAGGTGAGTCTTTGAGGCTCACTTTCGGCTTTTCGTTACAATTTTATTCGATTGGAAAAAAAATGGTTAAAATAAATTAATAGCCTAAAGACCATAGTTATTTCATAATTTATGAACACAAATGGAGGAATACCCAAAATTTGAGACAAAAATCTTTTTTGGTTTAGGAATAATTCGCTTTTAAACTTTAAAGTGAGACTGAGAGGCTCACTTTAGAGGATTAGGGTTAAGCAACACCTTCATGGAGAATACAGCGTCAATTGCTGGGTCAGGGGCAGAAATTCCTGAAGGGAATCCCTTTGCCAGGCGGTCGAGACTAGCGCAGTCTCCTCCGCGCCCAGCTCCCGCAGGTACCGCACCGGTCTCTACAATAGATGTAGAAATGAGCCCAAAAGGGACTCCAAAAGGCGAAAATGCTTTCCAAAGCCTCGGAAAGTTAATAACCGAACTATATGATTTCGCCAAGAGTGGAAAGCGCTCTATAAATCAGGGGTTTAGGGACCTGGTGAAGGCAATTAAGGTTTCCTACGACCAGGCAACTGATGAAATATATGGAGGAAAAGCCAACACGAAAGATGATAAGCTGTGTCAAACCACCCCTTCTCTACGGCAACAACAACAACGTACTAAGAGGAACCGAGAGAGAGTATCCGGTGGTACGCCATCTCCGGAAGCTCTCCCAAAAAAGATGAAGGAAGCTAACAAGACTTCATCCGGAACTTCAGAAGCGACAGCAAAGTGGGCAGATAAAGGCGCGATCACATCCGAAGATGCAATGCCCTGGAAAATTGTTAACAGGAAAAAGCGACAAAAGCCCAAAGCTCCGCGCCCAGACGCAATTATTATCAAAAAGACCGGCGACTTTTCCTATGCCGACATACTAAAATTGGTAAAGAACGAGGACTCGTTAAAGGACATGAATACCTTAGTACGTAAGATCCGCAAAACTGGGAGTGGTGACCTGCTGTTTCAACTCACTAAGCAGTCGGATACTAATACGGTGAAGCTGCAAACAGCTGTCGGACAGGCATTGGCTGGAAAAGCAGAGGTTAAATCGCTGACAGATGAGTCACTTTGTGAAATTCGTGACATAGATGAAGTGACAACAAGGGAAGAGATCTGCGCCGCAATCAGTTCCGAGCTGCACGATTATGAAGTGAAACCGTCGTGCGTTCGATCAATTAGAAAGGCCTATAGCGGAACTCAAACAGCCACTATTTCCTTGCCAACGGAAATATCTAAGAAGCTATTAGCTAACGGCAAGGTAAGGATAGGCTGGGTTATATGCCGCATACGAATAAAGGTCCAGCCAAAGCGCTGCTTTAAGTGCCTAGACTTCGGCCATATATCGAGGAGCTGCACTATCAAAGACGACACTAAGGATAAGTGTTTCAAATGCGGAGGCGCAGGGCACGTGGCAAAAGCGTGCAATAGTGCACCGAAATGTATTCTATGCGTTAGGCGTGGCTCCAGTAAAACAGACCATTCCGCGGGAGGAAACCAATGCCCAGTATATAAGGAAGCGATTAGAAAGATAAAACCACGATGAGACTTCTGCAGCTTAATTTAAACCATTGCGAAGCCGCACAAGACCTACTGTCGCAAACGGTAATGGAGCTGAAGGCAGACGTATGCTTATTAAGCGAACCATATAAAAGAAGGTCAGCAAACTGGCTGCATGGCACTTGCGGCAAGGTCGCAGTATGGTCCTGCGGACAACAACCTTTGTACGTAGAACCCGCAGTAGTAGAAAATGGGTTCGTCTGCGGAAAAATCGAAGACATCTACGTTTATAGTTGCTACATACCGCCAAGCACCCCTCTCGATATATTTGAGGGAATCGTCGATAAAATAGCAAATGATGCAAGCAGCAGACAGCGTTATATAATCGCAGGCGACTTCAATGCCTGGGCAATTGAGTGGGGCTCACAGAGAACTACACAAAAAGGTAGAGCTCTGCTGGAAGCATTCGCATGCTTAGACGCAGTTCTGCTAAACACAGGCAGTGAAAATACTTTTTCGCGAAACGGCTACGGCTCAGTTATTGATATAGCATTCGCCAGCTCTAATCTTTATAGGTTTTCCAAGTGGAAAATTAGCGAATGTTACACTCAGAGTGACCATTTTGCGATATTAGTCGATATTACAGAAAGCGCGAGGGAACCACTAAACAAGGTACCTCGTTTGAAACGGCAAGGTTGGAAAGTCAGCACTTTCGACCTTGGAGTATTCAAGGAAATGTTCCCCAAAACCGGATACAGAGGGCGGGCAAACGATATGGCTACTAGAATAATGGGCGATTTACGGGCAGCCTGCGATGCATCTATGTCGAGAAAATTGAAATCCAGGCCATTATCCTCCACATACTGGTGGAACGAACGCATAAATTCTCTACAGAATAAGTGTATTAGATCAAGGAGACGTTTTCAGCGCTCAAGAGGTAGAACAAATTTCGAAGAACTAAGAACGGAATTCAAATCGGCACGACGCAATCTAAAAAATGCAATAAAGGAAAGCAAGCGCCAATGCTTCCTAGAACTCTGTGATGACGCAGAAAACAACCCTTGGGGAACAGCGTATAAGATCGTTACTAAAAGACTAAAAAACAGCAAAGAATCAACACCAACGTGCCCTATATTCGTGGAAAAGATAGTAACTACTCTCTTTCCCACCCAAAGGAAACTAGTCTCTCCAATATCAAAGGCCTTACTCCACACTTTCAGCGAAGTAACGGAGGAAGAGGTTCTCCAAGCAGCAAAAGGACTAAAAGAGTAAAAAGTACTTAAAGCAGCTTTCAACAATGCGACATCTGACTTCACAAGCTTATTTAATATATGCCTATCAGAAGGTACCTTTCCACGGATATGGAAACATCAAAAACTAGTATTACTACCAGACCTGTAAAATACTCAGTATATACTGGTACTAAGTACCAAATAAGTACGAGTACTACAGTACTTGTACTTGGAAATTCGAAGTACAAGTACCACAGTACTTGTACTTGGAAATTCCAAGTACAAGTAAAAGTACTTATCAATGTAGACGCAAGTACTTTTTTGACAAACTATTTCAGATGGTTTCAAACAAAAAAATATCTGTCTGTAGTCTTCAGCCAGGCTTGTAGGTAGGATTTTTTTCTGGGAGGAGATTTCTGAACAATGTACTAAATATTAGTCTCCTTAGGCAATGCTATTTTTATTCCATTTCTGGTATGGATACAAATGAAGGGGAGCCGCGAACGCCATTTTTGCGTATTACATTTAATATCACTTTCTCGTTCGATTATTAATTGCATATTATACTAAAATTGTTAAAATTTTAGCATAGATCAATTAAAGAAACATTTTCTGATAGAAAAGGAGAGGGGAGGGTGAGGGAGAGGCAGAATAAACATTGATGTTATTTACTTATTAAAGCGGGCGGAGCCGAATGTAAAAGCTAGTATATACCATACCAATAGTCTAAATGGCACCCAATGAGATGTAAATACCAAATAAAATTGTTCTAGTAGTTGAAGTTGAAGTTGAATCTGCGCAAAGAATGTGCCATGAGATTTTTATATATATAGATATATATTAGGGCGGGTCAATTTAAAAATCGGTCATTGCTCTGTGAAAATCGTATTTTAGGGATCAAAATAAGAAACTTTGCCGAAGGAACCATACCTCTAAAACGAATTCTGATGTCCCCCAATTCGGGTCGAACTTTTGGGTAGGAAATTTGGTATCTCAGTCATTAATATAGCTGGAGGGATGAAATTTTACCCACGTGTTGATCTCAGGTCCCTATGAAGAAATTTGATGAAATTTTGGAAAACGGGCGGTGCCACGCCCACTATTAAGGGTCAAACAATGAAAGTTTTATATGTCATAACTCAGAAACCATTAAAAAAGATATATCGATGAAATCTGGTACGCGTGATTTACTTACTTAGGCAAACGTTTGGACGGAAAATAGTTAGAATCGGTTCACGAGATATGGCTTAAAATCTTTTATTAGGTCACTTTATAATACACATATATATAAAAAAATAGAGAAATCCCAATTTCGAACGCACGATATAGGTTAGTAAATCGCCGTGGCCTAACATACATACACATATGTATGTACATAGATAAAATTACATAAAAATTTTCTCAACAGAACAAATTTATTATAACTTTAAAGTTGGAGAGGAGGGCTGTAGCTCCCAAAATCACCCCCCAACTACGTGCACCTTTACGATTAAAGACAGATTCCTTCATTTTTGTGTCATTTGAATTGTCGTCAAATTATTTTTATTAATTAATAATTTTTAATATTGAAAATATTTTAAAATTTCAGATTTATTTTGCTTCAAATGCAGTTTTCGAAGAGATCATCTTTACGTTTTTATGCATATGTATTTATTATTATAACGGATACTGAGTGTGACCATCTGGCGGCCCCAAAACATTCACAAAGTGCAAGGATATTTCAATATCTAGTTCAGAAAACTTAAGTGCGACGCCGAGCATTATATACCCGACTTCGCGTTTAAGTTGCTCTTTTGTGATAAGCGGAACTTTTGTATCAATGATTGAAATAACCTTGACTGGAGAAGCTGATCAGCCGAGACAACATTTTAATAAATAATTTAAAAAATCGTCTGATTTTTACACAGAGATTATACAAATGAAAACGAAATATTTAACGCAATTAAGTACCACTTAAGATTTCAAATGTATAGGCGAGTGTTTTTGCCAATTTGTTTTTTATTATGACCTTTTTTGCTTCAATATGGGAACCTCGACGTACGAAAGAGCCCCTAAAAGGCGTATTTCTTTTTAAGTTATATATTATTTTTTTGCTTCAATATGGGAACCTCGACGTACGAAAGAGCCCCTAAAAGGCGTATTTCTTTTTAAGTTATATATTATTTTTTCTTCAATATAGTATGTATGTGACTTTGGAGAATTTTTCCACCATAAATTTTGTTATGCTCACTTGAGATCCACTCAGTGATATTTACATAACAGTTGTGCTCAACGGATGCGACTTCTGATCCCGCCCATTGTGCTTCATGTGGATCTTGAGCCAGCATACATATGTAGGAACATATGTATATACTCGTATGTAAACCACTGATACAATTTTCAAGGTCGCCAAAGTCGATTATAAAAATTTAAAATTTAAATTCTTCTAAATACATAGCTCTTTTAAGGAACACTATTTATCCAAGGTATATTGGAAATTGCTTATTTAAGGGGCCGTACGAATTGTTTACTGATTTTCTGTGATTTCCGGGACTATGTAAACGTTCATTTAAGGAGCCCTAAAGTGAATTTTTCACACATTTAAAAGACACTTTTATCCACCGCTGGAGCTTCTGTGTCGATGAAACCGTGTTATAAGCTACTATTACGTGATAAAACCCAACAAAACCCTGCGTATTCGCTGACGAAGGGTATACTCACAACTTGGTATACCTCAATTGTTTTTGATTTCAAATTTTTGTTTCAATCAAAACATTCAGAAAAGCAAAACAAAAACACAGATATGTGTAAGTACTTAAAAAGTACTTATCAGTAAAGTACTTGTACTTGTAAATTTCAAGTACAAGTACTGAAGTACTTGTACTTGTACTCGAATTTCGAAGTACTGAGGTACTGGTACTTGCACTTTACAGGTCTGATTACTACCTAAGCCTGGTAAAGACATTGCACTACCAGCAAGCTACAGGCCTATATGCTTGCTTGACTCGGCTGGCAAAATACTAGAAAGAGTCATATATAATCGCCTCGAAAGTGAGGTTCTGGCGGCAGGTGGCATATCCGAAAACCAGTTTGGCTTTAGGAAAGGGAGATCCACCGTACACGCTGTAAACGCTGTAAAAAAAGTAGCTCAAGACGCTATAAGTGGCACACGATGGCTGGCAGGAGCTAAAGAGTACTTCCTAATAGTTACCCTGGATATAAAAAATGCGTTCAACACTGCAAGCTGGGCGAAAATCTTGGATGCCATAGACCGCATTGGGATTTCACATTATTTGAGAAGGGTCGTACGAAGGTTACTTTGAAAATCGGACTTTGGAGTACGAAACGTCAGCAGGCATAAGGAACATGGAGGTCACTGGTGGCGTTCCACAAGGTTCAGTGCTTGGCCCCTTGCTGTGGAACATCATGTATGACGGGGTTTTACGTCTTAGATTTCCGGAAGGCGTGAAAATATTCGGTTTTGCAGACGATATCGCGCTGGTAGTTACTGCTAAACATATAGACGATATACGTACAAAAACTGAAGAAAGTATAACTTGCGTTCAAAAGTGGCTAAATGAAAACGGCTTACAGCTTGCAGAGCAAAAAACGGAGTCAGTACTCATATCAAGTAGGAAAAAAGTAGAACATACTACAATAAAAATTGGAAGCCACGACATCGTCACTCTTCCAGCCATCAAGTACCTCGGTATTATGTTGGATAGGAGACTATCATTTAAAAACCACCTTGAGTATGTAAACGTAAAGGCTTCAAAATACAGTAACATCACTAACGCGCATATTGCTGAATTCGCGGGGACCAAAGCAGCGACGGCGACAGCTTCTTGCGAGCGTCGTAAAGAGTCAAATTTTCTGCGGCGCTCCCGTGTGGCACCACGCTACAGAGCATCAATCGTACTTCCGGGGCATTAACTCCACTTACCGTCTGTGTGCACTACGAGTGTGCTGCGCGTTTAAAACCGTGTCGGATGAGGCCGCGCTAGTTATTTCTGGGCTATACCCCATAGACATACTGGCAGAAGAAGCTGCAATGATCGCACAAAACAGAGTCGAACGCTCAGGGGCGCGCGAGGCCAGCATTCAAAGCTGGCAGCTCAGGTGGAGCAACACCACGAAAGGACGCTGGACACACAGATGTATACCAGACTTGAGATGCTGGTTGCTAAGAGCTCATGGAGAAGTCGATTTCTACTTGACTCAGTTCTTAACTAGGCACGGCTGTTTCAAGGCTTATCTCTACCGTTTTAAGCACGAGTTAAATCCTACATGTGACCACTGTGGAGGGCAAGCAGATGAGGATGTGTATCACGTTTTCTTTGAGTGTCCAAAATTCTACGAACCTAGAAGTAAGCTCCGCAGAATATGTGGAAGTGACTATTCACCTGAGTCGCTCGTAAAGCACATGCTAGAAAGCAGTTCAAAGTGGATCGCAGCGGGCGACATAATTGCAGGCACGATGAAAACACTGAGGAGCCTAGAGAGACTACGACGAACCAGTGGCGACTAAAGGAGCGCAGGAGCTCGGCCTCCGGCATCCGTCATCGCGTGTGGTGCGGAGCTTTGGCCTCCGCAGACCACCTAACATTGAGCACTTCGAGTGGAACGGATACGAACAGGGGCCCGGCCTTCTGAATCCGTTACGGATACGTACAGGAGCTAGGCCCCCTGCATCCGTCATCGCGCGTGGTGCGGAGCTTTGACCCCCGCAGACCACCTAATAGGCCCGTCACATAGCATACGTCAATCCGTCTACGTCGACGTATGTGACTGACAGCTCACGTACTTGACGGAGAGGTCGCCACATAGGAAACGTTGGCGGATATACACAAATCAGCTGTTTGATTAACCTTTAACTACAGAGGTGGTGGCAAAAATTTAACTCTTTAGAATATTTTGTAATTTCTCTTTTAAGTTGCCCTCTTGAAATTCAGTTTTCAGTAACTTCACATCTCCTGATAATTCTTGACCATTTTGTTTTATGGAGGAATGTTATACAAATGAGAAAAAACTCGAAAAGCAAATTGCAAAAAAAGTGAAATTCAAGAGTAGCTAAAGGTTAACAATCAAAAGCAATCAGCTGACATAGCGACGGATTGACGTATACCAAAAGTTGACTTTTGGGCAACTTCGGTACGTTGCGGCGACGGATCCGTCGTACGTGTGACGACGTACGTTTAAATGCCGACATTTTACTGAGCTGTCAGTCACATACGTCGACGTAGACGGATTGACGTATGCTATGTGTCGGGGCTATAAAATTGTGAACTTTGAATGAAACGGATACGTACAGGAGCTCGGCCTCTTGCATCCGTTACGGATACGTACAGGAGCTAGGCCTCCTGCATCCGTTATCGCGCGTGGTGCGGAGCTTTGGCCCCCGCAGACCACCTAACATTGTGAACTTTTAATGAAACGGATACGTACAAGAGCTAGGCCTCCTGCATCCGTCATCGCGCGTGGTGCGGAGCTTTGACCCCCGCAGACCACCTAACATTGTGAACTTTGAATGAAACGGATACGTACAGGAGCTTGGCCTCTTGCATCCGTTACGGATACGTACAGGAGCTAGGCCTCCTGCATCCGTCGTCGCGCGTGGTGCAGAGCTTTGGCCTCTGCAGACCACCTAACATTGTGAACTTTGAATGAAACGGATACGTACAGGAGCTCGGCCTCTTGCATCCGTTACGGATACGTACAGGAGCTAGGCCCCTGCATCCGTCGTCGCGCGTGGTGCAGATCTTTGGCCTCTGCAGACCACCTAACATTGTGAACTTTGAATGAAACGGATACGTACAGGAGCTAGGCCTCCTGCATCCGTCATCGCGCGTGGTGCGGAGCTTTGACCCCCGCAGACCACCTAAAATTGTGAACTTTGAATGAAACGGATACGTACAGGAGCTCGGCCTCTTGCGTCCGTTACGGATACGTACAGGAGCTAGGCCTCCTGCATCCGTCGTCGCGCGTGGTGCAGAGCTTTGGCCTCTGCAGACCACCTAAAATTGAACACTTAGAGTGGAACGGATACGTACAGGAGCTCGTCCTCCTGCATCTGTTATGGACGGATACGTACAGGAGTTAAGCCTCCTGCATCCGTCAATGCGCGTGGTACGGAGCTTTGGCCTCCGCAGACCACCTAACACTGACCACTTTTATAAAAAAACAATGAAAAAAAATATATATATATATCGCCCGTTTTATGCAATAGGGATTTAACTCGAAATTTTCGATTTCTGGGATTTTTCCATATATTTCAATAACTGGTTAGTGCCTTTGAGTCTATAATAATATATAATACAATGGCGCTATTATAACTCTGACGAGTTTTATGGCCGAGCTTCTCTCCCAATTCGAGGTGTGCTCCTTTTTGTTTTTCCTACTAATTGGGTGGACCTACAGTTTTATGCCGGCTCCGAACGGCGAATGCATTTTTTGTGAGAAGCTTTTTCATGGCAGAAATACTCTCGGAGGGTATGCCGCCCACTGCCGAGAGGTGACCGCTGCTCTTAAAAAACCCAATAATTCGATTTTTACTAATTAGAAAAATTGTTTTGGTGTTTTGCTCGGACCGTGGTTTGAACCCGAGACCTCTGGCATAGCAGGCGAGCACTCTACCCACTGCACCACAGCGGCCTTTGAGTCTAGTCTTATAAAATACTCAAAAAGATAAAAATGGCGGAAATAGAAGTGATTTTGTAGTTAGCCGTAGAAGGAAACTATTTGAAATTATAAAACTTTATTTGCGTTTTCCCATAAAAAAATTTTTTTGAGTAAAATCCCTATTGCATAAAACGTGCGATATATGGGTGAAGCCTTTTAAGGCAGACTGAGGGCAATAACGCGACCATTACGGACTGCGAGCCTAGTGCTCAAACCACCTCCCGACGGTAGCTCGACGGTAGTACCGGGGGGTTCGGTACGATGACAGTAGGAGGTTTAGTTCGGGTTAGAGTCCCACACTGACGGGGTAAAGGCTTTCGATGCTTCCTCCTCGTAAAAAAAAAAAAAAAAAAAAAAAAAAAACTTATTTTGGGCTGACATGACTATACCCAGCACACAGAAAAGAAAGGTTCGCCACACGTTTTATTTATTACTACGTCTTTCTTAATTTCTTATTCCTACTTTAATTTACAGCCGCGCACTTTAATCCTTTTTTCTTCGTTATTAGTACATGGGTTTTTCATCGTCAATCACGCCGTTTCTTTCAACTTTTCTGTCCTACTATGCACGCACGCACAAACTCTATGCCACTAATAGATAGGGTCGCCAGATACACTTTTTTTCTTTCTTTTTTTTCTAAATATCTATTTCACAGCTTGTTTTTAGCTTTCCATTGTGGGTTTTTTTTTTCTATTAACCGTAAGTACATGTGTTTTTGAACTTTTTACTTTTGTGTATTGATCCGAATAGGCAAGTGTGATGCCAAAAGGAATTTTTGGTTACGAAAACCACTACACAGCACACCGACCGACTTTCCTCAATTCCTTTTCTCAACTCCCCGCTGTACTAAAATTTTTCTATTCAAGCGTGCCTAGCTAAACGCTCACCTTCCCCTTTTTCTGTATTCGTTTGGAAGAGTCCCGTTTCTTTTTGTTTATGTATGGCATGGCAGTGGGGTAGTGTAGTGATGATGGTGAGAACAGAATCAAAATGTAAAGACAAGACACTACGTCAACGACATTCTGTCACGATTAAAATCCATGCGCTCTTATGGAAGTAATTATAACAAAGTCTAAGCGTCGCGACGTCGTCCAACGACAAAATTACGTTGTCATCAACTTAGACTGATTTCTAATTTCGGTGACGACGAAGAGTTGTCGCTGCGTTATGAAATATGAAAATTTTGACAACTCAATAATTCTGACGAACTTTACAAAAAAAACAGAAGTATTTACACGCAATCAAACATAATGAAAGTCTAATGCATTACATTAATAAATTTAGCTGTTTAGCTTATTATTTTACATTGAAAATTTATGGTCCAAGCAAAAGAAAACCTTTAATTGTGATTTAAAAATTGTAATGCGGGCATATGTAGTGGCAGTCGTTGACATCTTACTATGCTTTAATCGCTGAACTCGCACCGACGTTCTTACGTCCAGGGTCTGTCGCTGTCGTACTGTCGCGTCGCCTCGCCTCGATATGTCTTCAGCGTAAAAATGGCGTGACTGCCGCTTGTTCAGTGGCGTGATTTTACTGTTATTTGGGTGTCCATATTCTGGTGTGACGCTAGCAATAACACAAGCGAGATGGAATGCGGTTGCCATGACACACAAAAAAAATTACCAAAACTTCCGGAATAAAATGCCTCAAGCATCCTTCCCATGAAACTATCTCAAAAAAGTCGATTTTATTCGTGCCCTAGTAAATTTGCTACTGTGTTCTATTAGTGTGCGTTGGGAATATTAATAGACATTGTTGTCTTACGCTCAAATTATAAAATTGGTAAGAGACAGGAAAATCTGATTAATGAAACAATAGTATAAATACGTGGTAAATAATTAATTAATTTTCTGTGAACTATGTAAATTTTGAAATTGTATAGAGCGCATAAGAACATTTTATAATATGTACATTTGAAAGTACTAAGTCACCGAATAACCATGTGTTACGTATTTTCACAATAAGAAATGTGCATGGCAACCCTGGAGAACCAGTTTCTCCATCACCAATACATGGGCATATCCCGCCATTGGAACGACTGTCAAGGTTGGGATGGGAAATTTCAGTTAAGCTTTCCCCATGAAAGGCCTACTTATAGAGGTTGGCTCAAAAGCTTGCCTATTTGCAAAAAAAATTTTACGTGCAATCTATATGGATTGAGATTTGGAAATTACAGCAGAACTATATAGCCTATGAGGCAACTAAGCAGTTATTACGAAAAGCGAGATCGTCTTACAATATAAGACTTATGTACAGCCTTGGGAAAAACCTTAGCACCTGCTAAATGAGAGTAAGCGCCCGTGTACGTATACACACCGATTGTCACTACTACAGACAAATAAAGAGCGTAAAACGAGCGCTTACGATGGGACTTGGCGATCGTCGCTTAGGAAAAATATTCAGTTTGCCTTCGACTGGCGTGAAAGCAAGTGGTGGCTAGGTGATCGTCGCTTGAAATTATTTTATTCTATTTGCAGATGCCAAACAACAAGCATATGTATGTATATATGTATGTGTATACGTACGTTGTTTCATAATTTCGCGAAGCGTGCGCGCATGACCCTGCTCGCTCAACATCTGCATGCAGACTGATTATTTTTAGTAATTTTTCACTTTATCCTACAGTAGGCGCACCAACACACACTCATTTTTTAGTAATGGTTTCAGTGTAGTGGTGCCCAAGGCTGTATATAACCATCTAGAAGAATAAAAACAAATCAATTTAAATTTCGGATACAATTACTTACTTAAAATTTGTTTAGACTCTTAGTGGAGGAATTAATTACAGGATTTAAAAAAAAAGAAGAAAAAAAAACAAAAGGGTTACAATTGAAATATCTGGTAACTGAATAAGAAAGTACAAAACGTTGTTTTTGCCAGAACACCAACAATGGTGAAAGAAATTTAAACAGGGAAATTGCTCTTGTCTAAAAAAAAAATTGTCAGCTGTTCCATGGGGACAACCTAATAATCAACCTCGTTTTGCATTGCAGCCACCTGTTACACTAGCCCACAGCTCAACCACACAAGGTCGACGTGAGAGAGAATCGCTCTTCTTCTTCCTGTTCTTGGCTTAAGTCAACTTATCATCTGTTGTCTTGATTTTACAATCTTACATGCGTTGTTCGTAGAAATAAGTTGAATGCCAAGTTGCGTGTTCTCTGGCTTTTACCCCGCTTTTGACATTTTGAAGCAAACCGTCTAACGCCAATCGCATATTCTCCCTCACATGCGACGACCTGTCTTGTTTGGGCCACGCGTCATCCATTCTTCTTCACCATGTCAGCATGTCGGCCATTATGAATTGGAAGTTATTGGAAACTACTAAAAAGAAGCTACTGAAATAGTGGTGCTGCCACACAGACAGAATTGAGCAGCCGAAATTAACCCGTTTATGATCGATATCAGCATTGATATCGATAGCAAACCATAACAGACCTGCTTCGCTTCGAAGACCTGACGAGGGAGCGAACAGGAAAATGGTTTGCCTGTAAGGTAATAATACTCAACTGTTAACTACGTGGGGCACGACTCACCCCTAGATAAGAGTCTCAAATTCTACCACAGCTAACCGGGCAACAGAGGCTCCATCAGGTGATATCAAAGAAAACATATGGTTATATGAACATGTCCAATCTAGTAATGTATGAAAATCCGAGATTAATTGAAAGTCAGGTATAATAAAAAAAATTCATTTGAAAAAAAAAACCCAAATGCGTAAGTCCGGTGTTGCGGTGGTTCTCTATTGGCTTAGGCCAGAGAAGCCTACCCCCCTAAGTGCCGATCTTGGTCGGTCTTAACAACCTGTCCCCCCGGCTGATCCAACCCCGCACGCTGGACCCAGGACAGGCGGTCTTGAAAAAGACCCTTGGTCCGCTGGTTTCTAGCCCCCCGGAATGGGCTTTACAAAAAAAAGAAATTATTTTGTTTCCTATTTTAAGGCTTCGCGGCCTTAGACATTTTTTTACAGGAGAACGCGTCTAAACTCATACAATCACCCTATCAGCTGGTCTATGGTCCCTAACCTCGCGAAGCTGGACAAAAAAACTTTAACAGGAAAATCATCACAACTCCGTTTGAATAGACATTTTTATATTGGAGAACTCGTCAAAACTCCGTAAGGTTAGGCATTTGATATAGGAGAACTCGCCAAAACTCCATAAAACTAGACATTTTGATTTGGGAGAAATCGTCAAAACTCCGTATAAGCAGACCAATTGGAATATGGACTGCTAGATGGTCCACGGTTCCCGATGGGAGCGCTTGTGATCCACCTAAATTATAACTGCTCGGGGAGGATACTGGGCGAATTGTCCCCGACCGCCAAGACGCCCAGCGGAGTCTTATTGAGGACGAATATCAGAAGCATGGAATCGTCCTATTAATCTCCCTGTTAAGTCTTCTAAGTCATACAGTGCATTGCCCACTTTTCCACGAACTCGACACTTAATATATTTTGGCAGGAATTTCGCGTTTATGCCCTGTTTGAAGTTACTCAAGGCAAAACTTCTTCGAAATACTTCTTGACCTTCTCTATAATTCACAAGCCTAGCGCGCTTATTGTAAACCTGCTTGACTCTATCATTTGCCTGCGCTAAGTTTTTACGAATTTGCTCGTGGATTCCTGATAATTTGTCAGCTTTGCTTACTATCGGTACACGATCTTCTTTGAGGCTATCCAATTTCTCTAATAACTTATACGCGGATGCGTGTTGGACCATATTCTGACCATATAATGCAAAGTACGGAGAGCACTGAATCGACGTATGAAAATTACTTCTTAAAACTTATAGAATTTCGGGTATATGTTTGTCCCAGTCCGTATGATCCTGCTTATCTTTTAGGAAAATTCTTATCTTGGAAACTATCTCTCTATTCACGCGTTCAGACGCATTAGCTTGTGGGGAATACACTCCTGTTCTTACATGCGTCACACCATACTTCACAAAGAACGCTTTCATTTCTTTTGAGATGAATTGTTTCCCATTATCGCTGTGGATATATTCTGGGACCCCTATGGCTGGAAAAATCTCTGTACCGAAGTAGTTCATTACATTGATAGTTGTCGCTCTCTGCATTGGCTTCAGCCAAACATACTTTGAAAAATGGTCTAAAATAATAAAAATAAACTGGTTCCTGCGTTTTGATCTAGGATAAGGTCCTAAGAAGTCGCAATATAAGCTTTGAAAAGGTCTCTCTGTAACAAAAGTACTTCCTATAGGTGGTCTTGACTGCTGATGCGTTGCTTTTACAGCCTTACAAGTGTCACAATCCTTTACATAAGCTCTAACATTTCTATTAAAATATAGTGTCTGCTTTAATAGTCTTTTTAGGTAAAAAAAACTGAAAGCAAATAAAAAAAGTTTCTATCGTACCAGATAACAGCAAAAAAAAAGTTCTGACAAACTGATTTGTGATGCTATAGCGGTACCGACCTTAAATCCCTTTTTTTTTTTTGAAATTATATAACATTACATAACTTATACATACATACAAACACACATTGTTAAAAACTGATTAGCGTATAAATCTATATAAGTACATATAAGAAGAAATTAGAAAAATATCAATATACATATTTATTAATTAATGAGAATGCTGACCCTCCCATTATAAAAGGCAGAGGTTACAGAAATAAAAAAATATATATAAACCCCCTTGAAAAATAAAAACACAAAAAAAATTAAGACGGTGTGTGCCAACTGGTCTCCAGCGCGCCAACCGCAATGCAGGGTTGCTCGGAAGTTAAATCCCTGAGACAGGCTGGCTAACTAAAAGATAGTTAGCAACAACAAAAATTTTAAATTTTGCGAAATACCAACCTATCTCCGCCGCAATGAAAGGAACGGTTTGAATCCGCTTTCCTCAGACTTGCAGAGATAGACAATACATCCTCGGGTCTCAGCTCAGCTCATCGCCATGAAGTGGTGCTAAATGTTCCAAGGCACCCAACTCAGGCATGAGATGAACTGAGGCCTGCATCGCATAACAAAGGAAAAAAGACAGAACAAAAGAAATTTGCAAACTACCCTCCTAGTCTCCGCCGCAATGAAAGGAACAGCTAGAGGCTGCTTTTCCCAGACTTGCGGAGATGAAAAGTACTAACTCAGGTCTCAGACCAACCCATCGCAATGAAAGTGGCACTAGGTGCAACCAACTCAGACGCGGGATGGCTGAGGCCTAAATTGCAAAAAAAAAAAAATCACGAAAACAAAAAAAATAAAAGAATTTTCCTCATGACCAACATCCTTGACTCCGCCGCAATGAAAGGCACGGTTTGAAGCCGCTACCCCAGACTTGCGAAGAAGGATTTGTTAGCTTAGGATCCAACTCAACTCATCGCAATGAAGGCGGTGTTCGAATCACCACCCCAGACGCGAGATGAGCTGGGCCCCAAAAGAAAAAAAAATAATCCGATACACAAAACTGCACAAAAGACATATTCGGCAAAAGAAAGTTTATGAAAATAAATACTGAATCTAGCGGACATGCCCCTCGGACGATAGTGAAAACAAATTTATACTACAAAAAAAATACGTGCGTTCAACACTGCCTCTTCGGGTGAAATGCAAAAGAAAAAAAAACAGACTGGGTGACGTGAAGTCGCGTGGAGCCTTGAGCCACTGACATCAATGACTCTCCAATCATCCCGATCAATCTCGTCATTCCGCCGCAACGCAGTGGCGGCTACTGAGGCTGCCAATCTGGGACTTTCGGAATAATGAAACTTCACTGAACGACCAGAAAACCACCGAAGCCAGTACCCCAGGACACCACGTTGGGCGCCATCTGTTATGGTTAGCGTTTGACCTCAATTACGATCTGCGCTTTGTGGCGCCCTATGCCACCAACAGCGATGATCTCTTTGGACAACCTGATCAGTCTCACCATCTCGCCGCAACGCAGTGGCGCCGCAGGGCCTGCCCATCTGGGACTTGCGAGATAGTAAGGCGTCACTGGCTGACCAAAAAGCCATCGAGCCCCACGTTGGGCGCCATCTGTTATGGTTGGCATTCGAATATCGAGTGGAGCAGCAATGCATGGCGGTCGGCATGATCTAGGGTTGCACTATGGCTAGGGACACGAATTTTGATACGATACGATACCAAATCGATATTTTTTGCATTTGATACCGATACTTTTTACTCGATTCTTTTGCGACGATATTTTTTGGTATCGAGTACTTCAACCACGGTATCGAACAAATGAGTACATTCAGTGATGGAAAATTAAAATTGTGTCATATTTGTCCAAAAAATTGTGCAACGCAAAATAGTGCCGAAAAATGCACAAGCACGAGTAATTTTCACTGGTAAATATTGAAAAATAGGTCTGATCCACGTGCTGAAATAATTGCAGGTTTGGGCTACTTCGTAAGGTTTTTTGTATGAAGTTGTATGAAGTTACCCAAATCTGTTTATTGATTTTCACATTAGAAATAATGGTAACTGGATATATAGGATTATAAATTTTTCATTTTCATACGATAATTTGACGTTTGCAAATAAAAAATCGTCATTTCAGCGAAAAAATCGTCAATATCTTTTTTCTTTCTCATTTTACTAGAAACACGTTATAAACAAAAAAAGGGTCTGTTTTCCATTAATGCCCCTATGACACTACGTTTTTTCCTGGTATTCTACAAGGTTTTTTGTGTGAAAGAGGTGGTCAATTACAGTTTTGTGTTGGTGCAAGGGAGTAAGGTATGTTGGAAAAAACCAACGAAATACCATCTAGGCTGTTAAAAACCAATGAGCCAGCTTGTATTTCGATAGTTTTTTACATTCGGCACTTTTTTCTGACAATTGTTTCAATTTGACAACTATAAAATAAATTATTTTTAAAATATAAAATATATGGAAATACAAATTTTAAATTTGCCTCTTGTAAGCTTCTGCTTTGGCCGTAAGTGGAAAGAAGTCCGGAAGAAAAATCATAATGCGCAATGGCTTCTCTTTATAACATGGAATGCACAGATATTCTGCCACTTGAGTTTCATCATTTTTTGTTTCGATAATTTAAATTTAAATTTCCAAAAAAAATTCAATCATGGATACATATAATCTCAATGAAAATGAATTGTTAATGTTATTTAAGATGTTTATTTTTCAAAATACTAAGAATTTGGCAAATATATTTTTACAACTGTGATTGCACTAAATACACCTGTTGTTTTGTAATAGCTGTTGGTTTGTAAAAAATGTTTTCAAGAACTTAATAAACTTTTATTTAATCAGCTTGAACTATTCTTATGAGTTGGAAAAGGATTTACGTCAAAATCAAAACTTTGGAACCAGCCATGGCATACTATGCCATGGAATTAGCACTAATACAGCGATATGCGTATGCCTCAGGATGCAGTTTTATTGCGTTTTTGTTAACTTTCTAGAAGACGGTGCAACTTTAAACCGTTTTATTAAATATCTTTTAAATGTGGAAAAATCTTTTATTTCCAGTCAAATTAAAATTGATAAAAAAATAAATTTCGTGCTAGCCACTAAAAAATTGCATTTCTTTTATTTCCGCTTTCGAATTCATAATCTAGAGGTCAGAACGTGTCGATTGGTACCTCTTTTAACTATTTTAGAGGATATTTTAAGGTTGCACCTTCTAGAAAATTACCACTTTCGATACCGATACTTTGAGTATCGAGTAGTTTAGTTTCGATATTATCGGGTTCGCGATTCTTTTTAACCGATATTTTAAATGAGTACCAGATCGATGCTTTTGATTCGATATCGTGTCCCTAACTGTGGCTAGTCATTGTCGGCTGGGCGGGGTTCTTGCCTACATTGCTGTCCTGCGCCATAAACAGAAAAAAATTCATATCATGCCTTTTCAAACCAATAACGAGAAAATCACACGAAAACAACATCCGGTTTGGCCGGATGCCACGGACGGACCGTTGAAAAATTCAAATATTCAAAAGATAACCTGAAAAAAATTAAATTCAAGGGGCCAGACGTCAGTTAAGTTTAAATAAATGCAAACCGAGGGAAAATGTCGTTAAAATTTGAATATGAATTTTGAATGCACGTTGAAGTCAGACGGACGTTAGCAAAGCATTTGAACCAAAATTTAAATCGGACGGAAATACTGACATCAACGCAAAAATTTGAAAATAGATAATCGGACGTAATATTTAAATAATCGCGGACGGAAGAGAAAAGATTTAGAAATTTAAATTTGAATATACGCTGAAATCGATGTGTATTTAATTTGAATAAACACTGAAAAAAAACTGTCAAAGTGAATTTGAATTTGAATATACATTGTTTATTGATTTTCACATTAGAAATAATGGTAACTGGATATATAGGATTATAAATTTTTCATTTTCATACGATAATTTGACGTTTGCAAATAAAAAATCGTCATTTCAGCGAAAAAATCGTCAATATCTTTTTTCTTTCTCATTTTACTAGAAACACGTTATAAACAAAAAAAGGGTCTGTTTTCCATTAATGCCCCTATGACACTACGTTTTTTCCTGGTATTCTACAAGGTTTTTTGTGTGAAAGAGGTGGTCAATTACAGTTTTGTGTTGGTGCAAGGGAGTAAGGTATGTTGGAAAAAACCAACGAAATACCATCTAGGCTGTTAAAAACCAATGAGCCAGCTTGTATTTCGATAGTTTTTTACATTCGGCACTTTTTTCTGACAATTGTTTCAATTTGACAACTATAAAATAAATTATTTTTAAAATATAAAATATATGGAAATACAAATTTTAAATTTGCCTCTTGTAAGCTTCTGCTTTGGCCGTAAGTGGAAAGAAGTCCGGAAGAAAAATCATAATGCGCAATGGCTTCTCTTTATAACATGGAATGCACAGATATTCTGCCACTTGAGTTTCATCATTTTTTGTTTCGATAATTTAAATTTAAATTTCCAAAAAAAATTCAATCATGGATACATATAATCTCAATGAAAATGAATTGTTAATGTTATTTAAGATGTTTATTTTTCAAAATACTAAGAATTTGGCAAATATATTTTTACAACTGTGATTGCACTAAATACACCTGTTGTTTTGTAATAGCTGTTGGTTTGTAAAAAATGTTTTCAAGAACTTAATAAACTTTTATTTAATCAGCTTGAACTATTCTTATGAGTTGGAAAAGGATTTACGTCAAAATCAAAACTTTGGAACCAGCCATGGCATACTATGCCATGGAATTAGCACTAATACAGCGATATGCGTATGCCTCAGGATGCAGTTTTATTGCGTTTTTGTTAACTTTCTAGAAGACGGTGCAACTTTAAACCGTTTTATTAAATATCTTTTAAATGTGGAAAAATCTTTTATTTCCAGTCAAATTAAAATTGATAAAAAAATAAATTTCGTGCTAGCCACTAAAAAATTGCATTTCTTTTATTTCCGCTTTCGAATTCATAATCTAGAGGTTAGAACGTGTCGATTGGTACCTCTTTTAACTATTTTAGAGGATATTTTAAGGCTGCACCTTCTAGAAAATTACCACTTTCGATACCGATACTTTGAGTATCGAGTAGTTTAGTTTCGATATTATCGGGTTCGCGATTCTTTTTAACCGATATTTTAAATGAGTACCAGATCGATGTTTTTGATTCGATATCGTGTCCCTAACTGTGGCTAGTCATTGTCGGCTGGGCGGGGTTCTTGCCTACATTGCTGTCCTGCGCCATAAACAGAAAAAAATTCATATCATGCCTTTTCAAACCAATAACGAGAAAATCACACGAAAACAACATCCGGTTTGGCCGGATGCCACGGACGGACCGTTGAAAAATTCAAATATTCAAAAGATAACCTGAAAAAAATTAAATTCAAGGGGCCAGACGTCAGTTAAGTTTAAATAAATGCAAACCGAGGGAAAATGTCGTTAAAATTTGAATATGAATTTTGAATGCACGTTGAAGTCAGACGGACGTTAGCAAAGCATTTGAACCAAAATTTAAATCGGACGGAAATACTGACATCAACGCAAAAATTTGAAAATAGATAATCGGACGTAATATTTAAATAATCGCGGACGGAAGAGAAAAGATTTAGAAATTTAAATTTGAAACGTTGAAATCGATGTGTATTTAATTTGAATAAACACTGAAAAAAAACTGTCAAAGTGAATTTGAATTTGAATATACATATATATCGCGAGAGAGAAAAAAAAATCGTTAACTTTGAATTTAAATTTGAATCAACCGGAAGGACCGGTTATTGACAGGCATCTGAAAATACATTAAAAAAAAAGCTGAAATTTAAAATAAATGAACAGTCAAAACAGTTAAAGGCCGAACTCACAAGGGGGTGGCGTTACTGATGTTGTTGCAGCGCCGGTGCGTTTTTGTCCCACCCTAATTCATGGTCACTGTCGCACCCGGGTATCAGTGACCCCTTACCTGTGGTGCGCCGCTGATATTGTTGCAGCGCTGGTGCTTTTCTAGCCCACCCTCATCCTTGGCCATCGGTGCACCTATATTTCGATGACCCCGTATCTGAAATCCCTATGCCTTTTAAATTAGAGTAGTCAACATTCCCATTTAGACTCTAACAATTTATTTAAAATTCATAATTTACAAATGTTCAAAAAAAGTGCTTAAGTATATATATACATATGTATACGTTCTAAACATTATTTTATAATTTTAGGTGGGTTACGCTTAAAGTAAACATTAGGACTGAATAGTTTAATAATGCTGGTAATGCCAAATGCGATCTTTTTGTTTATTTTTGAAGAGTATAAAAAAAGCAAAGGAAAAAGGAGTCTCAGAAGGAAGTTATTCTTAATTATTTATTTTATATAATATTATTTAAGGCCTTTAGTAATTATTCGTTTTATTTAATTTATAGGTTCTTATAGTTCACGCTTGTCTATTTATATTTTCCTACAAGGTTCTGCCTCCCTTCTGTCTTACTTATTTTAGATCGTTATTTTGTATTACAATTATGTATATGGCATGTACATATGTGTGGTGTTAACCTTTTGCTTATTTATGTATGTATGTATAGATTTTTTAATCAATTTCGTTAAGTAAGTGAGGTATATATACATATATATACTGAGGTGTATACCCATACAGCATTGAAATTACTAAATTTAAATAAAACAAGTAAGGAAGCCTAAGTTCGAGTGGAATCGAACATTAGATACTCAGCTGTATACTTTCATTGTTTGTTTGCGTTTGTTCGATATAGGGTGTATTTTATATAAAGCGAGTGCCGCATCAAGTGGGCGTACCCACGCCCGTTTTCAACATTTTTATCAGTCATCCAACTACGCATATGAATATTATTCTTTGTGCAAAATTTCATTCCTTTATGACTTCTAGTTACAAAGAAGTCTTGTTACAAATTCCCAAAGGGTGTTCCAGAAATATCTTTGTTAAAAAGTAGGCGTGGTCATAAACCGATTTCAATAAATTTTTGCGTGTCTATTAACACAAGTTATAAAAGTGTATAAACCAAGTTTCGTCATAATATCTCAATTATTTGTCGAGTTATGGGCTCCGAAATCTCGTTGATTCCTTTGTCTGAAAAGAGGCGGTGCCACGCCCATTTTCCGAAATTTTTCTATTTTTTGTTTCCGATCTATTGCAGAACTCATGCCACAAAATTTCAATGAACTATCTTTATATTTGACAAAGATATCGCTTAAAATGTTTTTATTAGTCCACTTATGATACACATATATAAAAGTGGGCGCGGTCGTCAACCGATTTTGGTAAAATTTTGAACATGTATTACTACAAGTAGTGAAAGTGTATAGACCAAGTTTCGTCATAATATATCGATTATTTGTCGAGTTATGGGCTCAGAAATCTCGTATATTCCTGCTTCTAAAAGGAGGCGGTGCCACGCCCATTTTCCAACATTTTTGTATTTTTTGTTTTATGTCCATAGTTGGACACCTTCCATAAAATTTCAATGATATATCTTTATATTTGACAGAGATATCGCTTAAAATGCTTTTATTAGGTCACTTTATAATACCCATATATAAAAGTGGGCGTGGTCGTCAACCGATTTTGGCAATTTTTCGTCCAAACATTTGCCTAGGTAAGTACATCACGCCTACCAAATTTCATCGATATATCTTCAACGGTTTCTGAGTTATGACTCATAAAACTTTCAATGTTTGCCCCTTAATAAGTGGGCGTGGCACCGCCCATTTTCCAAAATTTCACCATATTTCTTCATAAGGGCCTGAGCTCAATACTTGTGTGAAATTTTATCACTCTAGCTCTATTAGTGACTGAGATACAAAATTTCCGATTTTTACTATATAGGGGAGGTGGGCGTGGTCATGGTCCGATTTCGCCCATTTTCAATACCATCCGTTCCTGTCTTGATACCAACTTACATTTCAAATTTCATCAAAATATCTCAATTTTTGCGCGAGTTATCGTGCTCACAGACGGACGGACGGACAGACGGACAGACGGACGGACATGGCTCAATCGATTTCTCTTTTCACCCTGATCATTTTGATATATATAAGTCTATATCTATCTCGATTATTTCATTCTGTTACAATCCACCGTTAGGAAATCAAAACTATAATACTCTGTGTACTAGTACAGCTGAGTATAAAAAAAGGTCAAAAGAAGGTCTGAAATTTATATCATAAATGGATGTATGTATATGGACAACCGTAATTAATGGAGAATGGTTTTAAACTTGATCCTTTTCAATCATGCCCCTTTTCCACTTAAAACCTCAATGAAAAATGCTGGTTGGGTATGCACACTCATATTGCCACACATACACGTACATATGTGCATAAATACATACATACATATATTTCACGAAATTAAGGCAAGCAAAAATTTTCTCTTTTTTTCTAATTCAATTAATTATTGAAATACAAAAATATACATATGTCCGATACATCCGGGGCCTGACTCACCGCCCGTTGCGGTGCACCTTTAGTGGTGGTGCCACCGATCTGCTGCTAATGCTGCCACCGGTTGTTCGTTGTTATGGTACCTCGGTGGCACTTGGCGGTGGTTGTTGGTGTAACACTTATTGTTGTTGTTGTTGCAGTGCCAAACTTACTTGCCGTTGTTGCTGCAGTGGCAAAATTTTTCTCTGTTGGCTGTTGTTGGTCTATGGTGATACTTCGTTGCTGTGCGCCGCTGTTGTCGCTGGCGTTTTTATGCGTCACGCTGCTGTGATGCGCTATATGGCGTCGCGCCTCCGTCGTCGTTGGTGCCTGGTTACTATACGCCGCTGTTGCTGTGGCGGTATATGGCGTCGTTGGGCGCTAGATGGAGTCGCGCCGTTTGGGGCTGCTGGTAATGTGACAGATGATGATGACGGGGTGATAGCGATAACATTGCCAACACGAAGGAATACTAGTACTGATGTATAACGTCTGATGGAGGACACGGCACACTTAGCTAGTTTCCAACCAATTTCGCTGCTATGAATGCGTCATACATAGATACGCACTTATTTTGGGCTGACATGACTATACCCAGCACACAGAAAAGAAAGGTTCGCCACACGTTTTATTTATTACTACGTCTTTCTTAATTTCTTATTCCTACTTTAATTTACAGCCGCGCACTTTAATCCTTTTTTCTTCGTTATTAGTACATGGGTTTTTCATCGTCAATCGTTTCTTTCAACTTTTCTGTTCTACTATGCACGCACGCACAAACTCTATGCCACTAATAGATAGGGTCGCCAGATACACTTTTTTTCTTTCTTTTTTTCTAAATATCTATTTCACAGCTTGTTTTTAGCTTTCCATTGTGGGTTTTTTTTTTCTATTAACCGTAAGTACATGTGTTTTTGAACTTTTTACTTTTGTGTATTGATCCGAATAGGCAAGTGTGATGCCAAAAAGAATTTTTGGTTACGAAAACCACTACACAGCACACCGACCGACTTTCCTCAACTCCTTTTCTCAACTCCCCGCTGTACTAAAATTTTTCTATTCAAGCGTGCCTAGCTAAACGCTCACCTTCCCCTTTTTCTGTATTCGTTTGGAAGAGTCCCGTTTCTTTTTGTTTATGTATGGCATGGCAGTGGGGTAGTGTAGTGATGATGGTGAGAACAGAATCAAAATGTAAAGACAAGACACTACGTCAACGACATTATGTCACGATTAAAATCCATGCGCTCTTATGGAAGCAATTATAACAAAGTCTAAGCGTCGCGCCGTCGTCCAACGACAAAATTACGTTGTCATCAACTTAGACTGATTTCTAATTTCGGTGACGACGAAGAGTTGTCGCTGCGTTATGAAATATGAAAATTTTGACAACTCAATAATTCTGACGAACTTTACAAAAAAAACAGAAGTATTTACACGCAATCAAACATAATGAAAGTCTAATGCATTACATTAATAAATTTAACTGTTTAGCTTATTATTTTACATTGAAAATTTATGGTCCAAGCAAAAGAAAACCTTTAATTGTGACTTAAAAATTGTAATGCGGGCATATGTAGTGGCAGTCGTTGACATCTTACTATGCTTTAATCGCTGAACTCGCACCGACGTTCTTACGTCCAGGGTCTGTCGCTGTCGTACTGTCGCGTCGCCTCGCCTCGATATGTCTTCAGCGTAAAAATGGCGTGACTGCCGCTTGTTCAGTGGCGTGATTTTACTGTTATTTGGATGTCCATATTCTGGTGTGACGCTAGCAATAACACAAGCGAGATGGAATGCGGTTGCCATGACACACAAAAAAAATTACCAAAACTTCCGGAATAAAATGCCTCAAGCATCCTTCCCATGAAACTATCTCAAAAAAGTCGATTTTATTCGTGCCCTAGTAACTTTGCTACTGTAAAATTCTATTAGTGTGCGTTGGGAATATTAATAGACATTGTTGTCTTACCCTCAAATTATAAAATTGGTAAGGGACAGGAAAATCTGATTAATGAAACAATAGTATAAATACGTGGTAAATAATTAATTAATTTTCTGTGAACTATGTAAATTTTGAAATTGTATAGAGCGCATAAGAACATTTTATAATATGTACATTTGAAAGTACTAAGTCACCGAATAACCATGTGTTACGTATTTTCACAATAAGAAGTGTTCATGGCAACCCTGGAGAACCAGTTTCTCCATCACCAATACATGGGCATATCCCGCCATTGGGAGATGTCAGACTGTCAATATGAATCGCGATATTTGAATCGCGATTCATATTGATGGTTTGATGAATCCCAAACTGGTGCTACACGTTCAATATGAATATTGCGATATTTTTCTCGCTCTGAGATTCAAAATATTTTACTTCCGTCCTTTTCACACTTTCACTTTCAATTCGTTTATTGCCAATATTGCGATCCAGATCGCGGATTTCAAAATTTCTAAAAATACATGCATTTTGATGGATCGCAAAATTTTCATGCTATACAGTCAATCCGTATTGTCAATATTGCGATCCGTATCGCGGATTTCTAAATTTCTAAATATACACGCATTTTGATGGATCGCAAAATTTTCATGCTACACAGTCAATCCATATTGTCAATATTGCGATCCGGATCGCGGATCGCAAAATTTCTAAAAATTCGCGATCCAGGATCGCGATCCATCAATACTCGATGCTACACTGTCAATATGAATCGCGATCCACGGATTTCATCAATATATATTGACCGTCTGACATGTGCCATTGGAACGACTGTCAAGGTTGGGATGGGAAATTTCAGTTAAGCTTTCCCCATGAAAGGCCTGCTTATAGAGGTTGGCTCAAAAGCTTGCCTATTTGCAAAAAAAAATATTACGTGCAATCTATATGGATTGAGATTTGGAAATTACAGCAGAATTATATAACCATCTAGAAGAATAAAAACAAATCAATTTAAATTTCGGATACAATTACTTACTTAAAATTTGTTTAGACTCTTAGTGGAGGAATTAATTACAGGATTTAAAAAAAAAAAGAAAAAAAAAAAACAAAAGGGTTACAATTGAAATATCTGGTAACTGAATAAGAAAGTACAAAACGTTATTATTGCCAGAACACCAACAATGGTGAATGAAATTTAAACGAACAGGGAAATTGCTCTTGTCTAAAAAAAAATTGTCAGCTGTTTCATGGGGACAACCTAATAATCAACCTCGTTTTGCATTGCAGCCACCTGTTACACTAGCCCACAGCTCAACCACACAAGGTCGACGTGAGAGAATCGCTCTTCTTCTTCCTGTTCTTGGCTTAAGTCAACTTATCATCTGTTGTCTTGATTTTACAATCTTACATGCGTTGTTCGTAGAAATAAGTTGAATGCCAAGTTGCGTGTTCTCTGGCTTTTACCCCGCTTTTGACATTTTGAAGCAAACCGTCTAACGCCAATCGCATATTCTCCCTCACATGCGACGACCTGTCTTGTTTGGGCCACGCGTCATCCATTCTTCTTCACCATGTCAGCATGTCGGCCATTATGAATTGGAAGTTATTGGAAACTACTAAAAAGAAGCTACTGAAATAGTGGTGCTGCCACACAGACAGAATTGAGCAACCGAAATTAACCCGTTTATGATCGATATCAGCATTGATATCGATAGCAAACCATAACATATTTTTGATTCAAAAAGGTAAATATGCAAACAATTCCATTCTCACCCCTTTTCAAACTTTATTATACATTTTTAATTCACTTCTCGATTAATATAATAAGTAATAAAGTCATTTCATGAAATGGTGGCAAATATCCAAAATCCCTCATTTGTTTATTATTTATGGTGGATTTGATCTGGTTTGTGGTATCAGCTGATTTTGCTGTCAGCTGTTTTCCCTGATTCGTCAGTGTTTGAAAGTGAAAAGACAGTTCAGGCCCCCGTGAGGGCAGATAAATTTGAGAGTTTCGCATCTAGTTATCTTTGCTTTAAAGCAGCGTTGGGCGGGCCCTTGCCCGCGGGTAGACCAGCTGATTGCGATTCACACGTATACACACCGATTGTCACTACTACAGACAAATAAAAAGCCTAAAACGAGCGCTTACGATGGGACCAGGCGATCGTCGCTTAGCAAAAATAATTAATCTGCCTTCGACTGTCGTGAAAGCAAGTGGTAGTTAGGTGATTGTCGCTTGAAATTCTTTTCTTTTATTTGCAGACGCCAGACAACAAACAAAACTATGAAGAGTTTGCATATAACATACGTATGTATTTGTGTACGTACGTTGTTTCATAAATTCGCAGAGCGTGCGCAGCATGGCCCTGCTCGCTCAACCTCTGCATGCAGACTGATTACACTGGTCGACAAGGTTTTGTTACAGAAATAAAATTCTACTTTTGTAAATGATTTCGGTGCGCTGAATGCGAATCTGAAGTCAGATTTTCGCTAATACGTACAGTTTTTGAGATATTTATGTTTAAAGAGGCCAAAAACGCGATTTTTGGCTATATTCACTGCTCAATATCTTTTAAATATGCAAACAATTATTTTAAAAACTGATTGAAGCTATTGAAAACGCGGACATTTCTCTTGAAGAAACCGTTTTAATATTTCAGATATCTTTCTTGCAGCTTGCAATATTGCATATTAAGCTTCATTAGTTTCGGAATATTTTCTCCATACAAAAATAATTAAAAATTTTGAAGCACGCTTTTAGGCAGTTTATTATATTATGGACGTATGTAAGTGGCTTCATAAAAAAAATTGTTCTGCTGAGCAACTACAAAATTTGATTGCGCCTATAAGATGCTACAAATGCTGCCGTTGTTTTCGACAACAAATACCTTATTGTGCAAAAACATATATTACTACATACCTAAATTAGATATCTGAAAAATTAAAACGTTGTCTTCAAGAGAAATGGCCGAGCTTTCAATAGCTTTAATCAATTTTAAAAATAAGTAAGTAATTTAAAAGATATTGAGGAGTGAATATAGGCAAAAAACGTGTTTTTCGCCTCTTTGGGCATGAATATTTAAAAAACTGTACGTATTACAGAAAATCTGACTTCAGATTCGGATTCAGCGCACCTAAATCCTTTAGAAAAGTAGAATTTTATTTCTGTAACAAAAATTTGTTGAAATTTTGTCGACCAGTGTTATTGTTATTCATTTTTCACTTTGGCTGCTTTAAAGCATAGGGTTTGAATTGCTGACTGTGCTGCGACTAGTCTAGTCAGTCTAGTCGCATAGTCGTTTAACAGAAATAACAACTAGCTCATTCGGTTGCTAGTCGTTTTTTTTTTTTTGGCAACTTGACTAGACTACGACTAGGAAAAGTAAACAACTTGACTAGAAAATGAGATAGTCGTTGGCCAACAAACAGCTTGTAACTGTGGCAGCAAATGCAACGGCGCGCAACTTGTAGTTTTTAGTCGCAGTTATTTTCTCAATAAACAACTATGAAAATGTGTATACATATACCCGGATACCAGTCAAAATGTGATTGCTCAAAAACATTAAAATTACACTACAATATGGGTATCAAACGAAAGGGGGAGGCCCCAGGTTTCATTTGGACGTTGATATATTTCGATAAATTTATCGATAACTGAGTTATCGGTCAAAATATGATTGCCCAAAAACATTAAAATTACCCTACAATATGGGTATCAAACGAAAGGGAATGGCCCCAGGATTCATTTGAACTTCGACATATTTCGATAAATTTATCGATAACTCAGTTATCGGTCAAAATGCGATTGCGCAAAAACCTTAATATTACCCTTCAATATGGGCATCAAACGAAAGGGGATGGCCCCAGGTATCATTTGGACTTCGATATATTTCGATAAATTTATCGATAACTGAGTTATCGGTCAAAATGCGATTGCGCAAAAACCTTAATATTACCCTTCAATATGGGCATCAAACGAAAGGGGATGGCCCCAGGTTTCATTTGGACTTCGATATATTTCGATAAATTTATCGATAACTGAGTTATCGGTCAAAAGGCGATTGCACAAAAACCTTAATATTACCTTACAATATGGGTATCAAACGAAAGGGGATGGCCCCAGGTTTCATTTGAAATTCGATATATTTCGATAAATTTATCGATAACTGAGTTATCGGTCAAAATGCGATTGCGCAAAAACCTTAATATTCCCCTTCAATATGGGCATCAAACGAAAGGGGATGACCCCAGGTTTCATTTGGACTTCGATATATTTCGATAAATTTATCGATAACTAAGTTATCGGTCAAAATGCGATTGCACAAAAACCTTAATATTACCTTACAATATGGGTATCAAACGAAAGGGGATGGCCCCAGGTTTCATTTGAACTTCGATATATTTCGATAAATTTATCGATAACTGAGTTATCGCTCAAAATGCGATTGCACAAAAACCTTAATATTACCTTACAATATGGGTATCAAACGAAAGGGGATGGCCCCAGGTTTCATTTGAACTTCGATATATTTCGATAAATTTATCGATAACTGAGTTATCGGTCAAAATGCGATTGCACAAAAACCTTAATATTACCTTACAATATGGGTATCAAACAAAAGGAGATGACCCCAGGTTTCATTTGAACTTCTATATATTTCGATAAATTTATCGATAACTGAGTTATCGGTCAAAATTCGATTGCACAAAAACCTTAATATTACCTTACAATATGGGTATCAAACGAAAGGGGATGGCCCCAGGTTTCATTTGAACTTCGATATATTTCGATAAATTTATCGATAACTGAGTTATCGGTCAAAATGCGATTGCACAAAAACCTTAATATTACCTTACAATATGGGTATCAAACGAAAGGAGATGACCCCAGGTTTCATTTGAACTTCTATATATTTCGATAAATTTATCGATAACTGAGTTATCGGTCAAAATGCGATTGCACAAAAACTTTAATATTACCTTACAAAATGGGTATCAAACGAAAGGGGATGGCCCCAGGTTTCATTTGAACTTCGATATATTTCGATAAATTTATCGATAACTGAGTTATCAGTCAAAATGCGATTGCACAAAAACTTTAATATTACCTTACAATATGGGTATCAAACGAAAGGGGATGGCCCCAGGTTTCATTTGAACTTCTATATATTTCGATAAATTTATCGATAACTGAGTTATCGGTCAAAATGCGATTGCACAAAAACTTTAATACTACCTTACAATATGGGTATCAAAAGAAAGGGGATGGCGATCTCTTTTAGCGATGGCAATTTCTAGACTCCGGGTATTGCTTAGCCACGGAATATTTCTGAGGAATATTGGTAACAAATGAAGGAGCATTCCATGGTTTGTACGGGACAAACTGTACGAATTTTTACAGTTTTCGATTTGAATTAAAGGCACACCAAAATGTTAACCAACAGAATATCTGGCGCATTATTACTGTTTGATAATTAGACTGTGGATCTTTATGCAATTGCATATTTTTAAGGAAAAGAGATAGCGATATGGTTCCAAAGAGAAAAAATGAAAATTATTAACAAAATATTCTAAATTTTCATATTTATTTCTGCATATTTTGCATATTGCATATAACTAGCATATTGCATATAACTTGCATATTTGCATATAACTTGCATATTTGCATAATAATTGAGGTTTAGCATTTTTAATCCGCAAGTTAGAGTCTCGCGGAGTTCCCCTAATGGCTTCAATGGCCCTAATAACATAAGCTTTTGAAGGACTTGACGCTACGTCAGGATCATGTGGGCAAATAGTTTTGGTCAAAATTGAAGCTATTTCAAAAAAGAACCTGCTTTTGAAGTCATATTAGGAGTAACCAAAATACTTTCAGGTGACAACAAAATATTAGAAACTGGAATACAGATTCCCAGTCAATTTTGGAGCGAATTTAAGTATGCTTCGGTTACATCTTGTGATGTTGAGCGTTCATTTTCAACATATAAACGGATCTTAACCGATAAGCGTCACAATGTTTCCATTGAAAATGTGGAGAAAACACTTGTAGTATATTGTGGTCTTAACTACAACTAAAATTACCTCTTTACATTAAAAATTATTATAATAAAAATTAGTTCCCATTTGCAGTTTGTTTTTGGGTGTTAATGGGTTTTATATTTGCATAGAACAAAAGATTCAGCCTAGAACATATGATTTTTGTATTCAACTATACTTTACTTATTGTGTATATCACTTAAAATTCCATATCTGATGTAAAAACATTTGCATATAACTTGCATATAACCTGCATATAAGTTGCATATATTTTGCATATCCAAAACAGAGCAAGAAAATTCGCTTTGGAATGTGAATATATAGTTTTGAATCAATATAACTCTTAATAAATCAATTTAATTTTTTTGCATAAAGATCCGCAGTCTATTGATAATACTCTTATTAAAAGCAGAAACTTGCTTTTGAAATATTCGTGTATGTAAGAGAAATCTTAAAAAAGTTATGTGTTATGGGTTAACATTTTGGTGTGCCTTTAATTCAAATCGAAAACTGTAAAAATTCCTACAAATTGTCCCGTACAAACCATGGAATGCTCCTTCATTTGATACCAATATTCCTCAGAAATATTCCGTGGTTAACCAATACCCGGATTCTAGAAATTGCCATCGCTAAATGAGATCGCCACCTTTTCGTTTGATACCCATATTGTAAGGTAATATTAAGGTTTTTGGGCAATCATATTTTGACCGATAACTCAGTTATCGATAAATTTATCGAAATATATCGAAGTTCAAATGAAACCTGGGGCCATCCCCTTTCGTTTGATACCCATATTGTAGGGTTATATTAAGGTTTTTGTGCAATCGCATTTTGACCGATAACTCAGTTATCGATAAATTTATCGAAATATATCGACGTCCACATAAAACCTGGGGCCATCCCCTTTCGTTTGATACCCATATTGTAGGGTTATATTAAGGTTTTTGTGCAATCGCATTTTGACCGATAACTCAGTTATCGATAAATTTATCGAAATATATCGACGTCCACATAAAACCTGGGGCCATCCCCTTTCGTTTGATACCCATATTGTAGGGTTATATTAAGGTTTTTGTGCAATCGCATTTTGACCGATAACTCAGTTATCGATAAATTTATCGACATATATCGAAGTTCAAATGAAACCTGGGGCCATCCCCTTTCGTTTGATACCCATATTGTAGGGTTATATTAAGGTTTTTGTGCAATCGCATTTTGACCGATAACTCAGTTATCGATAAATTTATCGAAATATATCGAAGTTCAAATGAAACCTGGGGCCATCCCCTTTCGTTTGATACCCATATTGTAAGGTAATATTAAAGTTTTTGTGCAATCGCATTTTGACCGATAACTCAGTTATCGATAAATTTATCGAAATATATCGAAGTTCAAATGAAACCTGGGGCCATCCCCTATCGTTTGATACCCATATTGTAAGGTAATATTAAAGTTTTTGTGCAATCGCATTTTGACCGATAACTCAGTTATCGATAAATTTATCGAAATATATAGAAGTTTAAATGAAACCTGGGGGCATCTCCTTTCGTTTGATACCCATATTGTAAGGTAATATTAAGGTTTTTGTGCAATCGCATTTTGACCGATAACTCAGTTATCGATAAATTTATCGAAATATATCGACGTCCACATAAAACCTGGGGCCATCCCCTTTCGTTTGATACCCATATTGTAGGGTTATATTAAGGTTTTTGTGCAATCGCATTTTGACCGATAACTCAGTTATCGATAAATTTATCGAAATATATAGAAGTTCAAATGAAACCTGGGGTCATCTCATTGCGTTTGATACCCATATTGTAAGGTAATATTAAGGTTTTTGTGCAATCGTATTTTGACCGATAACTCAGTTCTCGATAAATTTATCGAAATATATCGAAGTTCAAATGAAACCTGGGGCCATCCCCTTTCGTTTGATACCCATATTGTAGGGTTATATTAAGGTTTTTGTGCAATCGCATTTTGACCGATAACTCAGTTATCGATAAATTTATCGAAATATATCGACGTCCACATAAAACCTGGGGCCACCCCTTTCGTTTGATACCCATATTGTAGGGTTATATTAAGGTTTTTGTGCAATCGCATTTTGACCGATAACTCAGTTATCGATAAATTTATCGAAATATATCGAAGTTCAAATGAAACCTGGGGCCATCCCCTTTCGTTTGATACCCATATTGTAAGGTAATATTAAAGTTTTTGTGCAATCGCATTTTGACCGATAACTCAGTTATCGATAAATTTATCGAAATATATCGAAGTTCAAATGAAACCTGGGGCCATCCCCTTTCGTTTGATACCCATATTGTAAGGTAATATTAAAGTTTTTGTGCAATCGCATTTTGACCGATAACTCAGTTATCGATAAATTTATCGAAATATATCGAAGTTCAAATGAAACCTGGGGCCATCCCCTATCGTTTGATACCCATATTGTAAGGTAATATTAAAGTTTTTGTGCAATCGCATTTTGACCGATAACTCAGTTATCGATCAATTTATCGAAATATATAGAAGTTTAAATGAAACCTGGGGGCATCTCCTTTCGTTTGATACCCATATTGTAAGGTAATATTAAGGTTTTTGTGCAATCGCATTTTGACCGATAACTCAGTTATCGATAAATTTATCGAAATATATCGACGTCCACATAAAACCTGGGGCCATCCCCTTTCGTTTGATACCCATATTGTAGGGTTATATTAAGGTTTTTGTGCAATCGCATTTTGACCGATAACTCAGTTATCGATAAATTTATCGAAATATATAGAAGTTCAAATGAAACCTGGGGTCATCTCATTGCGTTTGATACCCATATTGTAAGGTAATATTAAGGTTTTTGTGCAATCGTATTTTGACCGATAACTCAGTTCTCGATAAATTTATCGAAATATATCGAAGTTCAAATGAAACCTGGGGCCATCCCCTTTCGTTTGATACCCATATTGTAGGGTTATATTAAGGTTTTTGTGCAATCGCATTTTGACCGATAACTCAGTTATCGATAAATTTATCGAAATATATCGACGTCCACATAAAACCTGGGGCCACCCCTTTCGTTTGATACCCATATTGTAGGGTTATATTAAGGTTTTTGTGCAATCGCATTTTGACCGATAACTCAGTTATCGATAAATTTATCGAAATATATCGAAGTTCAAATGAAACCTGGGGTCATCTCCTTTCGTTTGATACCCATATTGTAAGGTAATATTAAAGTTTTTGTGCAATCGCATTTTGACCGATAACTCAGTTATCGATAAATTTATCGAAATATATCGACGTCCACATAAAACCTGGGGCCATCCCCTTTCGTTTGATACCCATATTGTAGGGTTATATTAAGGTTTTTGTGCAATCGCATTTTGACCGATAACTCAGTTATCGATAAATTTATCGAAATATATCGAAGTCCAAATGATACCTGGGGCCATCCGCTTTCGTTTGATGCCCATATTGAAGGGTAATATTAAGGTTTTTGCGCAATCGCATTTTGACCGATAACTCAGTTATCGATAAATTTATCGAAATATATCGAAGTTCAAATGAATCCTGGGGCCATTCCCTTTCGTTTGATACCCATATTGTAGGGTAATTTTAATGTTTTTGGGCAATCATATTTTGACCGATAACTCAGTTATCGATAAATTTATCGAAATATATCGACGTCCAAATGAAACCTGGGGCCTCCCCCTTTCGTTTGATATCCATATTGTAGTGTAATTTTAATGTTTTTGGGCAATCACATTTTGACCGGTATCCGGGTATATGTATACACATTTTCATAGTTGTTTATTGAGAAAATAACTGCGACTAAAAACTACAAGTTGCGCGCCGTCGCATTTGCTGCCACAGTTACAAGCTGTTTGTAGGCCAACGACTATCTCTAGCAGGGATGCCACTAAGAAAATTTTTTTCCTACCAAAAACCTACCAAAATGGCTTCGAGCCTACCAATTTTTTTTTTTTTAATGTGAGGATTAAACCTATTCAACAAATTCATTTAGGGTAACTGTGCCAGTAACCGACCACCCTACAGTAACCGGACACTTTTGTTTTTTTACCGCTTAAAATCAAAAAAAAAACTTTATTTAATTTTTTTTATTTTGAAAACTTTAGTATTAAATTTAATATTATTTGCACAAATTTCAATTGTTTTAAAATGAGTGATAAAAATGTGAAGGGAAAGAGGAGGAACAGCAGTTTCCAGATAAACGAAAACTTGAGTTGGCGTTAAATGATATTCGGACAAGGTTGGATTGGGTATTAGTGGCTGCCACCGCTCGTCCAGTGCGGAGGAAATCAGGATTAACATTTTGTGGAATAACGTTTGAGGAATAATAAGGGCAAGCAACTGATCTTGAAGGAAACGTAAGAAGATTTATCGAGGAAAATAGCGGACATTGTTTCCACTTGGTAAAGCAAACATATTTACAACTTAGGTAGGCCTGATGGCCTGTTGTGATACCAGATGGAGCTCTTTATTACACACCATGTAGACGAACAACCTTGTTTGCTTCATATAGCGTAAAATGTCAGATGCCTTTCTGTTTTCAATCTCCTCCAGTTGTGTCTGTGAGGGCAAGTGTACTTGAAGCTCACAGAAAACGTTTCTATTTAGAGAAGACAGGTTTTCTCAACAGTGTTGTGGCAAAGTGACCAAATGTACCAAATCAGTGATGTTAGTTGAACGAAGCAAAAACCTACCAAAAGGAATAAAACCTACCAGTTTTGGTAGGAAAAGCCCAAAAGTGGCATCCCTGATCTCTAGTCAAGTTGTTTACTTTTCCTAGTCGTAGTCTAGTCAAGTTGCCAAAAAAAAAAACGACTAGCAACCGAATGAGCTAGTTGTTATTTCTGTTAAACGACCATGCGACTAGAATGCACAGTCGTATTTATGTTGCTTTGACTACTTGCTAGTCAGCAATTCAAACCCTGCTTTAAAGTTTTTACATTGTGGTGAATATCTTCAGTGTATTTGCACCACGCTTGGGCGGATTATAATAATATAATACAATGGCGCTATTATAACTCTGACGAGTTTTATGGCCGAGCTTCTCTCCCAATTCGAGGTGTGCTCCTTTTTGTTTTTGCTACTAATTGGGTGGACCTACAGTTTTATGCCGGCTCCGAACGGCGAATGCATTTTTCGTAATAAGCTTTTTCATGGAAGAAATACACTCGGAGGGTATGCCGTCCACTGCCGCGAGGTGACCACTGCTCTTAAAAAACCCAATAATTGGATTTTTACTAATTAGAAAAATTGTTTTGGTGTTTTGCTCGGACCGTGGTTTGAACCCGAGACCTCTGGCATAGCAGGCGAGCACTCTACCCACTGCACCACAGCGGCTTGGGCGGATTGCCCACACTAAGGCACTCTGCACACGGAGCGTACTGCTTTAGACACGTATTAGATACTACAGACGAAAGCTGTACGCTTTGATGTCGCGCACGTATATTTCAATTGAGGGCTGCACACGAGTCGTCAGCTTCATGTATTCGTCAAAGTATGCTGGCTATATGTCGCTTGGCGTAAAGCAGTGCTGGTAGCTAGGTATACTACGCTTAGAAAACAGGAAGAAGAAGATGTTTGTTTACATTTTTCCACTTGGTGGAATTTATGAAAGCAGTACAATTTGTGTAAAAAATCGGAAAAAATGAGTGTATAATGAAAGAAAATGGAGGACTCCGTAAAATTTTCCATCTTTTCTATTTAAAGCTTCGAAATTTAAAGCAAATACCGTAATTTAATTTGTTTGTTTGTTTTGTGCAGCGAAGTTTCATGTCGCTTCGTGTGCAGATCTTGAGGCGTAGAGAAATCGACGCTACATGAAATGTCTCGTACGCGTCTATGACGATACGCCTCGTGTGCAGAGTGCCTAACAAATCATCCAACTGTGCTGAGCGGGCTGAGCGTCATCATTTGGCGACTAGCACAAGTGGTATATTACTTACGATCAGTATTGCATTTTTGTAAAACAGAGTGCTAAGTTTGTGTTTCCATACTTTGATGTAAGCAAACGAGTGAATTTTAATTTTTGCTTAATTGATTTCCAGTAGCAAATATTGCTGGCGAGAAGGAAAAGGAAATGAAAAGGAGCAAAGAAGAAAACAAACGCTAAACAAAATTGATTATTTTTATTGAAAAACGTGAACATGGAAATAGTAAGTAAATGTACCCACATAGCATTTGGAAGATTGTTTTATGAAAACTGACTGCGCCGAGTTTTTTTCGATCCCCTTTGATGATCAAAAACTGATTAATCACCTCTGCGATTAGAATAAGTCTCGAAAATGAGTCAATCCAGCGATTGAAAAGTAATTTTATTTTTTGTTATATAAAAATCACCCAACTGAGCCTTTTTCGATCCCCTTTGCTGATAAAAAAAAGAATCACTTTGACGATTAAAAGAGCCTAGTACATAAAGCAATAATTTTTCAAAAAAAATTTCAGAGAATTTTGTGTTAGATTTCGGTATTGATGGTTCCGAATGTTGTAGAGCAGGAACATATCGTCGCTGCGCCAACAAAAAGAGCTATACGTTTTTCAACAACTTTTCAGGAGAGCAAAAAATCCATTTTCTGGTGATCTTAGAGAATATTTTTTCTAGTTTGCATTGTTAACTAATTATACTACACATATCGACGGCTGAGAATAAGATCGCCCTATTTCAAAAATTGTTTCAATAACGTCCTATTTCAGACAATTATTCAAAAACGCCCTATTTCAGAGAATTTCTCTCTTCCAAATCAAAATTTAGTTCTAGTATTTTAGCTTGCTGGTATTTTTGGCTTTATAGTCGATGCATGCTGTGTACGCCTGACTTTGCACCAGTCCCATCTTGAGCGCGTGAGATGGGGTGACAGTGCCCCGTTAGTCTGTGACCGCCACTCTACTCCAGGAAGTGTGAGTAGATAGTTTGCAGTTTTTAAGTGCTATGATCGAAGTATAATTTTGGCGATCTTGGAAGTTTACATCCACTGGGAATCGCCTGTACGTATCAATGCCTGAAAGATACTGCAGTAGTCCGGGACTCTAAAGGATTTTTTAATCCCAAGCTCCGTACAACCCAGTGCAGCTCCCACCCGTCCACCTTTTATCCATTGTAAATATGTGGAACATATAGCGATTGGTTCGTAGTCCTTTATTTCATCCATCTTGTTATATTATTACCTGTGGTCCGCTGTTGAGGTCGGTTTGGAGAGTAATGTAGTCTGAACTTTGGTCCTCATATGTTGCTGTGTCCAAAAGTTCGTTGTCTAAATTGTCCTGTTATTCACACCCCTATTGCGAGTGTCGAGTGTGATAGATAATCGACTGTTGATCGATCAAGGAGCATTATATTTACATGCTCTTTGGTCGATCAATAAGTTTAGAAATTCGCAGTACTTTTGCTTAGATCACCGTGTTGGCGGTCTTCGAACGTACATACTTTACAAACATAACCCTCAAATGGCAGAATTCTACTTTTTGATATAATGCCCATGGATCGGACCACAGTATTTTAACATGGAACGCTTTCGGCCGCGATTCATAAAAATATGAGTGCATAGAAAATAGATTTTTCTAGAACATTTCCACCAATTTTCATACAAAAATTCACAAAAGTTTGCGTCTCAAAATAAATGTGGCAAATTTCTTATATTAATTATAAACAAATTCAAAAACTAAAATCAAAGGGGTATAGGTCCCCTAGAACACAATGATGCCTCTAAATTTTTTTTCAAACGCCTCTGAACTAGTTTTGTGTCCGATTCCGCCCAATAAAAAGATTCATATTTTTTATTTAACAGAATTAAGTTTTAAAGACATTTTTATTTTAATTTAGTTTCTTGTTACAGAACTGAATTTACACATCGCGTTTTATGCTCGGCTTAATCGGAACTGTCTCTCAAGTATATTTTAGTTATCTACTAAGTCATGGTACTAAAATCGATCGTGTTAGTGATCGGTTAATTGAGTACATAAATTCGTGAGTGCATATTTGAGTGCATTAATGAAACATCATTATTAGAATACATACATACATAACTCGCCCTCCGCAAAGTGAATTCGCGTCTCTGCGAATATTGCTTTAATAACTTTTTAAATTTATTTATACATATGTATGTATTGTATATCAAAAACCAATATTTTTGCAACAAATGGTTGAAGGAATTAAATTTAATTTGAAGTTTGTGTATGTATGTATACTATGTACATATATTTTGTTTCAAACAATTCGAATATTTTTAATATAGAAAAAAAAAATATTTTTTTTTATGATATTTTTTGTTATAAACAATAACATAAAAATATGTACTAAATTTAAGGCGTATGTACGCTAGTATATTTTATTTCGAACGACATTTCGAGAGAAAAAAAATTTGTAAAAACATTTTTTAATTATATTTTCAGTTATACACATTAATATGAAAATATTAAATTAATTTAAAATATGATTTGTTTCGAACGAAAATTCGAAAACGGTTTTAATGAACATTTTTTTTTTTTTTTTAACAAATAGGAAAAACAAATTATTTAGACAATAAGCATTAAGTATTGTTTTTCTTTTAAATATATATAAATGTGTCATTTTGCCTAAAACTTGAGAGTTCCGAGATTATTCTACATTTGATAAATACATTTTATGTAAGTTATAATACATAATACAAAGAAGTAAAGATACTTACATACTATATACGTATATAATACGTACATACTAGACATATACGCTGACAGTGATTCCGGCGGCGGCGGCGCTATTCCAAAAACATTTCAGCGGCGGCGGCGGCGGCGGCGCTATTCCAAAAACATTTCAGCGGCGGCGACGCCGGCGTGCTTTTTCGCGCCGGCGCGCCAGCTCCAAAATTACAAATCACAATCCTTATTCAAATATTAATAAAATTAGTTACCTTAATATCGCTGTCTGAATGGAATAAATGAACTAATTTCCAGCAAAAAACAATTGTTACATAAACTAAAATATAAAATAAAGAAAATAAATATTAAAGAATATACACAAATCCATATGTAAGGGTAAATTTAAATTCATTTGCTTATTTTGTATGATAATAAACATACATACATATATTTACATATGTACATATTTATATATATATAAGGCACTTTAAAATAAATATATGTATATACAGTGTTGGAAAAAATAATAGGGACAAAATTTTGCAATTCTCCATTTATTTAATTTTAAGACCAAATAATAATTACCATATATTGATGCTTACACGGAGAGGACATGCTTCAATGACTCTGGGGTGGTTTTTGTATAATAATTTAATTTTTATGAATAAAAATAATGAAATGTATAATTTAAGTTGGAAATAATAATAGGGACAAACTTTAAATTCGATTGCCGATACGCCGATTTCACGGATTATGGCGGCGGCGGCCGATTATGAAGGTAATCGGCGCACAGTGGGGGCACCTCCATACAAACGCGGCCAAAACTAGTAATAATTAAGCTAGAATCTTGAAACTCCGAACTTAAGCTTTTTTGGTTAAAATTAGTAAACTGTGAAAATTTGAACAAAATCCACCCACAAATACGCCCACCTCCCATATAACGGTATTTTTGAAATTTCAGCATTTTCCTAACTATTATAGCTAAAATGCTCCATTTTGATTAGTGTATACATTTTTGAAATATAAAGCAAATGCAGTAATCATTTTGGAAAAGGGGTAAAGCACTTCACCGTTTTTAAATTAAAAATATATGCACTTTTAAGTATGTTATAAGCATTTATCATAAAACTTTCATACAAAAAAATCGCATTTCAAAAAAATTTTATACCAGAAATAAAATTACACTTTTCTAAAGGATTTCAGTGTGCTAAACCTGAATCTGGAGTCATATTTTCCAAATTGGTTCTAGTTTCTGAGATATTCATGCTCAAATAGGCAAAAAACACGTTTTTTGGCTCTATTCCCTGCCTTATATCTTTTATCTAATTACCTTCCACTCAAATTCGATTAAACCAGTTGAAAGCACAATCATTACCCTTGAAAACAGCGTTTAGTTTCTTCGAATATCTTAATTAGAATTGAAAATATCGATATTTAAGTTTCACCATTTTAGCAAATATTCCCCATACAAAAAAATTTAAAATTTTTGAAGCATACTTCTGGGCATTTTGTATGGGAAAAATGTACGAAAACTCAAAAAACACCTTCCATAAAAATGTTCATAAAACAAAATGGAGCAAACGAATTTTAACGATTTTTTCTCCTGTTTATAAAAGACATTTAGGACTATGAAATATTAAAAAATTGAGGATGTCATATTTTTTGTCTTTTTTTAATTTCATTTTAAAGTTTTACAATTTTTACACATTTTTTTTTATATTCCAAAAGAAAAAAGCTGTCAAAGATATGAATTAACGCTGATAAAAAAGATTACCTCATAATTTGAAAGTATGCACCATTTACTGCAAGACGATAAAGAAATATTCGATTATTCGCCTAAATATAAACGTTTTTCATAATGTCAAAACTAACATAATTAATGCGTTCACAAAAACGCAGTTTTAGGCCAATGGGAAAAAAATTATAAAAGCAAATGGAGCAAGTGGATTTTTAAAATGAAAATGTAGTTTGATTAAGAATATATTATTTCAAAGCATAAAAAAAAATTGAGAAGGTCATATTTTTTGTTTTTTTTAATTTTTTTATTCAAAGTGGAGCAAAATTTTTTTCTTATCGACATTTTTTGTCAATATTTGAAAATTCATATAAATTCAATAGTGAACGGTATTTACAACTGCGTTATAATTTCTGAAAGAGAAAATCATTATCTATGTAATGATGAATTACTCGAGTTCGTATGTTAACAATTAAATGAGATAGAGCATTTTGTATGAGGTGTGTTCATTGAGAAAAAAAAATAACCCATTTTTTGCTCAACTTTGGGCACCCTGTACGGCTAAACGAAAAGAGACTCAAAGATTTTTATATAAGCTTTTTTATTACAATTTGATGTATCTGTCGATCTCTATTTAAAAAAATTGTTTTACTCATACTTTAATTTTGAATTTATTTTTGGCCGCAATCACCCATTGTCTAGTACATACATATGTATATACATAAAAGTCTTTAGATACAAAGGGGAATAAAATCTTTTGAGGTATAATAATAATATGTACAGAACAATATTTACAAGTTTTTATGCGGCCTTTTTATTTGTGCTAAGTCAATTTTATTTGGGTAGCTATTGGGTAATTTTACAAATCTTTTGGCAGTTTTATTCCTACAAGCAAGAGGGTTTTTCATAAAAACTTTGTCATTATCAAAATTCGGGACTTTCTCCTTTTTTGAATTTACCTTGTCTATTGTCTTTTTCTTCTTTTCGTATGTATAGTTTTTAATTTTTTCAAAATCAATATCGTTTCTGTTAATAAAATCCATTGGTTTTACGTTGGTTGAACTGTGAATTGAGTTATTATAAAACCCAATTGCCTTAAACATAATTTCTTCCACTTCCAATGACTTTTGCGTGGCCTTTAAAATTCGTATGTGTTCCAGTAACGTGGAATGCAGTCTTTCGATATCCGCGTTTCCGGTATGACTGTTTGGGGTAGTAAAGTGGGCAATTATACCATTTTCACGGCAGAATAGTCTCATAGATGCGTTGTTAAATTCGTTATCCATTATTAATTTTTTGGGTTTTCCTAGCCATGCAAATCTTTCTTGCAGCTTGATTCTAATGGTAACCATATTCCTATCTGGTAATTTATGTACAGATGCTAACTTAGTAAATTGATCAATGGTGGTTAAAAAGCATGTACGAAAACAATAAAACACGTCAGTATGTACTATTTCATTAGGGCTGCTGGGAGTTTCTGTGTAATTAAACAATTTCCGCAGTGGTTTTCTTGCATATTTGTTTTCATTACATACATCGCAATTATTAATGAACCTATTAATTATCCTTTTTAAATTTGGATAAAAGTATTTTAATTTGAGTTGTTCAAAATTTTCTAGTAAACCTCTATGGTTACTCTCAATGTGGACTCTTTCTATTACATCCAAAATTTCTTCTTCACTTCTGATATCTAAAGCAATATTACTGCATTTGGTAAATTTTACGCTGCCATCGTTCGAAAATAAACTTATCAATTTTTCCTGGATAATATTGTATTGGTTTTCAGGTAATTCTGATTGAATTCCTCCTGCACCCTTCTTTATATGCCCTCTAAATAAATCGTTTAAATAAATGCTGTTACTTAAATCGCATTCCGCTATATAGATTATATGGTATTTATTATATAAAACTTCGCTTTCAATAGTTTTGTTTTTTACAAGTCGAATTTGGGTAATATATCTGTTCACAGGTAAATCAGAGATAAGGAAATGGTCATTTTGATTTTCATGTGCTGAATGCACCGTATCTATAGAGTTTTCAAACAGAGACTTTATGTCTAAGTTTTCTTCCGTATCTACATTCTGTCGACTTAGATAGTCGGCTACCCTGTTTTCCTTCCCTCTAATATATTCAACCTCAAACTCGTATTCGCTGAGCAAAGTTTTCCAGCGTAAAATGCGTGCACTTGGATCCTTCATAGAGTATAGCCATTTTAAAGGCTTGTGATCTGTTTGAACAAGAAATGATCGCCCAAATAAGTATGGCCTAAAATGTTTCACTGCCCACACTATTGCTAACAGCTCCTTTTTCCAGGGTGTGATAACGTTTTTCAAAGCCGTTTAATGTGCGGCTGGCAAAGCAGCTGGGTTTATTATTTTGGCTAAGAACCGCACCTATCGCCACACTGCTGGCATCTGTTGTTACAACAAATTTCTTTGAAAAATCAGGAAATTTTAAAAGTGGTGATGAAGTCATTATCAGTTTCAATTTATCAAAAGCTTCGATATACTTTGTATCCTTCATATTAATCTTTTCATCTTTCTTTAAATATTTGATTATGGGAGCAGCTATCATTGAATAGTTTCTTATAAATTTGCGGTAATAACCAGTGAGACCTAAAAAGGATTGAATTTCCTTGACAGTTCGTGGTAATTTTATTCTCTGTATGGCTTCTATTTGCTCGGTATTCGGCTTAATGCCTTCTGGAGTGATTATATGGCCTAGGAATTCGGTATGTCTGGAGAGAAAGTTACATTTGTCATACTGTATTTTTAAATTGTTTTCAGACAGACGATTGAATATTTTAGTTAAGCTCTCAAAATGTTCTTTTATGGATGTGGAAAATATTAATATATCATCCATATAGATTATACATATTTTGTTAATATATTCAGATAGAATTGTATTCATCATACGCTGAAAAGTAGCAGGTGCGTTTTTCAGACCAAATGGCATACGAGTAAACTCATAGTGTCCATTTGGGCCGGAAAAAGCAGTTTTTTCTATGTCTCTTTCACTCATCAGGATTTGGTGAAAACCCTTGGCCAAATCAATGGTTAAAAAATATTGTACCCGCCCAAGCTTTTCAAAGAGTGACTCAACATTTGGTATGGGAAACTTATCGTCAATTGTAAGGCTATTTAGTTTCCGGTAGTATATAACCAAACGCCATTTTTTCTCGCCATTGTTGGATTTTTTCTCTACGATCCATAATGGTGAATTGTATGGAGACTTACTTGGCTTAATAATTCCGTTTTTTAACATTGAATCTAATTGACGATTTATTTCTTCCTCCAGCGCGTAAGGATATATATAATTTTTTACGTAAATAGAAGTATGAGGTTTTGTTATAATTTGATGTTTGACTGCTTCCAGGGCTGGCAAATATTGACCATCTTGGTAAAAAATATTTTTAAATTTTAATATGAAATTTCTTAAAAGCCTTTGATCTTCGATATTCAAATCCTTTTTAATAAGTGCATCTATATTTAATTTACCTTCATCTAGAGAAACGCTTTCGGGGTAAGTACCTGCCTGAGAACAAAATGCATAAATATCTTCTTCGTTGGGTAAGTATGTTATAGACTGGTTATTAACAAAAGGTATTATTTTATTGTTGACGTAAATTATTTTTTCTGAAAAATCAATTTTTGTTTTAAGTGCAGCAAGGATGTTTAGTCCCAGGATGCATTGGAAAGGTTTGTCAGTAAATTTTAATAATTTGACGGACATTGTCTCCTTTTTCCTATCAAATTCCATGGGAACATTGACATTGACTTCTTCTGAAATTATTTCTGATGCAAATAGAGTTTTTATTAGAATAGGCCTTTCTAAAGTTCTGCGATGACGGCAATTTCCAAATGTATTAAAATCTCCCAGCGTGGTTGCTGATCATGTGTCCACTAAACACCTTACTATAATA